>JARKIC010000113.1:0-456951 GCA_029378375.1 Mycena olivaceomarginata | reverse complement strand
CGGAGTGCTTGCCGGGCTGGTCACAGTCAAAGACGTATTGCGGTGGATTGCAGTGGAGAAGCCAGAATTTGAGCCCTCGTGGGACGAGCGAGGCGGCCTAGACGGTATTCTCGAAGAAGTGTGGACGTGGGCCCAACCGGTAATATCGTGGAGTGCGAACCTGTTCAATCGAAGGTCCCAATGATGAGACGTGGTCGTCCATTTATGGATACTTGTCACCGCCACCCATGACATCACGAAGAAACACGCCCTAACACGCCACAATAATCCCCTTATAAAGCCCTAACGATTAATCCCTTCTTCCTCTGCTTCCGTCTCTACCCACCAACTACCCACCAACTACCAGCTGCTTTCTCCTCTGCCCCCCCTTACCCATCCTCATATTTTACAATGGCCCTCACTGATGAAGAACGAGAGCGTTACTCGCGCGAGCTGGCCGAGTACACTATGCGCCAATTTGCCGCGGCACGCAAAACTCTGGACAATCACCAGGCTGCCGCCGCAAAGCTCCCTGCCCTCCACGCCTCCCGCGATGGCTCTCTGCTCAGCCGTAAAGGTCTGCATGATGAAGGTCCCGACGCTCCGACGGATTTTGACGCCACGCCTTGAACAGACCGCCCGACGCAGCTACCCGCACAGCAAAAGTCTGTCCACACGTAGTCTGCTGCTTGCTTGTGTCTTTCTTCACCCCGTCCTGCGTCGCTTCGTCCGGTGAGTCCGGATGTACACTGTCGCGGCGGTGTAACTTACATCCGTGCACAGCTTGGCGTTGCCCGTCGCTGCACCTAGCAGTCGGCGTCCTGGCTTCGTTCAGATTAATGTCTCCCTTTGCATGTAGATCCTCGTCTCGTCTAGTCTCGTCCCTCATCTGTACAACACCTGTAGCCCGTACCACATACCTGACCTTATCCGATATCACTTTTTCTCGTCCTCGGTGTCTGATGCAATTGTGCGCGAATTCACCCTTCTGGAATGTGGTGTGCTGTGGCGCCTTCCAATTATTTCAGGCGGCCGCGAAACAGGAAAACTTCCCGACGCGACTCCACTTGAGCGTTGAGATTGTGATGAGTTCGGTATCTTGGCAGAGGATCCTCTCAACTCGGTAAGCTCCCACAAGATGAGTTCGGCCCGAATTTTCCTGTACGGCTAACAAAGACCGTTGTGCAAACTGCGCTTCTCGATGACCAAAATCAAGAACAGGGCGCCACCGCAAGTCGGATCGTGTGTGTGTCTCGGCGTACCAATAATGCGCGCGTGCCGCCCGCAAAGAGGAGGAGTTTGCCCGTCCCATTGGGAGTCCCAAAGGAAACATAAACTTTGTTGGGGAACATTCACAGAATCATCGATGCTCCACTCGGACAGTATTGGAGTCGTCGCCTGGGTGCCGCCATTCAGTCGAACTGAGATCAAGGGAAAGTGACGTCGCGCGATCGCGTGTCCGATTTTAATTATGCGAGTGACTCTGTTAGTGTTACAGCTACTCCTCCATCGCGCTAGACTCCTGGTTTTCCGACGCCGCGGCGACCTCTGTCCACAGCTGCGCCCACTTTGGGAAGACGCGCTTGTACAGCGACATGCAGACGGTGTCCATCTGGTTTATGGGCCCGTCGAAGTGCGCCTTGAGGTAGCCGTGGGTGCCGAGCGACTCGCGGATGTGCCCCGTGCGTCCGTGTTTTGTGTGCAGCTGGATCGGCTTGAAGTAGTGCACGTCGTCTGCGCGCCGAGTCGTCAGTACGCTGACCCATTATAAATTACAGAAAGAGCTCACCCGCGTTGAAGAACATGTACCGCACCGTCGCGGTTTTTTTGCACCTTGAACGGGTGTCCGGTCAGTACAGCGCGCTTTGCGACGACGCGCGTCGTGTCCGGATTGAGGAACGTCCCCGTGGCCACCAGTTGTGGAGCTGCACGGAAAGAAGAAAAGGCAACCAACGCCCATCAGAAAGGATCCCACTAGCGTCGATTTCGATGTGCTTACCTTGCGGGTCGTCGGTCTCCCTCAGCCATACGCACGGCTGCTTCCCGAACGCGACGGGGCCGTAGGTCGTCGCGACGCTCGTGACGCCGTGCCGCAGGTATCGCTCGAACTTGTGCACGTTGTTCGCGCCCTTGCCGCCGCCGCGCGTGTGCTGGCTGTATACCGGATTCACGCGCAGGCGCCGGGGGCCAACGCACAGAATGAGGGGGTCCTACGTCACATTTTTAGTTCCAGATACGATATACAACCCCAGATGGACATGCTGCTGGCTTACCTTCGATCGGACAGATCCATCGTACTCTGTATTGCGCTGGACCGTGAAATTGAGCACAGACACCTTGTGCTCGTGTTGCAGAAGAGCGAAAAGAACCACGGGGGCGGCAGCTGCCGCCTCTTGGGGCACACCCCGCACATAAACCGCCACCCGGGTCCCAGGCTGAATCGCGATTCGATTTTATTAGAATCTGGCAGCATGAGAGGAAAAACGCCAACGAACCTCTACTACGCCCGCTTCCTCTTCTGCACGCCGGCGGACGCCACGTTCGGTGCGCTTAAAGTCCTCGAACTGGAAGATACGCGCATAGTCGCGCGGCAGGTTCTCGTACGTCCCAGGGGCTCGTCCGGAAAGAGCGCATCCCGCGGAAACGCTGGAAGCGCGTCTGCGCGGGGATGTCCTTCGGCGTGTCGATCTCATCCGGGAAAATGAGGTCATCCTCTTCTTCCCGTTTGCGATTCCGCCAGCTCTCCAGCCTGAGAAGGGGTTTGAATCAGTGGAGCTGCAGGGTGCATTGCAGCCGGGGCCTACTGTTTGGCTTCTTCCTCGTTATCCAGATCTTGGAACGCGACGCTTCTGTCCATCTCGTGATCTTCCTCCACAGGCATGTCCTGCATTTCCTCCGCTTCCTCTTCCTCCCACGCGTCGCCCATCTCCTCGTCCTCACCCCCGGACTTGTCGTCCCCGTCCTCGCCATCGTCTTCCTCCTCGTCAATGATCCAGGCGGCTTGGTACTGGCTCATGCCCTTCGGTATGCGCCGGACGACCTTGGGCGTCGTGCCCTGCTTGGCGTCAGGTAGTGCTGGCTCGGCCGGCGCAGCGTCCGCGCCTTGCATCTCCTCCTCTGTGGGCCACGTCTGCTCGTTCGCCATGTCGTCCGGGTCGTTGCTCGAGACTAGCGAGTCCGCGTCGTCCCCCGCCTCGCACAACACGCCGGGCTCCACCTCCATCTTACCTGCCTTCGCCACAGGCGCACTCATGATCTATATTATGTGTTTAATAAAATTGAATAAATCGTCGAACAACAACCAACCTTGGATATCTGAAAGTCGCCGTAATTGGGCAGGTGCACGAGGCGGTTGGCGGACAGCGGCGCGCCGCGGACGACGCCCGTCACTTTGAGCACGCCGTCCTCCCACTCGGCGCTCTCGCCGAGCACCCACGCGCGGCCCTCGCGCCACCGCACGTCCGTGGGCTTGCCCTCTGCGAGCGCCCGGAGCGCATTCAACCGGTCCGCGGCAGTGTGCATGTCGAATACGCGTGCCTGGCTGGGGACGAAGTACTGGATGAAGGAGAGCAGCGACTTGAGGACACCTGCGCGGGATTTTGCGTCGAGAGCGTCATTGGGCGCGAGAACGGTGACAACCTCGGGCAGGCCCTGCGACTGGAGGGCGCGTAGGAGGGTGTCGCCCCATGGGTCCACCTCGACGGTGGAGGAAAGCACGAAGACGACGTAGTCGGCGACTTTACATGCGTCGAGGGCGGCGTACATGCGTTTGTACGGCACGCTCAAAATTGGAGCGAGGTTTTGAAGCGTTCGGCCCTAATAAATCTAGAGACGTTTTAAATAAATCCTGAATAGTACACACCTCAGTTTCCACAGTCCGTGGTCGGGACAGTCGTCTGTTGCGACATCCAACGCTTCTGCAAGCGAAGAGACCGCACTCCGCGTGCTGATGTCTTCTGTAAGTGGGAATAACGGCGACGATGCGCGGGGCCCCGTCTGTGCCATTGAACAGACGTTGCCGAGACCAGCGCGTTGCGTTTGAGTGTCTGCGCCTGCTTTGCGTTGTTTCGGCGATTCAGCCGAGTTTGGGCGGCAATTTTCGAGCCAGCATTTGACTTGGGTGACTCGCGGGGTACTCTACCTGCATACACGGCGTGAGGTGCGATTTGCGTCGTACTGACCAGTGCACACCCTTAGCTAATTCCTTGAGCGAAGATTTTGTTGCATGTTTTGATTTGAAGGGTTTGTTTTGCTATTACCAGAAGTTCCAGGTAGCTTCTAACTCTCCCAGGAGCCTACATACCTGCTTCAAAGTCGGCCGGTGGTGGTGAGCTTCGACCATAGTTTTAGCGGTCGCCCAAAAAAAACGAGGACGCAAAATTAGGTAGGATGTGATCCACGTGCCCGGGCCGGGGCGAGGAATTTTGGTGCGGCTGTGTGTTTGGCTGGTACGCATCGATTAGAGCAGATTAGAGTTCACAAAAAAAACTGCTCGACAGCAGACTAGTTCAACAGAAATGCCTATATATGCCGTGACCTCCGTTGTATCTCGTCAAATATAATTAGCGCTTCATCGTAGCCGACCTCCCAATCGGAAATCCTCCCCCATGTAGAACTCGTCCGCCAGGTCTTCGTCGCTACAATCCTCGTCTTCACTGACTTCGTCGCTACAATCCTCGTCTTCGCTGACTTCGTCGCTAAAATCCTCGTCTTCGCTGACGGTGGAGCACGACTCTGCGTCCGAATCGTCGTCGGCATCAGCAGGCGAGACTGAGCGTAAATTGCACTCGTTGATCATAGCACACCCGTTTGAATGCGGGTTGGTGAACTTCATAACGGTGGCATGGATTTCGTCTTCTTCCTCCAATTCCGGATCCGAGTCTGGCCTGATGGGAGGTTTCAGCATGTCCAGGGGTAAATCTCGAAACTCGGTGGATGTCCCGCCTCCGACAGTCCGGACTTCTCGGAGAGCAGGAAATACATCCTGGAGGAACTCAACGGAGATAGGGTATTCCGGTTCATCCTTCCACCCAGTAAAGATGTCGACGAACTTGACGGTATGGCTTGCCAGCGGACCGATCTCAGGAACCCAGCGCTGTCGCACGGCAAGATGCTCCAGAACCGGGCAGCGGCTCAGCAAACCGTGCAGGCCGTAGATCGAATAATCTGGGAACAATCCCAGAAACGTGATCCTGGCCCCGTATGCGTCGATCAACTCTTTAGCCTTCGGTCGCTTGGGGGTGCCACTGTGACAATCCAGATAGCCGTTTAACCACAGTTTTCGCAGATCGGGAAACAACCATTTGGATGGCGAAACCACGGAATCCGGCTCCATTATCAAACACAGATCTTCCACGCGGCCGAAAAGGAGTACTGGATGTCCCTCGTCGTAGGTGGATGGGATTGCGAGGGTAAGGGATCTGAGGTTGTCGGAAAGCTGGAGTAGCAAGGGAAAAACGACAGGATACGCTATATTGCTATTACACTCGAGGGAGGTGATAGAGGAAGGCAGAGCGAGAAGCGTGCTGGAGAATCCTGGTATCAAGAAGGGCGGGGAAAATCCGAAGTGGGAGATATTCGGGCAGAGGGCGAGGATCCGCCTCGTTCCATTCTCGTACAATTGGCAGTATCCCCGAGGAGGAAAGCAATTGAGGTTCAGGCGCTTCACAAAGGACCGAGGCCGTCTCGGCCTTCGAGTGCGCGAACAAAGACCGGTAGCTGGAGAATTCGACGCAACACAACGCTTTCATAGAGCAATTCCGTGCCAACTTGATTCCACGACTTGCAGACGGAGAGGAGAGAGTGCTTCATCCTCAAATCCGCCGATAGCATATCGTCTGGATATGCCGCCAAAGATTGTAGCCCGCTTAGAAGCCATCGGGGTGGCAAAACATGGCGGAAGATCATGAGCAACATTTCATGGGGAAGTTCGGCAAAATTGGCTCGACAGAATGGCTGTGGCACAAAAAATATGAGAGGCCGCACTAATCTAGGATAAGCGGCTGACCCCCACTTCAGTAACAAAGACATGGTTGGTGTGTTGAAGGACAAGAGTTGGCCTGCTTGAGGCGGGCATTTTTCCTTTCTCAGTTGCTCCAGTTGCTCTGAAAATGTCACCCTGGGAGTTAAATGGATTAGTTTTCGGTCTTTTGCAGTCAGGTTGCGCAGTTTAAACCATGGTTGTTTGAAGCAAATTTGAAGAGGGGCCACCCCAAAATCTAACACACCTAAACAACCGCTATCTGCCAAACTAGGCAATTTTCTCAAAAGCGGGCTACTCTGTGGTACGCCACTCAATTAATATACTTGCGGAGAGCTTTGTGGTATTCCAAAACACCAGGATACATTATCTGCCTTTCGACAGAGAGAATTCTGAGACGTCGCCTTCAAGTTCTGTCGTCACTGTTGCGTCCCTGCAGGGCGCATTTCCCGCTCTGCTGATGTACCGGAATCCAGACGTCGGGATATTTGGCTTTCGCTCCCTGCCCGCTCCTATATATCACTCAGGAAGAACGCGCATTCCATAAACGCTCCGAAGAAGGCAGCGGAAAGTGTCAAGAGGGAGAGGACTTTCAGAACGAGGTTGCGAGTGGGAAGTCAGTGCAAGAGACTAGAGAGGACTCTGATTTGGAAATATAGGAGGATGGAGAAACCTCGGACATGGAAGAAGATGTGGACATGAAGGGGGACGACAACCGGTTGCGAAGCCATGGCTGTTGTCGACGAGTCGACGAGTTTACTAACCCAGATTCGGTGAACGGGACATTCGCGAGATGCGACAGAAGCGACGACTACGTTTTCAACCCAGAAGCTGACAATGAGGGATTTGAGGCGGATGACTCCGACGGTTTCATGCACGGTCAGCGAAGATGTTGGGGTATCTAGAGGACCCATTCTACGTGGGGGAGTACGACTGGAAAGTCGACCGCGACGAAGCCCTCGCGATATTTGAGGGAACCCGAAATAGGTAGTGATTTATGAAGTTGCGTATAATACTATGCGTTCGGTTGTTCCATTAAACGCGATGCGTGAACTGAGCTGTCGCTGAGGCGTCGATAGTCCGGCAACTATCAGGAAGCTTGCAAACTGGCCGCTTTTGACTGGTTCGACACTGTGGCCATGGTAGAACAGAGCGAACGTATTCGAACACACGAGCCCGGGCGAGCCCACCTGTCAGGATGAGGCCGAGAATCGTACACCGCAACATGGTAAAACCGATGTTTTCTTGTATTGTGCTCGTGAGATAAGTTTGATTAGTGCGGGAAATGCAAATCGATGGCGGATAGATAGCGTTACGTCCAAGTCCGTAGCAATGTAAATGTAAAAAAATGCGGGGTTCCTCGTAGATATATGAATAAGTTATTCAGAATTATCGTCGTTTTTCGCTCGGCCGCCGACGCAGCAAAATGCGAGCGCCCTCCCCCGCCATAAATTGGGGGTTTTCTGGCAGCTCCGAGGGCAAGAAGCTTCCTACGGGCACGGTCTCCATCGCGTTGAATGTCGGCGACCATTCGGTGTACGCGCCGTGCGAGGAGATCGTCCTCAGGGAGGTTCACGAGCTCCTCGTGTAAAGCTTTGAGAGCCTCGACCGTTGGCTCGTCGTCGTTCGGGTGGGCAGCCAGCCACATTCCGCGGAGTGTGAGAGTCTTCAGGTCTAGAGTGAAGACCTTCTTGGGGTAGAACCCTGGGACTCGAATCCTGTCGCGTTCGAGTAGGATGATGGGCTCAACGTCCCGTCCCGCGCAGCGGGCATTTCGCATGACCAGCTCGAAGATTCCGGGTAGATTCGGTTCGCGCTCTCTGCCAAAGCACCGTCGAGATTGGTCTCGAAGGACCTCCAACAGTATTTTCAGGAAAGGCTGGGCGTCATCCACGCTGAAGTTACGCCATGCGTCAAGGAATGTCCATCGAAGGTCGTGACGCTCAGCGAAAACGGTGTCCACGCGAGAGTGTATCTACAAGCTAGGATTAGACAACAGAGAGTCGACGGCGTCGAGAAAGGGGCTTACCAGAGATAGGGTTTCGCCGTTCGTCACTCGGAAGGTGTCTCCGGATTGGCGATCGTAAGTCAGAGCACCGGCGAAGTGCAAGGCGCTCCCAATTCACCTGCCTTGGCGGCATATATGTCGAAAGGGGAGGCTGTTTTCCCACCGATATTTACAGCGCCGGTGGCGAGTAACTCGATCAAATCGTTGAGAGTTAATGCTCCAGGGAATGTCCGACTCCTCTGGTAGTGTTTTCAGAATGTCCGACAATAGCCTAAATGAATCTTCGTCGACGGGCGGGTGGGGTAGAGATAGCTCGAAGACATGATTGAGAACTAGTCGCGGATGAAGAAGACACTGAGCCGTGCCACTCGCTGATGGGAAGACGTATGGTCCACACAGATGGCGCAGATCGGTCATGCTCGGCGCCTCTTCAAGTAGCGATCGTACGAAATGGAGGGCCTCGTCCTCCGTAAAACCGCAAGCACTTTGCAGGCTGAGTGCGGCAATCGGGGTCGAGCTTCTCGAGAGTCGGATAGTTAATCAACAGGGTCCCCATTACACACATTTTGTGTACGACGTCGGTGGCAGCCATCAGAGGCCTCCAAAAACACGAATCCAGGAGTTGTTCGATCTCCCGTGGGGTCGGGACGTCTTGATAAATAGAGGCGGCGTCCACGAGCAACGCAAGTGAGCGTCCGAGTGGGGGCATCGTAATTATCGACCGCAACAAAGAGACTATAGCCGCGGGCCTTGACAACAGCCTGACAAAATATCAGAAATTATGTTGAGCGCGATGAGAGTCACACTCACAAACATCTTTGCGAATTTGGCTTCCAGATCTTCTTCGTCCTCCAGTAGTCTCCCGGATGGGATAGCCCGAGCTCCTTAGCATACTTCATGAGGAAGTAGTCCAAAACCAGCCCAATTTGGTCCGTCAATTCGGACGCAATTTCGGCACGGTCTGAACAGACGGGGAGGTCCGACAGATTGAAAGATAAGCAGAGGTGCTGACTGTGAGGGATGGGAGTAGACATTTCAGTTACCACTGCCAGGGATCCAAAGCGCTCAGCGAAATGTTGGGCCCCGTGAATATCGTAGAAATGATACAAAGTCGAGAGAAACATGGTCTTGCGAACTGGGGCGGGCGTAAGACGAGATGCTGGAATTTGTCGGGCAGATCCATGATGCTCCTTGTCTTGTCGACATATAGGTTGCTCGGCAGATGGATAAAGGCATCAATCGCGCGAAACGAGTTGCTACGAGGCATGAAATGCGCAAGTGGATGCATCTTGACGCGTTTCCGGTCATGTTCGCTGTCGCTGGAGTCCTCATCATCACTCCCAAATCGAACGCTTCGAGCCAGTGAAATCCAGCGGAAGGAGTGGATGCCTGTAACGAAAGTGTATATAGTACGCGAACTGGCCCCGCCTTGGGAGTAGTCGATTTTCGCTCCCCCGTTGCTAGGATCCAGAACCCTCCCCAGATGTTGACCGTGGTCTCATTCGCTACGTGTGGCTCTGGAAGCTTGTTGAAAAATGTGACCGTTTCTGGCCAGTTCATCAGCTACACGATTAACATGGAACAGGGCGGGACTGACTATCAAGGTGGTCTCGCAGAGGACGATGACTTCCGTCGTAGGTTTTATACTGGGGTGATCAATAATTCTGGACTCGGAGTCCATGAATCTGATTCCATTCGCGGGGGTCGTGCTCCGGCTTGAGCAATCCGGAATCCGGGCTGTTCCCCAGCAGCCATGCTGACTTGGCAAAAATGGCACCCAAACATCTATCACACCGTCCATGTTGGCAGTCGGATCTATGGTTTTCCTGTATGGTACGGAGGAGAGTTGAAACATGCATAAAGGGAAACTCGGTGGTATCGAGCTCGAGGGTGAGGTGAGGGCCAGGCTGAAGTGAATGGGATGCGTCGCAGAGGTAGACTTTGATGCGAGATTTTTTGGGGGGCGTGTCGGAGGCCATTGGAAGAAGAATGAGGGCGTACTTATAAGATGAAAGTTTGAATCAAGTGGCAAATCACTGTCGGTCACATCTCGTGGGCGCGTCGCATGACGTGACTTCTCGTTCCCATTTCTCTTCTACATGGCCACCCGGGATGCTGTCGAGATTCTGGATTTCGAGTCTTGCCCAACACACTTGCACTTTGAAAAATAATTATGCGATTGTATAAAGCCCGAAGTGGATCCTAGGGCGTGGTGCCCTAATTCTGTTGTTCACCTTTTAACATCTCTTCAGATTCCAATTTGTCGCTGCCGTCCACACCTTCAACTGGATCCACGCGCTCGAAGCGTTCGCTTTGGAGTGACGACGAGGAATCGAGTAGTGATATCGAACATGACCAGAAAACGCGCCAAGACGCGTTCTCTTTCGCCTTTGCTCGCCGTACCGCTCGTTTGCAGACGTCGATGTCTTTCTCTATCCACCGGGAAACTTACTTGTCGACAAGACAGGGTGCATCATAGAGTTCCCCGACAGATTCCAGTATCTCGTTCTTGCGTCCGCCTCAGTTTGGCAAGACCATGTTACTCTCGACTCTGCATCATTTCTACGATATTCACGGAACCAAAACGGTTCGATAAACGATTTGGGTCCCTTGCGGTGGTCGCCAAAGCTTCTAACACCCCCGTCCTTCATAGCCAGCACCTCTGTTTGTTCTTCAATCTATCGGACATCAGCGTCGATTCAGCTCGCATCAGCATTTTGGCCCACTTGACGAGCCAAATTGGGGCTGTTTTGGACTTTTTCTCATCCAGTACGCTCAGGAGCTGGAGCTCTCCAATCCGGCACACTACTTGGAGGATGAAGAAGACCTCGAGCGCAAGTTCGCGAAGGTGGTTGGTAAGTGTGATCTGTCATTCTCTTCACGACTAGATCCCTGATGTCTCATTAGGATCGAGTCAAGGCTCACAATCACACACTCTTTGTGGGAGTCGATAATTATGACGCCCCCAGTCGAACGCTCACTCGCTGTGCTCGTGTCGGCCCTTCTTTCATCACTGAAGATTTTCCGACCGCCCGAGAGATTGAGAGTCTCCTGGATTCTTGTTTTTGGAGGCCTCTGATGGCTGCCACCGACGTCATACATAAAAATGTGTATAACGGGGGTTTTGTTGATCAACTACCCGGCTCTCGAGAAGCTCGACCCCCGATGCCGTACCTAGCCTAGAGGGCGCTTGCGGCTTTACGGAGGAGGAGGCCCTTTATTTCATGCGATCGCTGCTTGACGAGACGCGGGACGTGACCGATCTGCGTCGTTCATGTGGATATTATGATTTTTCACTCCAGAACGTCGGTGTTGGCACGGCTCAGCCTCTTCTTCATCCCCGATTGCTGATTAATCGGATCTTCGAGCTATCGCTGCCCCAGACATTCGTCGATAAAGATTCGTTTGGGCTGTTGTCGGACCTTTTGGAAACCTTACCGGAGGAGTCGGACGTCTCTGGGGCCATAACTGTCGACGACCTGGTCGGATTGCTTGCCACAGGCGCCGTAGACATCGATGGGAAATCAGCCTCCCCCTTCGATTTGCATGCCACCAAGGCAGTCAATTGGAGCGCCTTGCACTCCGCCGGTGCTCTCACTTATGATCGCCACCCTCCGAGACGTCCTTCGAGTGGCAAATAGTCGAGTCTTATCCTGGTCAGTGTTTGGTGCAATGTCGTCAACTTTTTCGGTCTAATCTTTTGTTGTAGATACACTCTCGCGTCGACAACATTGTCGCTGGGCCGTTACCCGCCTTGGAGGGCTATTTCATGACGCCTGGTATAAATTCAGCATCCCGGAGGATCCCCAATCTTTCCTGGAACTGCTTTTGACGGTCTTTCGTGACCTGGCCCAGAGGTGCTTCGGCAGAAAGCACGAGCCGAATCTGCGTGGAATTTTCGAGCTGATTATGCGCAATCCGCGCTGTATACAGAACGGCCGCTCCGTTGATCCCATCGTTCTCCTTCCTGTCGAGGACACCTGCATCCAAGTCCCTGGGTACCAGTGCGGGAAGATCTTTGCTCTAGAGCTCAAGACGCTCACACTCCGCGGAATGTGGCAGGCTGCGCACCCGAACGACGACGAGCCGACGGTGGAAGCTCTGAAAGCTCTGCACGAGGAGCTCATGAACCTCCCGGAGGACGATCTCCTCGCACGGCCGTACGCGGAGTGGTCGCCGGCCCTCAACGCGATGGAGACGGTGCTCGTGGGAAGCTTCCTGCTCTCTGAGCTGCCGGAAAGCCCCCAATTTCTGGCGGTGGGAGGCGCTCGCATTCTGCTGCGTCGGCGGCCGCGCGAAAAAGGACGATGATTCTGATTAACTTATTCATATCTCTACGAGGAACTATGCATTTACATTACATTGCTACAGACTTGCACGCTATCATCCGCTATCGATCTACATTTCCTGTACTAATCAAACTTGTCTCCCGAGCACAAGAACATGCTGCTGCTATATTCTTCCATCCAATCCAATAACAAAGGATCTTCAGAAGGCCCCAAACCAGTTTCCGCAAAGCGAGCTTGAAAGACAACGAGCAAACCGCTACCAGCTGAATATTTGGTGGACGTCGTCGATGAATGGCAACAGAACGCCACATTTTTCGTGTTTTATTATCCATGAAAATTGATTTAGCGAGAGTGGTATATAGTATTACATTGAATAAAGCCACTCAGGGCATACGATGGAGGCGAGGGTCGGGATTACTGGGCCCCGCGACAGACCTAGGGTTCGTCCCAGCGACGGGCTTGCTGCGCCCGCTCCCAGCGCCGCCCTTGCTGCTCCCAGCGGCGGGGTTTGGCACAGCAGCGGACGTGCTGTCCCCAGTGTTAGTCCTATCAAGCTCGAGCTTCGCCCACTCTCCCCAGGTGTTTTTCCATCCTGGCTTCGCGTCGTATCGGTACAAGGTGTTCTGCTGCTCAGGTTCAACGACAACCCAAAAAACGCGACGGCCAACGCCGTAGATGATGAGCCCGATCACCTGGTCCACATCGTTAGAAGGAACCTTCGTGGCTTGGACCCTTGTTTCGTATTTCTGGATTCCCTCTATCCGGCTCCCGTAATGCTTGCCGCCATAGGCTTGTCCATTGACAATCGCATTCATATAGGACCTGAGCTGGCCCTCCGCTTGTTCCACAATATAGCCGATGGAAAAGCGTTTTTCCTCCGCTTCACCCCCCGACTCTGGGGATTGATAGAAATGAACGTTGATATTCCGGATCTGCTCCTCCGACAGCTTGTCCAGGTCTTGCAACTTTTTTTCGCATTTTTGCCAAAATGTCGATTTTCCGCCCGTGCCGTTGACGAAATCGTGGCATTTTTTTCGGACGCGCAGTCGTGGCGAAAGAGACTATGCAGTGAAAAATACTTGAGTTCGATGGCGACCACGCGTCCCGGATGCACGTCCCGGAAGGCGCACATGAAGATATCCAAATACCCAAACGGCTTACTGCCCGCCGTAAATGTTTCGTCGATCGGCTTGCTTGTGGCAGTTCGTGAACAGACCGAGCTGAGCAAAATAATTATTGATGTATTTCGAATCTTCGCGGAATTCGTTGACGCCGTCGTCGACCAGTTCGCACTCGACGGCCATAAATCCATTCCACATCTCCTGGAAAACCGCTTCGCTCATTTTGTAGAGATCAAGCAGGTGGGTATGGCGTAGTCGGCGGGCAATGGCCCCTACGATGGGCCGCGGATTTCGCTCCAGTAAAGCTCGGAGCTGGATATCCCGGGTGCTTTCTCGCGGATGAGGAAAGGGATGAAATTGAGAGAAGAGCTTGAATAGGCATTAGTATCCAAATGGCCGGACCGCAACAGATCAGACAGACCTGGTTTGCTGCGAAAGACTGGAGAGTTCCAAAGTCCACGTCAAATCGTGGTTCCTTTCTCTTCTCACCGCGAGGGCAACCCAAACGAAGAAGCAGCTGCCAAAGGTGGGACTCATTTGTTGTGTGAGTGTTGAGGTCGGGAAGACCGAGTTGAGAGATATCAATTCCACGCCCACGACGTAAGCTCGAGTACTGCAACAAGTGCCTGCAACACAGGGAGATTGGTTTCAGCCAAGGCGAGTCCGCCAAAGTCCTATGCTGCGCGCCTTCAAGATTGAGCGTCGTCGCTATATGGTTTAGAACCAGGTCGAAGTTATAAACACTGGGTGGTTGGTGATACACATTGTTTCCAAGGTGGCGCGGTGGAGCAGCGCAGTAACCAAGTTTGTGCGTCAGGCCGTTTTCCATGTCGAGTGTTTCACGTCGATTGTGGGAAAAACGAGAGAACAAAACAACCAGCTCTTCAGGGATGATTCCGAAGAACCCGTCCAGAGTGGGGTGGGACGAAATGTCTTTAAAAATGGAGAGGTTTGCCTGTTCTGAGGAATAGAGACCGAGATTGCCGAAGACCAGCAATTTCGGTTTCTCCAATTCCTGCGGTGCAGTTAATGCGAATAGGAATTGGCTTATATGGTCCATGATCTTCCCCGTCAGCAGTCCCATCTCCGTATGGTAGCGACCTCAGAATCGGGACATCCCAGTGATCCACGCCGATGAAAAGGTCTTTTGTTCCAATTTTCTTCTGAGAAGAAAAAGAAGTATAAATTGTCGATGACTGGTAGGTTGGGACTGAGGGAGACTTACAAAAAGCGTCGCAACTTTTTAACGAGAGGGCTCAACTTCTCGTTGGAAGAGAATTTGTCGAGCTGATATTTGGCCAGGAAATCTTGAATGGTGGCGAAGAGATAGGTATCGATGGATCGTTTGACCGTGTCGGTGTCTGGGTTACTGATCGGGAACTCGACTCCATGCAGATCAAATATCAAGCACTTGTGGACTCCAGGCGGGACGGGCTTGGGCTGGCCCGGGTGTGGTCTCCCCAAGCGCGTGGCCTCGTCCATCCAGAACTGAATCTTTGAAAACTTGAACAGTCTAGATATATCTGGTTCAGGCTGCAAGTGGCAATCAAGCCATGCAACCAACATAGACAGGATAGTAGTCTTTCCGGTTTTGGGGGGCAAAGACACAACGCAGCGGGAATAGTGTCTGAGCAGCGCATGCAAGTGTAGAATCGATAGAGTTTTATCGACAAAGGCTGTCCCGGGCATCTCGATGCACGAGGAGAAGGCGAAAGATGGGGGTGGAAGATTTATGTGAATAATTGCGCCGTCTTCGAACGGTATTATGCGGACCGGCCCTGGAGGGTCTTGGACGAAGTCCACCTTGGTTTTCTTGTCGCTAGTATCTGGTTCTCCAGAAGATTCCAGCGGTCTCTTTTCTACCTGGAGATTGGGGAGTTTATCAAACCATCCCTCCGTTTTCTGACCAGTTTCATGAGCTACATGATCGTCGACATGGAGGCGGCCTGAATGAGGCAGGACTCACGATCGAATGCGGTCTCGCAGAGTAAGATGACCGCCTTCTCCATAGATTTAATACTGGGGTAATTGAAAAGACGGCGATCCGACTCCATGAATTCTATGCCATTCACAGGGTCGTGTTCCAACTTGAATGTCTCGGAGGATGGTGACCATGAGGTTTCTGGGATTTTATCCACAAGCCACCCCGACTTTGCGAAAATGGCGCCGACACAGCGGTCACAATGGCCGAGTCGACAGTCGAGTCTATGCTGTTTTTGTACGGTGCGCAAGAGATATGAAACCTGCATCCCCCGAAGCATAGTGGCATCGATGGTGAGGGTGACATGAGGGCCCGACTTGATTTGATGGGTTTCGTCAAAGAAATAGATGTTCACAACGACCTTTTCTTTAGAAGCCATTGCGATGAGTGGCGCCCAGTGGCGCAAGATGAAAGTTCTGTTCAAGATGCAGTCACAAGCATCACATCTCGTGGGCGCGTAGCGTGACGTGACTTCTCGTTCCTCCTTCCACCACCATGGCCACTTTCGACTTTGAGGAGATTGTGGATTTGGCGTATTGCCCACCCTAAAGCACGCTGGATACGAATTATGCGACTGTGTAAAGTCCGACACCGCGGTTGCGGATACCGATTCCGATCACAGTGCGCGCTTTTCCAATTCCTGCGGTCAGCCTGTAACAATGTACATTTTCTTCAGAATTGAACATATCACCGCCATCCACTCCTTCCACTGGATCCACTGGCTCCAAGCGTTCGATTTGGAGTGATGACGAGGACTCCAGCGACAGCGAACATGACCGGAAACGCGTCAAGATGCATCCACTTGCGCATTTCATGCCTCATAGCAACTCGTTTCGCGCGATTGATGCCTTTATCCATCTGCCGAGCAACCTATATGTCGACAAGACAAAGAGCATCATGAATCTGCCCGACAATTCCAGCATCTCGTCTTACGCCCGCCCCAGTTTGGCAAGACCATGTTTCTCTCGACTTTGTATTATTTCTACGATATTCACGGGGCCCAACATTTCGCTGAGCGTTTTGGATCCCTGGCAGTGGTAACTGAAGCGTCCACTCCCATCCCTCACAGCCAGCACCTCTGCTTATCTTTCAATCTGTCAGACCTCCCCGTCTGTTCAGACCGTGCCGAAATTGCGTCCGAATTGACGGACCAAATTGGGCTGGTTTTGGACTACTTCCTCATGAAGTATGCTAAGGAGCTCGGGCTATCCCATCCGGGAGACTACTTGGAGGACGAAGAAGATCTGGAAGCCAAATTCGCAAAGATGTTTGTGAGTGTGACTCTCATCGCGCTCAACATAATTTTTGATATTTTGTCAGGCTGTTGTCAAGGCCCGCGGCTATAGTCTCTTTGTTGCGGTCGATAATTACGACGCCCCGACTCGGACGCTCACTCCGCGTTGCTCGTGACGCCGCCTCTATTTATCAAGACGTCCCGACCCCACGGGAGATCGAACAACTCCTGGATTCGTGTTTTTGGAGGCCTCTGATGGCTGCCACCGACGTCGTACACAAAATGTGTGTAATGGGGACCCTGTTGATTAACTATCCGACTCTCGAGAAGCTCGACCCCGATGCCGCACTCAGCCTGCAAAGTGCTTGCGGTTTTATGGAGGAGGAGGCCCTTTATTTCATGCGATCGCTGCTTGACGAGACGCTGGACGTGACCGATCTGCGTCGTTCATGTGGATATTATGATTTTTCACCCCAGAACGTCGGTGTTGGCACGGCTCAGCCTCTTCTTCATCCCCGATTGCTGATTAATCGGATCTTCGAACTATCGCTGCCCCAGACACCCGTCGACAAAGATTCGTTTAGGCTGTTGTTGGACCTTTTGGAAACCTTACCAGAGGAGTTGGACGTCTCTGGGGCCATAACTGTCGACGACGTGATCGGATTGCTTGCCACAGGCGCCGTAGACATCGATGGGAAATCAGCCTCCCCCTTCGATTTGTATGCCACAAAGACAGTCAATTGGAGCGCCTTGCACTCCGCCGGTGCTCTCACTTACGATCGCCATCGCCGAGACGTCCTCCGAGTGGCAAACAGTCAAGTCTTATCCTTGGTCAGTATTTGAGCAATGTCGTCAACTCTCCCCGTCTAATCTTTTGTTGTAGATACACTCTCGCGTCGACAACATTGTCGCTGCCCGTTACCGCCTTGGAGGACTATTTCATGACGCCTGGTATAAATTCAGCATCCCCGAGGATCCTCAATTTTTCCTTGAACTGCTTATGACGGTCTTTCGTGACCTGGTCCAGAGGTGCTTCGGCAGAAAGCACGAGCCGAATCTGCGTGGAATTTTCGAGCTGATCATGCGCAATCCGCGCTGTATACAGAACGGCCGCTCCGTTGATCCCATTGTTCTCCTTCCTGTCGAGGACACCTGCATCCAAGTCCCTGGTACCAGCGCGGGAAGGTCTTTGCTCTAGAGCTCAAGACGCTCACACTCCGCGGAATGTGGCAGGCTGCGCACCCGAACGACGACGAGCCGACGGTCGAAGCTCTGAAAGCTCTGCACGAGGAGCTCGTGGACCTCCCGGAGGACGATCTCCTCGCACGGCCGTACACGCAGTGGTCGCCGACCCTCAACGCGATGGAGACGGTGCTCGTGGGAAGCTTCCTCCCCTCGGAGCTGCCGGAAAACCCCCAATTTCTGGCGGTGGGAGGCGCTCGCATTTTGCTGCGTCGGCGGCCGCGCGAAAATGACGATGATTCTGATTAACTTATTCATATCTCTACGAGGAACCACGCATTTTTTACATTTACATTGCTACGGACTTGCACGCTATCTATCCGCTATCGATCTATATTTCAACTCATCCCCCAGCACAAGAACATGCTGCTATATTCTTCCATCCAATCCAATAACAAAGGAATCTTCAGAAGGCCTCAAGCCAGTTTCGGTAAACGACATCGTTCGGGTGTAAGTATGCCAAGATCTTCGCTGTTCGTGGACGAGCCGTCCGAGTCGGAGTCGCCCGCCTCAGAGTCAGATCCCCCATCGTCAGCTTCTCGTCGCTTCTGTCGTATCTCGCGAATGGCCCGCCGTTCACCGAATCGGGTTAGAAACTCGCAGGGTATTGTTAAAGTCAAAAGTGACGTGACGCCGTGACCGTACGCGAGTAATTAAACGACAACGACCATGGCGAGCAATGTGCGCGGCCCCATGTCTGCGCTGACAGACTTCCTTCGTGTAAATTGTCCTTTTATTCTTTTCCATCGCTTGACGCCGGGTGACAGAGCACCGGAATCACTCCAACCACGATCGCGCGCCGCGTAGCCACTCAGCAGCAAAACCAGCCAGAGGCAGGGGCCAAGCAATGCACCAGCGAGAAGAAGCACCGCTCAAGACGTTGATGTTTGCCCTACATTTCATCTCCACCGCGTTAGGTTCTCATGAGCTGAGCAGGAAGGCTACGCCTCGGACAATTTGGACGAGCCCGACTCTCCGCCTAAAAAGCAGAAAGTATCCAAGGCCGCTGCGGCCAAGGCAAAAGCAAACAAGAAGAAGAAGAAGAAAGATGACGAAGACTCAGATGAGGACGCGTATACCGCGCTCTCCAAGTCGATGGGCATGAGCAGTACCCCGAAACCCGCCGTCGGTAGTTTCGCCGAGTGTGCGACCTGCGGAAAACAATTTACCGTCGTAAGTCTTTGCGAGTTTGTTCATGCAACAAATGATGAACGGGTGCGCAGACCAAATATACAATGGCGTCGAGCTCCGACCCAGGGTTCCTCTGTCATCCGTGCGCAAAGGCGGGCGGAAACGACCCGTTCAAAAAGCCCGCCGCGCCTCGTAAGCGTAAGACCCCTGCTGAGAGGCGCACTGTCGTCCATATCGAGGAACGCAGCTTCCCGACGCTTGTGTCCATTTGTATCGACGTGAGTGCTCAACTTCACGACACCCACCGTCACCCACAACTCCTCCAGGTAATCGCGCGTCATATCGACGACGTCGAGGCGTTTGGCGATATTGGTGCTTTGAACATGGATGCCATCTCGAAGGCCCTCTCTAAAAACAGAAGCCTGTGCGTTTATTCATCCCACTCCGAAACCTCAACTAAATTGGTTCTTAGAAACTCTGAAAATGCGACTCTATTCTATGGCGCCGAGAACACGAAACTGGCGCTGTATGATGCTACCAGTAAGCTGTTAAAAATATCCAATATTTGCACATCACCGACACCTACTCAGACCTCGCCCCGGATGGGTTCTCGACGCTTGGCCACCTCAACCCGAATTTGACTAGTCTCCGTCTTGATTTTTGTGGTCCCCTCAACGACACCGTCATGGCTTCCTGGAACAACTCGTTCCCAAACCTCGTTTCGCTTGAGCTCCTCGGCCCCTTCCTCGTCCGTGAGGCTGCATGGACCGCATTCCTCAAGTCCCACCCGAATCTGGAGGCATTCCTCATTACACAAAGCCCGCGATTCTCTCTCGACTGCCTCACCACGCTCATCGACAACTCGAAAAACGACCCTCCGCCGTCTCGGTCTGCGCGAGGTCGGCAAGCTTTGCGACGAATGGCTCGAACCCATCGCAGAGCTCACAAACCTCACCTACCTTGACCTCGCCGAGCCGTCCGACTCGCTTACCGACGACGCAGCCATCGCCCTCCTCGCCGCGGTCGGCGCCAACCTCACGCACCTCGACCTCTCCGGGCACAGTGCGCTCACGGACGACTTCCTCGCGCACGGCATCGACACCCACATGCACACCCTCGCCTCGCTCGCCCTCACGCACCTCCCCGAGCTCACGGACGCCGGCCTCGCCGCGTTCTTCGGCACTTTCGAGGGCCCCGGCCTCCTCCGCCTCGACCTCTCGCGCAACCCCGAGCTCGGCACGGACGCCCTCGCGGCGGGTCGTCGCGCACTCGGGCATGGCGCTGCAGGAGCTGAACATCAACGGGTGGAAGGACGTGGGGCAGGAGGTGCTCAACCAGCTTGCGGGGTGCCGCGATCTGCGGCGGCTCGATGTGGGGTGGTGTCGGGAGGTGGACGATTGGGTCGTGAAAAGGATTGTGGAGGGATGTCGGGCGTTGGTGGAGCTGAAGGTGTGGGGGTGCAATCGCGTTGAGGGGAAGTGGGGGGAGACGCGGCGGGGGGTGCGGATACACGGCATCGAGAGCCAGTCGGTGGTCTGATTCGCTTACTTACTTGCACCCATATTTCGATCTTATTTTCTTGGTTTCTTAACCCCTACAATATGTTTGATACGCGGCTTTACAAGTGTCTACATTCAAAACACGGCGTTGTGGGCGATAGTCCAGTGATCGCAGAATATTGGATCGCACGAGCAGTATGTGGTCGAATCGCGAAGTAAAGCGGAGCAAGTCAGATGAAGAAACACAACAAGGCACACCCGTATATTTTTGACTGACATTAATGTATTCATTTCACAACGCGCAGTGAGCAATGTTACGTCGGGTACAGTACGTATTTCTATAGGAATTCACAAACACATCAAATGCAAGTAGAACGGGCACGAAACGACAGCAGGGCAGTAGGAAGCTCGAAAGAGAAGCGTTCGAAAGAGGGATAGAGGCTACTCTGCACATTTTTTTTGGGATCCATAGTCTTCCCGGCACAAGAAGGGCCAGAGTCTTGCGGCCTCTATTCCCACAGGCCTACGTCGCGTCTCAGTATCTGCAATGTAAACTTGTTCAATGAGTTTGAGAATGTAGTGCAAGGGGAATGCGTACCTTGAGGTGTATATGGATGCAACACAGTAGGGCGATCGTTTGACCCCAGAAAGAACCGTGGACAGCCGCCCGCCAGGTAAAGTCCGAGGTGTAGAGGGTCTCTTCGACGACGAGCAAGAGCTGCACGCTGGCGAATGATCAAATGAATGATATGAATACATAACGGAGGAAGATAGACAAAGCAGGGACGTGTACCTGAAGAGTTCGATGGGGGGGAAGGCCGCACCATGCGCAGTAATGGCCACGGAAAGCGAGGCAGCTACGCGCAGAGAGGGCAGGTGAGAAACAGAGAGCACAACGGTGACGATGACCAATGTGAGGGCAGATTGGACGAGGGTCGAAAGCAAGATAGGCATCGGGGAAAAAAGAGTGTGGGCTTGAAGAGACTACTGGGAAGCGTCGCTGTTTTATAGCGTAACGCAGCAGCAATACAGGAAATACGCAAGACAAAACGGTCAGAGCGCGGGAGAAGCCAAGTCAGTTTGAGGGATCAGGGTGCATAATAAACTTACTGAGCTCTATTTGGAGATCCAGGGATATCCCCGGGTGGCGGCATGGAGGGAGAGCCCAGATTCACGGCGTAAAGAAAGCATTCAGGCATATCGCTTGCACTTCGATTTGACGTGTCTCTAAGCCAGTTTGGGTATGTTCAAAAAGAGAATCTCCGAATTCGGAACTGCTGCGCAGAAACTTCCAAGTTCTAACCTTCTCTCGGTTATGAAGAGAAGGCCGGAATCGCCCGGTGCGTGCGTTGGCGAGCCCTTGGTTCTTTAGGCAAACGGTCTCCAGTGACAGTGTCGAATGAAGCCTTGAAGCGCAGCACTGGTAGCCGGCTACGCCAGCGTTAGCGGAGAGAACTCTTGAGTCGGTAACCTGTTCAGCAAATACACTGGTGTCTGGCTTGTAACATAATTGTCGGTACAATGTCGGACTCCCAAATCGATTGGTCTGGGGCGGCGCGGCTTAGGGCGGGCTCGACTCGGGTGGACTCGGTGTACACGACAAGAGATTGTGCTGTGCGAGAATTCGGTGGTGAGGGAAAGTACACCCACCATCCCGCACATCCTATCTCCGCCACACCTTTAAGTTTGTTCAATAGAGCTCCATCGCCGTTATGTTCCCACACCGATAACCTGTCCGGTCCATGTGCGTTAGCTGTTACAGAAAAGATTGAATTCAACCCACCGCATCGTCGCCAGCTTATATGCAACCCTCGTTCACGAGCTGGTGATTTAAATCGTTGCCCGCGGTGACTCGGGACGCAATTGGACGGGCAGGCGGCACTTTCGTAGTGCATATATGAGCCGTTCAAATTGTCTCAATGTTGTCTTAGTTGGTCCAAGTCGCGGTGCGAATCAAGTACGATACTCTGAAGGTCCAAAAGATTATTGCGCGAGCGGCACTGATTAATGTACAAGGGGAGAGACAATCGAGGCCGCGGACGCTACGATAGCTTGCACATCGGCAGCTTTGAAGTCCTTTGCATTGCTAACCATCAGGAGGCCCACTGCGAGAGAAAGGCTTTAGTTGAGGATGTCGAGAGGACAGGGAACGTAACCGATGAGCCCAAACAAGCCCATGATGCTGCCGAAGACCTCGATGACCAGTATTCTGACGAAGAGCGTGGGGGTCCGCAGCGTCTGCGAGTGCTGCGGTCGCTCCGGTGATACCGACACAGACTCCGCACATGAGATTGCAGGCACCGACAGTCAAGCCGCCCCAGAAAAGCGCGAATCCTGGGGGTGAGCATATAAGCTGGGGTCCTCCTTCAGTCGTAAGCTGCAACTGTACCGGTAAAGTAGTTTTCGCGGGTATACAGGTCGACTTCGGATACGGAGACCAGTCTCGAGGAGAATATGATCCCAATAATCTATGGAAAGATGAGGCCCGGTTGTTGCAGCATAAGAAGGAAGCGTACGACTCCGTAGATCGCGACGGCTTCACAGAAAATGATGCTGTTCATCGTTAGCATTTCGGCGAATTATGCAGAGGCAGCCCGCAAACCTGACGAGATTCTTGGTAGTGATTCTTGGTGCGCGTACGCCGCCTCCCATGATGGATGAGCCCGTCAGGAAGATACCCCTGCAGCCGTTGTCACTCGGTGCATGACGCGAGACTGTGGTTTGTGCTCACCATCCAGCACCAAGCGTACTGAGGCCTATGGCCAAGCCGATTCCCGTTGCGCCCCACGCAAAAGGACTCGTTTCTTCGAGGAAACGACCGACATTGAAGGCTTCGCCAGAGCCTGTAGTGCGCCCGTCAGTGTCCAAGGCCAAGAAACCCAAGGCGAACTATAGTACCAGTGAAGAGAAGGTAGAGAGCGATGATGATTATGAGGAACGTTGGGAGGCCATAGCTGTAGTATGAGGCGAGGTAGGACATGGTAAGAGACAAGCCGTGACACCGTCAACCGTGTTTGGCAACTGCCCGGTTCATCGACTTGCCTCGAACCTTCATGTAATGTACCATCTCCTCAAGGGCCTACATGAATTCCTCACGCGGTAGGCTCTCCAAAATATTCCTGGAGCTTTGTTCAAGGCTATCTAGCAAGGAAGAATTTTCTGTGATCATTATTGGGCTTGATGGCGCTGGCAAAACTGTGCGACGGTCTCTGGGCTTATTCGGCAGTTTCCTGACCTCGAATGAACCGTAGACTCTTCTGGAGCGTATCAAGACGCTGTATAACGACACCCCGGGCCTTACTCCTGACAAAATAGCTCCTACAGTCGGCCAAAACACCGGAAAAATCACCCTGCCATCTACTATACTCCAGTTCTGGGACCTGGGTGGCCAGCGCGGTATCCGGAACATTTGGCATCGGTACTATGACGACTGCCACGCTGTCGCGTACATCATCGACGCGGAAGACCGAGAACGACTGAGCGAAGGCTGGGAGGTCTTCGGTATGTGAAACTGCTTCGCCTTTGCTGCATTCTCAACATGCCTCAGAATCCGTACTCTCGGCGCCGCAGATACTGAATGTCCCGCTGTTACTCATAGCCAACAAGCAGGACTCGCCGCAGGCGCTCTCCGTCGAGGAGATTCGACACGATTACGAAGATTGGCACCAGCGCAAGATGGAGAGCGCGCGCAGGAACGTCCGCTTGGCGAGGGCGAGACAGAACGCCGAGAGCGCATCGCCAGTTTGGATGTTATGGGCATAAGCGCTATAGAAGGGTGCGTTGTCTCGTTCATCGTTTTTCAGAGTCCAACTCTATTCAAGGACGGGCGTGAAGGCCGCAGTTGACTGGCTTTTCATCCGAGTCCAGAACAGCCGAAGGTAAGTTCGTGGCGCTTCGGTACATTATGTATCATTAAATGTTTTTAAAGAGACCCGCAGAAGGGTATAGGAAGATAATCGGTACGTCTGTCCGGTAAACTGGTTTTCTCCATCTACTGACTTGAATCACAGAGTAAAGGAACCATTGTATTATATACTCACGGATAATCTACTTGCTTTCGAATTACGAACGTCGTCGTTTGCGCTTATTGAAGACGAGAGACTGCGTCATAAACCCGCCCCGATACGCAACGTACTACATACCCTGGCGCCCAGTCAAATCACTCGCAGAACGTTCAACGAATAACACACTTTGAAAGATCGACGGCGGCGTCGCTGGCCGTCAATCAACGGGAGGCATGCATTCGACAAGCTCTTTTCCCCCCTATTGTGCGCGGCCTCGCCGCTCCTCTCCCCCGCTCACCGGCAGGTCGCCGATATGCGAACAACGAACTCGTTAATTGCTGGCGACACAAAGGATATGTGGTATACAAGTTTATTTTGCGTACATGTTCGAGGTAACTATACAGATCTGCAGTGTGTAATTAGTTCAGAATCCACCACAACTTCATGACCAACGGCGTCCAGGTATAAAGTGGCGTCTCGGGAGCCGGAGGAGGCACAAGCTGCTCATCCTCCTCCGTCTTCTCATCGATGAATCTAGGGGAATTTCAGCGGATTTCAGCGGAACAATGAACAAGGTGCGTGCCTTCGCCAGCCTTCGTTCTCAAAGTCGTCGCCCCAGACGTTTATCTTTTCCGTGTAGAAGTTATCGATTTTGTCCCAAAACGCTCGGTGCGAGCGACCGTCGCGATTCCGCAGGTTGTTTTCACGGATGTAGGACCGCTGATATGAGCTAGTAAGCAGCAAGCATCGGAGCGGCAGCGAGGGTGAATACCAAGACAAGTAGTTTGATGTCCAGGTAGTGAGCCGGCTGGAATCGCTCGCAGACAGTTACAAGTGGCTCGTTCATTGTATCGAGAAGCTATGCAGTACGCAAATCAATTTTAACTGCTCAAACTACAACACTGTACCGGTATACCTTGAGCCGGAGGTCATTGAATACGGCAGTGCATTCCGCTTTATCATTACATTGTTCCTACAACAGCAGTAAGGATTTCGGCGCCACAAAGCAAACTGTTCTAACCGCGTACAATAAATCCTCTGTATGTTGCTTCGAGTGGATTAATCTTAAGTATCTTCCGATATTTTGAGTGGGTGTGCTTGTGCAAGATGGCTTTTGGCATTGTAAGGAGGTGAGTGGGAAATGGGGACGAACATGGAGGGCAGTTTATATCATTCTGGAGAGTCAATCCTTCTTCCTGGTTTTGGCGATATCTCAGATCTCCGCAGTGATTTAAGATCTGCCAAGTCACGTGACCGCGTAGTGATCGCCGTCTGAATTTTTTTACCTTGCTGTTAGCTTTTGGACAGCACTTTAATGCCAAAAAAATAGGTGAATCCCACCCAACTGAGCTGAAAATAGGGCAGATGGATTTCTGCCACGTTCCTATTTAAAGTTTTGGCAGCATCTGCCGCCTTGGTTGACAACCCTGCAGTTGTAGACTGAGTCAACAGAGGGGGGAAGTCTGGAGAGCTCTAATTCACGGCATAACTTTCTTTCGTCATGGGGCATGTGGAGGGGCTTATTTCCTTTTAGGAAAATACCTGCAGACTCATCTAAAACACCTGGCAAAACTGATGCGAATGGCAAGAACTTCTCAGCCTAGAAGCACTCAGGCTTCGCCAAATTGATTGTTTTGGTAAGGCCAAAAATGTCCTTGATATCCTCTGTCCCAGCCGCAGTATAACCACTACTGAGACTGGGGGTTTTGGTTGCAATTCTGTGCCAACTGAAACTGGAAGTATGAGGTGCTCTCCTGATACCTTCCAATTCAGAGCGACTGATACGACTGCTCATACTGCTGGATCATCTGGCCCTGTGTGGGCTGCCCTGGATCACTGACTGATACACTCCCGGATATGGTATCAGCCTCGGAAATACCGGGTCGATACTCGTCATCTCAGTAGGCAAAAACTAAGCCTGAAATAATTAGTTTATGGAGGGCATATTTTGTTACTTAAACCTCAGATCTCAGGAGCATTTCTGGTGACTCTGAAACAACACAATTTCCGGAGTGGTTGAGATCAATTGCACGATCACGTGATCACCGCGGACTTAGGGGTTTTGAGATGATTGTAAGAGGCCGGCAAGCGGTGGAGTACAAACAGCTGAGTTCTCTTATTAGAAAATTGGTCTCAGTCATTTGAATGTATGTTTTTGAGCCATTTTACTGCAATGTTACACCAGGAGCAGAGTGGTCCTGAAGACACCGCTCATTGTTGACCTTTGGTTGACTCCTCGCAGCCCAAGACTTTTCCACGTCAGCTTGATTTCAAATTGTGTTACGTTTTGACAGCATTCTTGGACGTCTAGTACACAACCAGCAAGCTGTTTGTGAATAATTAATAGATGGCACACTGATGTGCAGTCCCTGTGGACTATACCACAGGGCTGCATCCCTGAAGACTGTGGAAGCGGTGGTTATTACACGCTCAAGAGGTTTGAACGCTCTCTGATGGAAGATCGATTTTCAATCGATCTTCTCACGGCTGGGCTTTGAGCAGGGATCCGCCGCTAAGCGGATCAATTGTGGACAACCTCATTCACGGCATACAGGAAATTTAATCTTTCATTTGAACCAACAGCAGTAACTGTTTCAACCCTGCGAGCGGGGACCTTGACCTTGCATGCGGGGCGGGATTCTTCTTTCATTGAAGCTTAGTTGGCAACGGGTTTTTTTTGCTTAAGACTTTTTTGCGGAGCACGCGTGAACGGCGTCAGACCGCCCATCCGATGTCCAAAATTGTATTGTTCGCGAGTGACGTTGCGGGGCTGCCTGTCTAAACGGGTTTGTGTTTTGCTCAAGTTTTTGCTCTCAAGTAGAGCTTTGTTGTGCTCAGAGATTTGTTTTTTCAGCGGTGGCCAATAAGCTCTATTGGACCATATTTTTGCCAATTATGACTGTGATCCGACGGCTATACATGCAACTATATACGGTAACGAAGTAGCACAACCGAAGAAAAATGAACGGTGAACGGCGAAACACAATGGAAGCAGCCATCGTGTTGGCAGGGACGCGCGGGCGGGCGTGCGTTGTGAGTTACATTGGCCCGACTCCCGCCGAATCCAACGCGCATGCCGCCCGATGCACAGTCCAGACGACTTGGCTTGAAGTCTGAGTTGAAGGCCGGATGACAGTCGTCGTGACGCTGTGACCCGTCTCCATGTGCGCTCGTTACCCCCAGTGCAAGTGCGAGGTAGTAAATGTAGAGGCGGAGGTAGATGCGCCAGGTATCGATGCGAGAAACTGTGGGGGTAGACGAGACTCGCGACATAAAAGTAAGATCCTGCAATAAATAACAGACACCATCATCATTTTATTCGGTTGCCCGGGAGGGGAGACGTCGTACATACCTCCGCCCTGCCTGTACCTGCATGTGCTGCGTCTCGGTAAGCGTCTGTGGCTGTTGTTGACCTTGTAGGTAGAACGGGGGGCGGCGGCGGATAGACCTGACGATAGCCTCATCGCTCAAGCTCGACACCCAAGGCGGCATGTTGGTGGGTGGTGCACGTACATGCTGCGCCGGATGCTGCACGACCCTGGTCGGCGCGAGCGGGATGTAGTCTTAGTCACTTCCCCAACACACTTGTGCCGACGGAGACAACGGACGCCAAGCGCTGGTGCGCGGCGCCGGAGAGTAAGTGAGCACACGGCCAGGGACGGTGCGATGAGGAAGAAGAGGGTGGGCTTGACGTCGTTGCATACTGCGAGCGAGCGCACAGTCGCGGTGAGTGGTCCAGATCACGTTGAGTCGAGATCAGCCAGCAAGTAGGCGCGCTTTCCTTTCTTCGTGGTACTGGTGATATCAAGTGCAGTGGACTGAGAGTGGCGTGCGGTGTATCGTGCGGATGAGAATCTGCAGTCGCGAGTACAGCGAAGCTAGAGACACGAGCTGCGTTGTTGTTGCAGTTGGCGCCGTCGCCTGAGGACAAGTCGCACTCCGGCGAGAGCTTCATCATGGAGAACCAATATATCGTGTTATGCAGTCGACTTTCAGCAAGAAATCATAAAGAGCGCGCTGGAATAGTCCTTTCTTGTGGAAAAAGTGAGTCCGTCGGAGCAGTAGGATCCCTGAACGAAGATTTAAATTTGAGGCCTCGGTCAAATGCGGCACGTCGTTGGTGCGGCATGTACATATTGCGGCGGGTACCGCACGACCTGCCCGAATACACTCGCGCCAGGGGAGACAGCAGGGTGCGCGCGCCGGCGAGTAAGTGAGTGTACGACCAGCAGGACGCGAACGACGCGCATGCGCCGGCATGGGGTCCCAGCCAGGCGCGCTTGTTGAAGTCGACGTCTCGCCGTTGCATCCCTGGATTGCAAGCGACATCGGGCAGACTTTCTTGATCTTGCTGGTAATATCGAGCGCAGTGAGAGCGGCGTACGGCGGATCGTGCACACGAGGAGCTCCGGTAGCGAGTATATCACAGATCAAGCTAAGCAGACGTTGTTGGTGCCTTCAAGTTGTTTGAGAACGCCGTTGCGCGACGACAAACCGCAGTTGCGTTCAGAATCTTGAAACCTTGAAGACTGCGCTTTTTCTTGATTGGCTAAATCCAAGCCGACCAATATTTCACCCTCGTAGAGGGCCTGTATTGAATTTGTTGCCTTTAAACCAACGAGTCTATCAACCGCGGCGTAGTCATGGTGGTCAGTATTAGAAAGAGATGATCAGCGTCACTGCCGTCACAACTGCTACTTCACTCTTCCACCGACATACACATTTCCTAGCCTCTCCTTCTGCTTTATTCACAATGTCGGCACCCATAACAGAAGAACACCCAAACTGGATGCAGAGGTCGCGAAACCGACGCCAGAGCTAACAACAACCTCAAGTGCTACCGATGCGACTGCGGACACACCACCCGCAGCGGCTACTCCTGCTGTCGACGCCCCCGCGCCGGTAGAACCTCCAGCTGAGCCGGCTGTAACACCCGCATCGACAGAACAACCCGCCGCGCCGCCCCGAGAGCGCGAACTCGTCCAAGATGCACGATTGGGAGTGCTTCGTGGAATGTTCCCCGACTTTGACGATTCTCTGCTGTGGGGACCTTCTCTCGTGGCTCGTTTTGGCTACTTACTTGATTTATGGTAAGGCAATCCGTGTTGGACTCCGTCCAGGGCGACACGGACCAGGCGATCAACGCCCTGCTTAGCATGAGCGACCCGGATTATCACGCGGACCCCACCCCGCCGCAGGCGCGGCCGCAGGTACGCTGTCCTTCTGGCTTGCGCTTGCACGGACAGGTTAATTAAATATGTTTGGGTGCAGACGCAGGAGGAGCTCGACGAGCAGCTCGCGCGGACACTGATGCTCGAGGATGAGCGCTCGCATCATGCGTGGCGCGCGCAGCAGCAACAGGAGCCGCAGCAGCGGCCGGAGCCGCGGCGGCAGGGCTCTTCGGGTGCGCCGGAGAAGGACACCATGCAGGAGTTCCAAGAACAGTTTAATAAGTTTGCGGAGAGTAAGTTTCGTTTCATTTCGTTTCGTTTGGTAGCGTCCCTTGCCTGTGAATTAATGCTCACCCGCCTCCACATGTACAGCCGGGAAGAAAACCCTCGGGACGCTCTTCTCCAAAGTCAAAGCCAAGATCCAGGAATTCGACCAGCCTGTGGCCCCATCCCAATCCTCCTCCAGCGAGGACACGTACGCGTACGACGCGCACCAGAGCGCGCGCTACGACGCGCACCAGCAGGCGCAGTCCCGCGCGCAGGCGCAGGCGCAGACGCCCGCGTACTACGACCCGAACGCGACCGCGGGGGACTCGGCCTCGAATTCCCCCCCCGGCGAGCGTGAGCGCGGGGTACGATGTGGGTGCGCCGGCGCCGCCGAGCACGAATAGCGGGCGGCCGCAGATTGATGGGGGTGAGTGCTGTTCCTTCCTTGTTTTGTTTCACGCATTTACTCGGGATTTCTTTAATTCGCAGGCAAACTCGGCATGCTCCCCAAACGCCCCGTCTCCCTCCTGGCACGAACCCGCCGCCCACCGCCTCCACCGGCGCGGGGGGAGGCGCGCCCCCGAGCAGCGACGACGACGATCTGGAGTATGCAGAGAATCCGTTTGAGGAGCATGGCAGGAAGTAGTTTCGTTTCCGACGTCCGTTTGAGGAGGAAGGAGGAGGGAGACATTAGTTATCGGTACTTATGAAATTATGAATGTACTCTATACATGGTGGAGTGTAAATTTATGGACTGTGAATTTCAGGCGCACTGCTTGATGAGAGTGTAGGTTGTTCGCAGCACGAGGTGGGTTTGGGTTTGAGCCGGGTTATTTCTTGCTTTATACTAGTTTACACGCGTCTATGGTAGGTTTAGGAACTCTATATACGGTATGTGGTGAGCGGGGGACACTGCTTAACGCAGCTAAATAGCAATAACTCAAAGCCTCTCAAAGCCGCATCAAACATCCGCATCGACAAGCCCCCACACCTCGTCCCCCGCGCGCCAAAACTGCTCCCCCGCCCCCGCACCGCGCTGGTCCCGCGTCCGGTACACGCTGTCGATGAGCCGCACGTCTTCCGGGCTGTACAGGAACCGCGCGGCGAGGCTGTCCCGCAGGAACGCGGCGTAGTCGTCTCCCGCGGCGGGGTAGAGGCGCCGCACGTTCGCGGCGAGGGCCGCGCGCAGGCCGCCGTCGAGGTTGGACGCGGGCGCGGACAGGGGCGCCGCGCGGGGCGTCGTCGCGCCAGCGGTAGGCGCGGAAGATGCACAGGTTCGAGGTGTGCGAAGGGGTAGTTCGGTTGTTGGAGGAGGAGGCGTCGACGACGGCGGCGCGCACGGCCGCGAGCCCCTCCGCAGAGAAGGCGGTGCGGCCCAGCTGGAGGTGCCGCAGTGCGGGGGTGCGCCGCACGAGGCCGACGAGCGCGGGGACGGCGCCGTCGTCGAGGAGGTTGGGGGCGCTGCCCGTGCACGCGCATCGTCACTGACGTGTCGAGGTTGAGGGACATGAGGCGCGGGTGCATCGTGGCCGCGGCGAAGAGGGCGGAGGCGCCGGCCGAGGTGAGGTTCGTCGAGGTCAGGGCGAGGCGGCGGAGGGGAGCGCGTGGTGGATTTGGATGCGAGGGCCGCGGCGAGGTGGAGGGCGCCGGCGTCGCCGAGGGGGTTGGAGTCGAGGTAGAGCGACTCGAGGGCGCAGAGCGGGTGTGCGAGGTAGGCGCCGAGGGCGGCGGCGGCGTTCTCTCCGACGCCGTTGGCGTTGAGGTAGAGGTTGCGCAGCGGGAGGGCTTTGCCGGTGATCTCGCGCATGATGCGGGCGACGCCCTCGTCCCCGAGCTCGGTGTTCTCCAGGTCGAGCGTGCGCAGATTCGGCGTCTGAGTGATGAGGCGCACGACGTCGGGCACCGACTCTGGCGTGAGGGGGTTGCGTTTAAGCCAGACGTTGGTGATGCGCGGGCTCTGCACCATCGCGTCGACGAGTAAGCGGAATGCGGGCCCGCGGATGTGGTTCCCCGCGAGGTACCACGTCTCGATGCGCTCCGGGTGCTCCGCGATGAAGCGCGCGACGCGCGCGCGCCGGTGGTGCTCATCACGTTGTTCCCGAGGAGGAACTGCGTGACGACGGTGTTGCCCTCCAGCGCGTCGAGGAGCTTCTCGATGTGCGTGGGCCCGACGACCATCTTGCAGAGGTCCAGCCGGCCGTCGTCGTATACGACCCCGCGCTTGAACTCAACCATGGGCGTGTTTCCAGCGGAGCTCGTTGCCGGGCTGTAGGCCCAGAGTGCGTGCGAGCTCGTCACGGAGGGCTTGTTTCTCGGGCGATAGCACGTCTTTGGGGTCGATATTCTGGTGTAGGAACTGGAAGACGTCCTACAATACGAGTAGATGAGATTCCGCGACCAATTATTTGAGAGTAGAAAGCACCTTGAAGTCTTCGTCGGTTCCAATCTTCACGGGCATGGGCAGCGCCTTGGGGGCATCCAAGGAGGCTGACTGTGGCCAAGTGATCGACTGAGGACGCGCCGCCCGAGTTCTCGTCTCTCGCGCATTGAGCCTACCTAAACCACGAGCAGCCAACGCCGCCGCCGCCGAGGGTATGGAACTGTAGTCCGACTTCCAACGCGGTATAAGTTCGTCCAGCGGCGCGACGTGGGCCGAGGAGAGGGAGAAGCTGTCGACGGCGGTGCTTTGGAGCCGTTTGGTGGGTGTAGCGGTGTGCGGGAAGGCGCGACAGACGCGTACGCCGAGGACGGCACGAGTCATTTTGCGGACTTGGAGGATTATTTACGAGCCATTCAAGACTACAATGAAATTCAAGGGAAGAAGATCTGCGGTTACTATCTAATCTACACCGCCATCTGTGCTCCTTGAACTCAACTCTTTCAGTCTCAGGCTCGCCCATTCCTGCTTTCTTGGATTACAGTGGCTCGTTTCGGGCCTCGTTCTTCTGATTCTTGGTATTATTCGCCACCAATCCATTAAACATTCAGTCGGAACCATAAAGCGTCTGTCTAGAGATACTAATTCAGTCGTGTCGTTTAGCGTCCGCTTCAAGCGTTCTTCAACGCAAAAAACATCCTTCTGTCGGCTGTACCTGGGCGTTCCCTTTCACTCGACGCGTACCGCCCTTCGGAAAGGTATCCGCTAGTTATGTCAACCCCTCCAGTCAGCAGTTTACCTCTAGCGGTTCTCTTCGCTGGTGTCAGGGATCCTGTTCTGACTACCCTGAGGCACGAAGGTCTCAAGGGAATTGTTCTACTCTGCCTCTGGGAGACTAGTCAGAACTGCAGGCTGTACTTGGGCATTTCTCTTTACTCGACACGTACTATCCTTCGGAAAGGCATCCGCTGGTATGTCAACTCTTTCAGTCAGCACGTTGGCTCTAGCGGTCTGGTCTGCGATGTCGGCGTGTGTTGGTATGCGGCCCAGGACGCGCGGTCGGCCGGAATCTTCAACAAGAACAAGTACGACGCGTGTACTATATGCGAAAATGGAGCCGTCGGCCAAAATTATCAACGATATAAGTACCATGACGCTAGTTGTGCCTCTTCAATCCCAAGCATCACAATGGCCCACCCAAACTTCATCTTAAACAGCCGCACCCTCATCATTGGCGGTTCCTCAGGGATCGGTTTTGCAGTCGCTTCTGGCGCACTCTCCAACGGATCGAAAGTCCATATCACCTCCGTTACGCGCGAAAAGCTCTCCGCCAAAGTCGCGCAGCTTCAATCCCTCTACCCTAACGCTCATGTCAGCGGCAGCGTCGCAGGCCTCTCCAGCACGGAGACGCTGGAAGCGACTCTCCAGTCCGTCCTTGACGCCGCTGTGAAAGAGACGGGCGGCGCACTCGACCACATCGTCTACACCTCGGGCGACGCTTTCAATATGTCCCCACTGACGGAGGCCACCGCGGCCTCAGCGCTCCAGAGCTTCACTGTGCGCTACCTCGGGCCCCTGCTGGTGGGGAAGCTCGTCGCAGCCAACCCCGGCCGCTACCTCACCCCCGCTGCCTCCTCTTCGATCACGCTCACCTCGGGCATCTTGGCCCACCGCCCACGTCCGGGCTTCAGCCTGGTGGGTGGTGTTGTGGGCGCCGTCGAGGTGCTGACGCGCGCGCTTGCGGTGGATTTGGCGCCGATTCGGGTGAATGTGGTCATTCCAGGGATAGTGAACACGGAGATGGTGCAGGGGATGACCGAGGGGAACGAGGGTGTCGTGGCGATGTTCAAGGCGGCCAGTTTGACGAGGGAGCTGGGCGCGCCGGAGGGAGCGGCGGAGGCGTATTTGTTCTGCATGCGGTCTGCGCTCGCGACGGGGCAAGGCTTCAAGATTGATAGCGGGGCTTTGCTGGTTTAGGCTAAACACTATGTATATTCTGTACATCGCAACTCTTTGCGTCTACTGGAAGCTTTTTCGAACTCACCTCGTAGTGCTCAAAAGCTTGGTAAACACTGACAAGAGCCCTGACAAGGCTTCACAATTTTTAGTACCTCGCGACGCATTATTTCTTCTCTGACCAAGATTTCCTAATATCTTCGCCAGTACTTTCAGGTGTTATCGAACGCATCGAACGCGTTCCCCCAGACGCCCGATAGACGCCCGTCGGACCAGTCAACAAGCCTCAATCTATAATTGCTCGCTCTGTCCGCCACCATGCCGCCATACGACCCCGCAAAAATGGATGGACCAGCTCATGGGCTGCACGCACCTCCCCGAGGCAGACATGAAGACTCTATGCGAGCACGTCCGGGCACTGCTCATGGAGGAAAGCAACATCCAGCCCGTCGCAAGCCCCGTCACGATCTGCGGCGACATCCACGGCCAGTTTTTGGGATCTGCTGGAGCTGCTGCGGCGGGGCGGGCCCGTGCCCGACACGAGCTATATCTTCATGGTGGGTGCAAGCGGCGCGTCTGCGCGATGGCTGAGCTGGAACTGGGACTGGGTACACAGGGCGACTTTGTGGATCGCGGGCACTACAGCCTGGAGACGGTGTCGCTGCTGTTGGCTATGAAGGCTCGGTGCGTCGCTCCTGCTCTTCCTTATACGCTAACGAAACTATACGCTAACAACGATGCAGGTACCCGGACCGAGTGACGCTGCTGCGAGGGAACCACGAGAGCCGGCAGATCACGCAAGTGTACGGCTTCTACGGTGCGGGCGTCGCGCGGGGCAGCGAGCGAGTGATTTCTGATACGCTGCCAGGAAGACGAGTGCCAGCAAAAATACGGCAGCGCGACGGTGTGGAAGGCGTGTTGTAACGTCTTTGACTTTTTAAATATCGCCGCGGTGCGTTGCGCCTTTCTTTTCCCCTCCTTGGATATTCGTACTCATATTCCCGCCCCGCAGATCATCGACGGCACGACCCTCTGCGTGCACGGCGGGCTCTCGCCCGACATCCGCACGCTCGACCAGATCCGCGTCCTCTCGCGCGCGCAGGAGATCCCGCACGAGGGCGCCTTCTGCGACCTCATGTGGTCCGACCCGGACGACGTCGAGAACTGGGCCGTCTCCCCGCGCGGCGCGGGCTGGCTCTTCGGCGGCAGCGTCACGCGCGAGTTCAACCACGTCAACGACCTGCGCCTCATTGCGCGCGCGCACCAGCTCGTGAACGAGGGGTACAAGCATATGTTCGACGAGCAGCTGGTGACGGTGTGGAGCGCGCCGAATTATTGTAGGCCTCTGGCTTGGCTGTGTGAGCATTAGCTGACGCGGGGCGCAGGTTATCGGTGCGGGAACATGGCGGCGATATTGACTATCACCGAGTCTGGGGAGAGCGAGTTCAAGGTGTACGGTGCGGCGGAGGAGAACGAGCGGGACAAGGGGATGCAGACGCGGCGGATGGTGCGTGCATTACCATCTTTTTGTGCTTATCGTTCGACACTAACTGAACCTTTGCAGAGCACAGTGCCCTATTTTGTCTAGACTCCATTATATTTTTATTCTATCGAGGCTCGAACAATCTGTATTTGGAGATCTGCCACCGGTGCTGAGACACGACGATTTCCCGACGCCCTGCGCGGTGATACTTTTTCGATCGGCGTGGCATTCTCAAGACGTCACCGCCTTGGTAGCTCCGTCGCTGCTTGCTGCGCGCTCCATCTTGCGTTACACAGCTGCCCCTGCACCCAGTGAAGGGCCGGCTCGGGCCGGAGCTGCGCGGGTGCTCAGATTCCGATGCCAAACACCAACATACGCCGACGCCCCTAAGTTGCCTACACCCCACTCTCCTCTCGTCTCATGCCTGTACCACTTTCATCCTCTGAGGCTATCTTCGCTCTCATCGTCGGTATTGATAAGGTAGGCAACTCTGTCGATGTATACGTGGCTCAAAGCTTATCCTGTCCGCGTTAGTATCAGGCGATGGGTGACCTCCAAGGGGCCGTCAACGACGCGAAAGCGTTTGAAAGCTTCCTCCTAGACGAGCTCGCGGTCCCCGCCACCAACATGACTGTCCTCTTAGACGACAAGGCCACTCGCGAGAACATCCTGACCACAATTTATTCACACTTCTTGAACAACCACAACATTCTCGACGGCGGGAATACCGCGATGATTTTCTACTTTGTGGGGCACGGAACGCGTATCAATGCTCCAGAAAGCCTGCCCTCCCACGACGGGATGGTCGAGGCGATCTGCCCGGTGGACGCCAGGACAACAGATGCGTCGGGGAACTACGTGCACACGATCCCCGACTACGTTCTGGGGCGCCTGCTTCGGGAACTTGCTTCAAAGAAAGGCTCAAATATCGTACGTGTCCCCTCATTCACTGGCGCGTTTCATGCTAATCATTTCCTATAGACGTTGATCCTCGACTGCTGCCACTTAGGCGATATGGGGCGGGACGAAGGCATGGCCCGCACTGCCTACTTGTCGTCGATCTCTGCCCCTCTCGATCTCGACAGCCACCTTTGGAAAGGCAAGACCGAGATGATGCGATCCTACCCCCCGGCTGCTGCATCCCATGTCCTGCTGGCCGCGTGCTGGGGGGAGACGGCGCAGGAGATCAGGCACGATCACGACAAGTCGGTCCATGGTCGCTTCACGGACGGCCTCATCCCCCGGCTGCCCAACACGCCGCGCGCCCGGCTGCTGAAGCTGCTGAATCTTTCACCGACGTGGTCAGGGCAGACCCCCCCTTGCGTGGGCAGCAATAGGGATCATCCGGTGTTCGGTGGCAACTACCCAGTGACCGGTCGACGGGTCTTCACGCTGACGCCCGATACGTCAGTCAATCCTAAGGACCCGTACACCGTGCAGTCGTTTTGGGTGGAGAAGGGAAGCGTGGAGGGCGTTACCAAGTTTACCATCCACCACCCGGACGACATAGGCATGAGCTTATCTGCGCATATCGCGAGCCGTGGTAAATGTGATAGGCGCAGCGCGACGAGCGTGCCCAGGAGGATGTTAGATCTCATCAACGCGTCGAAGAGCACTTTGAATGTCCTGCCAGTTCTTGTAAGCTAAAATCGCATCACTGTCGAGTAGTTGTTTTGACTTTTCCACTTTTCCAGACGACTTTCTTCACTTGTACCGCAACTGAAATTCTCCGCATCATCCGGGCTGACGATGAAACCAAAGACGTAACGGGAGCCACCATGACGGCTTTCAACTTTTCAGCTTATGCCGCGATTATTTTGAATCTGCTCGCTACCGCGGTGTCTGTTTCTCTGGTGTATCAACTGCGCCATATCACCCGGAACGAGATTCGCACGGGCGAAAACCGCTTTATAGAGGGTGATGTCGACACCGTGAGGTCAGGCTTGATAGAGGGTGACATCGACACCGTGAGGCCAGGCTTGGACGCTGGCTGGATGCTTCAATTCCTTTTCATGCTCGGTAAGCCATTGTTCGACAGCGCCACTTGTTACTGACAGCGACCTTGTCAAAGTGATACTGTGTACGGTCCTTGGGATCTTGTTCATTTTCGGCGAGATCTTGATATACGTATTGTTGCGCGATGGGCCAGCGATGAGTTTAGTTCTCACTGGGCTTACGGTCTCGACGATGGCGATACTGGCTTGGACTTTTACTCGTGTACGTCGCTCGGAGTTTACTCATGTCTAATTGCGAGGCAAGTCCTACCGTACACCACGGGTTTCCCACCTTTCGGTTCCTAAGTGGAACAGGGGACCGCCGATGGTCAAAGGCAGTCTGGGTGACGAAATGGTCGAAAGCGATTGGGGTGGTCGGGGTTACGGATTGCTCGAAGGCGGTCGGCGTGGTTACTGATACTGACTGACCTCCGCCTCCGTACGCCCTCAGCCTTTTCATCTTGGCCTCACCTGTGTTAGGCATACCGCTTGACATCGAGCAGATTGAGGCAGGGTGAATTGAATCTAGATCGCATAAGATATTGCTCGAGTGGCTCGACGAGAAAGGAAGACAGCAACATACAATGAGGTACACCTTCAAGATCGCCCTGAGCAACAACTCAGACTTGTGGTCGATATAGAAGAAGTAAAGCTGTTTGACCCTACACATGATCAATAAATTCTGATCGTCTTGCAGCCTTTCTTGATAAATTGGTGGGAAACATCACAAAACTTGGAACTTGTTGCTTGTTCTAGCAGCGATAGGTTTACGCTGTTTTGATCTTATTCCGTAGGCTTTCAGCTCATGCCGTCCTGTACTATATGATTTCGCTTTGTCTTGCCAATTATGTCAATTTTACTGCTCTTCCCGAGCTTGAATTTCTCTCGAGATCTATTGGAAATCCCCAATCTTAATTTCCTCAAAGCCTCCATTACACGTCTGGGAGATTTATTTATTCTCACACACGGAAAATTTCTCGATTCTGTTCCTCCAACAACCTTTGCTCTCTGGTTTCTGGAAATTTCACCTATCCCATCACCGAGACCTGTGCCCCGATATGTTCAAGCCCACGGGCTCCAAGAGCAGGAGAAGAAAGAAGAAGAAACAAAGGGACAAACTGTTGGTTGTTCTCGCTTAGGATGCCGTACAGATCTAGAATAAGTCTGCCTATGATATCGACTCCACTTGTGACAACGGCATCCTAAGCGAGAACAACCAACAGTTTGTCCCTTTGTTTCTTCTTCTTTCTTCTCCTGCTCTTGGAGCCCGTGTTGTGACTACCTAATAAAGTTGCTTCCAGGGGAAGGAGGCACAGCAATGACTAGAAATTGGTCCAGACTGTATTTGGGAATCAGAACCAGACCCAGATGCCCAGAACACATACTTTAATTGACTCCCAGCCAGGTGGTTCATCCAAATGCTCATATTGCATAGGGTTTGGGTGTCCACCAACTTGGTAGGCTGGGATTTTATGCATTTTTGTCATAATGCATAATCCATAAGGTTTTCGGAAGATTTATGCATTTGCAAGCACAATGTTCCACTGTATTCATCAAGGATCATGCATTTTCTGAGCCAGAACTATGTCCTAATAGGATTTCCTGCCACAAATGTACCAAATTTATGGTTCTTGGGCAGAATCTGACCGAATAACGCCCCAATTCAACCATAACAGCCTATTTAGATCAGCAACATAATGGTTGCAAAGTCAATGCATTTTTTTGAAAGGGGTAACTGATGGTCAATATCAGCTGATTTTCACTACGAACACATATTATAGCAGCTCCAGCAATCTACATATTGAAATCTTAACCCAAATGAATGGTTTTGTGACAGATTTCACAGATGTGACACAGTGGGAAAATCATTGAAATGCATATTGCTCATAATGCATAGGGTTTGGGGGTCCACCAATGTTATGCATTGTGAGAAATCCAACTGTAATTCCAACAAATATCTGACAACTCTTCCCGACAATGTAAACTGGCAACTTCAAAGTGTATCATGTCCTCCACCACAGATCTTGATCCTTGCCCATCGTCAATCCACTCTGATGTAGAGACTGCAGTTCATGTGCAATACACCATCCAGCATCAAGTGCTTGCATTGAGACCTGAAGAGCATGAACAACACAGTTCTATAGATCTTTCAGAGAGGTTCGTACGAAGCGGATGAGACATGATAATCTCAATCATGCTCTTGTGAAGCTCTGAGTCTCTGAAACTCTGGCGATCCTTGTAACCCTTCCATTGCAATGCCCAAATCTTTTCTTTGATGTTATGTTCCAAGGTGGATCCTCGATAGACGTGGAGTGCAGTTGAAAATGCATCACAAAATTTCTCTGGAGTGGTAGATGCTTCATTGAATGTTTGCTCCGTGCAGATGCAGATTGCTGTAGAGGATAAGACCAGAAAATGAAAATACAGCCACACACCTGAGATCAGCTCTGCACGCGCGGTGACCAGGTCAAATGCCTAAATGTATCAAGTATGACCGAGAAGGCATTTCATGATGGCTTCCTCACAATTGGACATAATTTCCTCAGTGTGGCTTCACATGTGAGGACTTTTTCCTGCAAAGTCACTGGAGTCAACTCAGGGAGAGAATGGCGGAGAGCCCAGGACTCACGAGCTGGAGAGGACAGGGCGGCGCATGGCGCGGTCAGCTGGCAGGGAAGACAGCGGAGGACGCAGGACTCACGTCCTGGAGAGGACGGGGCGGCGCATGGCGCAGTCAGCTGGCAGGGATGACAGCAGAGGACACAGGACTCACGCGCTGGAGAGAACAGGGCGGCGCATGGCACGGTCAGCTGGCAGGGACGACAGCAGAGGACGCAGGACTCACGCGCTGGAGAGGACAGGGCGGCGCATGGCACGGTCAGCTGGCAGGGACGACAGCAGAGGACGCAGGACTCACGCGCTGGAGAGGACGGGGGCGGCACATGGCGCGGTCAGCTGGCAGGGACGACAGCAGAGGACGCAGGACTCACGCGCTGGAGAGGACGGGGCGGCACATGGCGCGGTCAGCTGGCAGGGACGACAGCAGAGGACGCAGGACTCACATCCTAGAGAGGACGGGGCGGCGCATGGCACGGTCAGCTGGCAGGGACGACAGCGGAGGACGCAGGACTCACGTCCTAGAGAGGACGGGGCGACGCATGGCGCGGTCAGCTGGCAGGGACGACAGTGGAGGACGCAGGACTCACGTCCTAGAGAGGACGGGGCGACGCATGGCGCGGTCAGCTGGCAGGGACGACAGTGGAGGACGCAGGACTCACGTCCTAGAGAGGACGGGGCGGCGCATGGCGCGGTCAGCTGGCAGGGACGACGGCGGAGGAGGCAGGACTCACAACCTGGAGAGGACGGGGCGGCGCATGGCGCAGTCAGCTGGCAGGGACGACGGCGGAGGAGGCAGGACTCACACGCTGGAGAGGACGGGGGCGGCGCATGGCGCAGTCAGCTGGCAGGGACGACAGCGGAGGACACAGGACTCACAGCCTGGAGAGGACGGGGCGGTGCATGGCGCAGTCAGCTGGCAGGGACGACGGCGGAGGAGGCAGGACTCACACGCTGGAGAGGACGGGGCGGCGCATGGCGCAGTCAGCTGGCAGGGACGACAGCGGAGGACACAGGACTCACAGCCTGGAGAGGACGGGGCGGTGCATGGCTCAGTCAGCTGGCAGGGACAACAGCGGAGGACGCAGGACTCACAGCCTGGAGAGGATGGGGCGGCACATGGCGTGGTCAGCTGGCAGGGACAACAGTGGAGGAGGCAGGACTCACGTCCTGGAGAGGACGGGTGGCACATGGCGTGGTCAGCTGGCAGGGACAATGACAGAGTAAGGCCTGAAGCTCACGTCCTATGCAGAATACCCCCGTGTGTGCGGATGTAAGCCACTCAATATGCCAGTTTGTGTTGACTCCATTAAACACGCACATACTGTAAACTTTGTTTCAGTTATCAGTCCATGCCCATTCATTGCTTACCTGGTAGGCCTAGATGTCATGAGGCCGTGAAAGCAGTGTGCATGAGTGGTGGAGACCATCTGACAAAACTTTAACCCTAACCTCCTGTCGCGAAACTCAGTTCTGGCTCGCTGAAAAGGTCTTGATTGGAAAAATTACCCAAACATGACCAAAGTATCCCAATGTCCATGTTGTGATGTCTACTGTGTATAAATGGGTGGTAGGGGCGATCCAAGGGACATGTCCATACCGTGGATGTCCGTTTCATCAATACTCATAGATTCTCTTTAGACCAAAAAGCAGGACTAGCGGCTTCTGAGGGATTTGAACTCACGCCATTTCCACTGCGTATCTGACTGAAAGACCGATATTGTTCCGCTGGACTGACACAAACAACATGCGGAGAGCATCGTCACTGATGTTTGCTGCCGTCTTCTCGATCAGCTCTTTGCAGCTCGTGTCTGCCTCTCGCATATCTACCGCACCGGACGTCAGCGTGTCTCTTTCGTCAATCGACGGGAAAGTTACCCTCAAGCTGGAGGTATTCAGAAGGAGGATAGTCTGTTTGCTCGAGCCGTTGTCTAAAGTCGGTGGTCAGCATCTCTCGAGTTTTCTGGGCAAGCTTCTCCATTGCTTCATCGATATTATACCCGGCGTTCTGGAGTTGTGCGAAGGCACTGTCCTCGAGGCCGTCGACCTTCGTGAAAATCACAATAAGCGGCACTGTAATTTATTCAGTGCGCCACCGATTAGCGAGGAGAAACTTTCGAGAAGCTCCAGATCACCTTGACCGCGAACACCTGTATTGAAAAAATCTTCGTCCGCTTTTGTGACCGGTCGGTTCGTGTCCGTCGGTAGGCAATACCTAAAGTCGACCTGTGACGACTCAATCGAGGACTGGGCATTCATTACACACCAAATCGCGTGAAGTTGATCCGATAGTTTATTGGTTGCTGCTCGCTCGGCGATGAACATTTTTACCCGCTTGATTTCATCCACGGAACCACTCTCAAACCCACGTGAATCATGAAAAATGTATCCAGGGTTGCTCTTGAATACGAGCTGGTTGGTGATATCATGTTCTCCGCGCTGACACTGAATTAGGCGGCGAACGGACGTGTGAAACAACAGCGCACTCGGTGCGAAGCCTCAACAACCTTCGGGTCAATCTGCGGGCGTTAGACTTGATCACGAAGACAGGAAGGCTCATGCCTTCTCGCCAGATGGGCTAAAGATCTCAGGATCGTCGACCGAGTCGCAGACTTTCTTCAGTAGTGTTGTTTTGCCAGCATTTGCCTTCCCGATCACAAGGATACGAAACTGAGGGCAGGTCGCGCGGACGTCGAAGGTGTTGGGTGCCTATGCGTTTCTGTATCAGCTCGAGCGTTAAGGGCAGACATTAAATCAGCACCAAGATTTTCACGTCCGGCGAAGTTGTTTTCTTGGACTGGCCGAGGAGTCAGCGTACAGTCGAAAACACAAGCAAGATACAAGCAGCCGAGAAAAAAAATGCCCTCACCGATTCGGAAGCTATCCGCTTCGCGTCTGCGTTCTCTAGATATTCCGAAGACATTGGATCGGTGTCACGGAGCGCGCCCTCGGGCAACGGTGCACCTATCACTTCACCGGACTTGGGTTCGCGCGCAGAGCCCTGATGCGATCCCAGCACCGGAAGCTCGGTGTTGAATGGCGTTATGGTCTTGAAAGTTGATAACATGAGGCAGATAGTAGCGGCCAAGGAAAATGACGCCTTACGGACTCGAGAAGTGTTGATGCCCCCCTCGGGATGTTTCAGAGCTTTCGATTCGGGCGCACGGGCAGCGGCCGGGGGAGATGCCGCTATGCCGGGCGTCGTCGGACTGTACTTCGATGTGTGCTTGGGGCGGGAAGAGTTTTGTCCCATTTTGAGGTCCAAGCGGCTTGTCGTGTCGCGAGAGAGCGCAAGAGCGTCAGCAGTGTATGATAAATGGAAGGGGGAGGGGGTGTTTGAAATTGACGCGTGAAATATGTATTCGCCTCACAGTCGGCACGAGGCAATCAATCGCAGACTTGAGGCCAGCGCGAGGCCACTGTTTTCTGTCAAAGATGTGTCTTTATCGACCCCACGCCGTTTTCAGGGATTGGGTCCTCAAATCGAACCAGAGACGATTTACCGGTCTTTGTGCCATGCCGTACGCCGGGTACCATTAATGATGGAAATCGCTCATGGATCTTTCCGAGCTTTCGAGTAAATATGCCGCCCCGTATACAAGTCTCGCAGAGGCTTCCTAACCGCTTTCTCGCTGCAGGACATGTACAGTTACACGAAATTCTCATATTAGACTGTCACTCTTCTCCATCGCCTCAGCGCCTCGCGCCCCTTGCCTCCGCTTCCCGCCGCCCATGCCATGTATCGTCTGCGCGATTCCCGACGCCCACCAAGGAAGGTCTGGGGAAAGTCCCAGCCTCTCAGCCGGCGACACGGCCCCGTCTATCTTTGCAATCGCCATCGCAAGGTGTATGCAGCCAGGTGGATGGCGGTTTCAATACTTCTCTGTCCACGTGGAGGACATGCTGCAATGTCCACGAAACCCTGGCGAGCGTCGGCCCCAAGACGCAGCAGTCTCACCTCCTTCAAGCTCTTTCCTCCCCCCGCGTACTCAGACATCTTCCGAGAAACCTTAACGATTCACATCAACGCGCTCAACATTGAACATCGATGCCACGGTCCGCTGTCCTCCTGAAATCTTGAATGCGCCCCTTCCTTGACCGTATCCCCAGGTTTCTTAGTCGCTTCAAGCGACAGCGTTCGCCTGGCATGGAGCCATCTGGACTGCCTCCAGACGCCTCTCAGAGATCGTATACATCCCTAACCGCTGCGTCGTCCACTGCGCATTCGAAACCAGATTCCGTCCCTACGGCTTCGGTTTGCTGACCTGCCATTTTTTACGGATAATCGCTTACTAGCTCTCTCACAGACTCCGGAAACTTTGCCGCTGACGACAGATGAAATTCACTCTCAGAGATCATACACATCCCTGGCCGCTGCGTCGTCCACTGCGCAGTCGAAACCAGATTCCGTCCCTACGGCTTCGGTTTGCTGGCCTGCCATTTTTACGGATAATCGCTTACTAACTCTCTCGCAGACTCCGGAAACCCTGCCGCCGACGACAGATGAAATTCAGGGAGAGTGTCCGCGGTACGTCTAGGACTTTCCGTCTTTCGCCATTGTGTATATTCTCCATAGGCTGCGAGTCCTGGTGGTTGGCAAGGTATGTGATCTTTCTATTGTTATTCATGAATCGCTGACCTATATCTCAATAGACTGGAGCGGGAAAGTCTTCGCTTATTTCTCATGCATTTGGTGTCACTGTGGAGGTAAGGTATCGGCATGCATAGGATTTTAAGCAGCGTCTGAGCGCCTTTTAGTCGATATCCCACGGGGAACGCGGCAAGTGCAAGATCAACGACGAAATACTCTCCGCCCAAAATTCATGTTTCGTTCTCCATGACTCCATGGGGTTTGAAGCAGGGGGAGACGGTGAATCTTGAACTGGCACTCAAATTTCTGGGGGACCGCACCAAAAAAAAGCACGCCGCTTATGGATCGCCTCCACGTTATCTGGCGAGTCACTCTTCCGTCGACTCGTAGCGATCCCTGAATAATATCCAAACCACAGGCTCTGCATCCAGATCCCCACCGCCGGCGGCCGCGTCTTTGAAACCGGAGATGAGAAGTTTATTGCAGCCGCCTCTGCTTCTGCAGGTGAGGTGCTCGTCCCTGTGCTGAAAATTGTGCCTGACGCGTGAGTCAGTTCCTGTTATCATCGTCTTCACCCAATTCGACAAGTTGTGCGGATCGATCCTTCGTCGTTTGCCAATCAAGGAGAGGAATAATGCGACGTGCGAAGAGCGAGCTGAAGAGCGATTCAAGGAGATGTGTCTCAAAGAACTTGAGCCGCTTTACGCGAAAGACCGACATCTCTGTTATGCGCGAACATCTGGTGCGTGCATTATTGTTGGATTCCGATCTGTATTTCAATATTACTCGTGGCATTGAAGGACTTGCGGAAGGGGTCGGCGCAAAACCGGATAGAAAATCGCTCGATGATTTGATTCAGTCTACGCGGCGTCTGGTCGAAGACTGCTTTCCCGGAGACACATGGCTTGTATCCGCGATGGCGCAGCGGGGGAGTGTCAAGACCAAGATCGATGGCGCTGTCGGGTGCGTAGAGGTGGCCAAGGCGTTTTTTTTTGGTCTTTCTTGATGCTGAGTCATTGTCACGTTTAGAATCGGGATGAAGAGTACGCACTGTCAGCATTGCATCTACCTACCATTTACTCATAGGATGGTCGGGCAGGACATTGGAGAAAACTGGCGTCGAGTGTCGTATTTGCCAACCGCAAGCTGGAAACGTGTCTGAACACAGTTCACATTGAGGTGACCGCAAGCTGGAACTTTCATGATCCAAACGAGGCAAGTAATTTTTCGCGCCTCACACTTGTACACTATTGAGATATTTTAGCTATTGCGGACCCCGGAGTTCATCGGAAAGATTCGAAAAATTGCGCAGTTGGTAATACCAGATTCCGCCGCGGCCCAACAGTGGTTGTACGTCGTCCGTCCTTGTGCCCAGAGAATGCAGTGATGAAGTGTATGGCAGTCCAACCATGGCCAACGTACAGTCTGTCGTTGGTTGGGCTATGGGACTTGGGCCGCCAATCGCTGTTGTTGCGATTCCAGCTGTGGCAGCCCTAGGCGTGTCGGCTGTTTTCATTGGCTTAATTGCGAACATGTACCAACGCAGGTGCGTATTCAGCGTTCAGAGGTGCGACTCACATCGTGTCTCTCTAGCCCCGAGATTCTTCGCTGCTTCATGGGATACATCGTCGATTTGACGCTGATCCTGGAACAGATATTCCTTGTCACACTCTCCAAGGCGTCCAGTCCGCTCATCGAGTCGGATATCGAGACCGCTTTCCAGAACTACGTCGAGGGAGGACTTGGGGAAGTTCATCGCGAGATTCGGGAATTTGTTGGGCACGAATCGTTTGCGAAAATCGCGCGCGGAGACGATGCAGAGGAGAAGATCAAGAATCTCATTTACAAGTACTCACCCTCCTTGAAAGTTGGTGGCGGCGTGGGGCAATCGTAAGCCCATGTACTCGTTGAATAGGCGATTTGTTACAGGATTGTATTCACACCCTCAGAATTCTGAAGGCGCTCAGGTTTCACCCTCTGATTTCATAGGCTGTCGTTGAAAGGAGGGGCTAAGTTGGATCAAAATAAGAGAATTCGATTGTATAGCTACTTTCATCGACCCGGACACCGTCGTCTCGAGGCTCGATTATACCCCTTGGCCGTCGGCTGTTATACCCTCCGTCGAAACTGTCGTGGAGTAGTAATTATTTGCTTCATATATCGGTACGTCTTCCTTTTTGTTTCCTTTCTTCTCGGGTCACTCATTCCTATGCAGATATCCATATTCCTGGATCTCTTCTTCCTCTGCTCCATCTACTACTGGGTCTCCAGATCGACGGGCGCAAGGTGTTACGGACTGAAGACGCAAGCGATATTCGGGATGGGACGCTCAAGATGAGGGGATCGCGCGCGAGGTATCTGGTGCGACCAAGATGAGCTTGAGGGGGGCGCCTTTCGACTCGCCATCCGCCCGACAACTTCCGCCCCTCGAATTGGCTCGGTTCCGAAGTCTCTTCTCTTGTGCTGGGGAGCTTGTTTCCTGCATATTGCTGAATATATCTTGCTTGACCCTGGTTCGTTCGTGTGATCGAGATTGAGCGAAGCTTTCTTTGAGAGTCTAGTGGCCAGATAGGCAAGATGAGGAATGAAGCGAAGACTGGAAATGAGAGCGTTGTGGCCAACGACGTGTCGAGGAGGCTCCAACAAAGCCCCGAGGCCTGAGAGAGAATGCCCTTCTTCGTATGCGCACTGCAAGAGTCCAATTGTCATCGTTATTGTGAATTAATGTAGTAACGTGGTACACAGTAGTATGATACACAGGTAAGACACAGCGGCAAAGACGCTATAACATGGGATATATCAGGAAGGAAGGAAGGAAGGAAGTGTATACCGGCGCGGTCCCATTAAGGAACAGCCGGGGCCCGTACTACATACAAGTATTATTGTATGCTACGGATATCGTCACCCTTTCACCATTTCACAACCTGAGTACCCCGTCAGACATCTCCCCAGCTAAGTCGGTAATAAAAAAGAAAAATACCGGTGGGTTAGTTGAGACGCATCATCCGGGGCCCCAGGGCGGCCTGGTGTCCAAGATCAAATATGAGTAGAGCAATTTTCATGACTATCATTCCAGCACGTTGTATGTATAGCCTGCAGGTCTAAAGAGTAGGGGTATATGTCGTGTCGTTTTCATTAGGTCATGCGGTCCCTTTAAGTGCCGTGCCTTCCAAGCCCAGACGCGCTCTTGCTCAAGTCGTTGCTCACAGCCTGCTTGGCTTTCGCGCGGCGCGCCCTGATGACAATGCGATCGTTAGCTATCGACGCGTAAAAGGGATTCCGGGCCGACACAGGTGCCTGCCTTTTTGGGAAGGCACGGCAATCAAGAGAAGATCAATCACGGAAGGCTCCGAAGTCCCGATATGGCGGACAATAGCACTCTCGCTTAGCATTATGTTAATGAATACGAGTCCTTCTCGTCTCGCTGCCGTCCATCTTCGCAAGAAATTCAAGCAAAAAGCCAGTAGTTATATAGCTACATATGACGGAGACACCTTTCATCCGGTTATACTGGCGATATAGCGAACGGGAGTCGTTGGATGTGAGAAGCCAACGGTGTGGAGAAGACTCGAGGTCCGGTGGGAAACCAGCGTATGCTTTGGTATCGAAAAGGTCACGATTTTTTTGCCGGATATCGCTGAAAGTAGCGCCATCGCGGAGCTGCGCCAAGGCAACGACGTAAACGGAGGGATGAACAGGAATGGGAGGGAAGGAAGTGAGATTCGCTGTTTTGCACTCCTCGTTGTGCTCGAAATGCCCGCGGATACGCAATATTTTATTTGCGCGGACTGTAAGCTCGGCATGGGCAAGGCATCCAGTGAAGGGAACTGGAGTATGACGCTGTTGGCTCCCAGGCTCGTCCCGCTCCAAACGGTCGTATTTGGTGGTTCGCTGCTGATGGTCGTACCCGCATTTACACAGGTATAATATTCTACGAGTTTCGGTTTCTTCCTTCACATTCTTTGAGCGGAAGCTCCATTGCTGAGACCAACGATTACCGAGATCCTCCTGAGATTCGGGGTCTAGATTCGGAATTATGGTTAGTCTCGAACATCCGAAACTCCCAGCACGTCGAATTAACTCACCCAGATGGTATTGAGCCATAACTCCAGCTGCTTCCAATTGGGAAGTGTCATCGAGCGTATATATGCAGTCGATGAGTGGTGGGGTAGCGAACGACGCAGTGGTGACGGGATGGTACATTTCTTCGATACGCTTCCGTTGCTTGGGGCTAATTTTAAGGTGGGAAATAGGAACCTGCGAGGCCGTGCTGCGCGCATTGAGGGCAGGATTCTCGTCCGGTGGAGCATACTGTCCTGCCCATCGAAAGCTTCTCCTGTAGTTGTCGGTGGGAGGAGGGGGAGCAGGGCCGGCGGCGCCGAGCGTAGTATGTGAGGGGTCGCCAAATTGTCGTTTTCCGAGAAGAAGTTAAAAGACATTGAGATAAAATATTCAAGGATGTGGTAGGACAAGAGGTGTATAGAAATGCCATCATGCCACCCAACTTGAAAACAATGGGTGCGCGACGCGTCTTGACGCGCTCTGGTATTTCCCAATTGAGTAAGGGGCTTGTCGATCCAGAAGTTTGATGCTCTGATAAGCGGGTTTCCCAAAAAGGAACGAACCTGTTGTGGCCCTAATTCCGCGTAAAAGGGGAATGAAAGCAACGTACTCTGCTGCAGCCTCGCGCTCCAGCACACGAATGTGGTCTTTGGCCTCGCGCACCATCGCCCGCGCCTGGAACAGCGCGCGGTCCGCCTCCGCCTCGGCGTTCTCCGCGTGCGTCAGCTTTTCGCGGGCGCGGCGGCGGGAACAACTTTGACATACACAAGGACCCGACGGTCATGGCCGCCCGACCAGATCCGCGTCCTCTCGCGCGCGCAGGAGATCCCGCACGAGGGCGCCTTCTGCGACCTCATGTGGTCCGACCCGGACGACGTCGAGAACTGGGCCGTCTCCCCGCGCGGCGCGGGCTGGCTCTTCGGCGGCAGCGTCACGCGCGAGTTCAACCACGTCAACGACCTGCGCCTCATCGCGCGCGCGCACCAGCTCGTGAACGAGGGGTACAAGCATATGTTCGACGAGCAGCTGGTGACGGTGTGGAGCGCGCCGAATTATTGTACGCCTCTGGCTCGGCTGTGTGAGTATTAGCTGACGTGGGGCGCAGGTTATCGGTGCGGGAACATGGCGGCGATATTGACTATTACCGAGTCTGGGGAGAGCGAGTTCAAGGTGTACGGTGCGGCGGAGGAGAACGAGCGGGACAAGGGGATGCAGACGCGGCGGATGGTGCGTGCATTACCATCTTTTTGTGCTCATCGTTCGACACTAACTGAACCTTTGCAGAGCACAGTGCCCTATTTTGTCTAGACTCCATTATATTTTTATTCTATCGAGGCTCTAACAATCTGTATTTGGAGATCTGCCACCGGTGTTGAGACACGACGATTTCCCGACGCCCTGCGCGGTGATACCTTTTAGATCGGCGTGGCATTCTCAAGACGTCACCGCCTTGGTAGCTCCGTCGCTGCTTGCTGCGCGCTCCATCTTGCGTTACGCAGCTGCCCCTGCACCCAGTGAAGGGCCGGAGCTGCGCGGGCTTGGCCCAAACTTTGGTGCTCAGATTCCGATGCCAAACAGCAGGGGACGCCGACGCATCAGATCGCCCCTAAGTTGCCTACACCCCCTCCCCCTCTCGTCTCATGCCTGTACCACTTTCCTCCTCTGAGGCTATCTTCGCTCTCATCGTCGGTATTGATAAGGTAGGCAACTCTGTCGATGTATACGTGGCTCGAAGCTTATCCTGTCGCGTTAGTATCGGGCGATGGGTGACCTCCAAGGGGCCGTCAACGACGCGAAAGCGTTTGAAAGCTTTCTCCTAGACGAGCTCGCGGTCCCCCGCCACCAACATGACTGTCCTCTTAGACGACAAGGCCACTCGCGAGAACATTCTGACCACAATTTATTCACACTTCTTGAACAACCACAACATTCTCGACGGCGGGAATACCGCGATGATTTTCTACTTTGCGGGGCACGGAACGCGTATCAATGCTCCAGAAAGCCTGCTCTCCCACGACGGGATGGTCGAGGCGATCTGCCCGGTGGACGCCAGGACAACAGATGCGTCGGGGAACTACGTGCACACGATCCACGACTACGTTCTGGGGCGCCTGCTTCGGGAACTTGCTTCAAAGAAAGGCTCAAATATCGTACGTGTCCCCTCGTTCACTGGCGTGTTTCATGCTAATCATTTCCTATAGACGTTGATCTTCGACTGCTGCCACTCAGGCGATATGGGGCGGGACGAGGACATGGCCCGCACTGCCTCGTCGATCTCTGTCCCTCTAGATCTTGACAGCCACCTTTGGAAAGGCAAGACCGAGATAATGCAATCCTACCCCCCGGCTGCGGCATCCGATGTCCTGCTGGCCGCGTGCTGGGAGGAGACGGCGCAGGAGATCAGGCACGATCACGACAAGTCGGTCCATGGTCGCTTCACGGACGGCCACATCCTCCGGCTGCCCAACACGCCGCGCGCCCGGCTGCTGAAGCTGCTGAATCTTTCACCGACGTGGTCAGGGCAGACCCCCCCTTGTGTGAGCAGCAATAGGGATCATCCGGTGTTCGGTGGCAACTACCCAGTGACCGGTCGACGGGTCTTCACCCTGACGCCCGATACGTCAGTCAATCCTAAGGACCCGTACACCGTGCAGTCGTTTTGGGTGGAGAAGGGAAGCGTGGAGGGCGTTACCATCCACCACCCGGACGACATAGGCATGAGCTTATCTGCGCATATCGCGAGCCGTGGTAAATGTGATAGGCGCAGCGCGACGAGCGTGCCCAGGAGGATGTTAGATCTCATCAACGCGTCGAAGAACACTTTGAATGTCCTGCCAGTTCTTGTAAGCTAAAATCGCATCACTGTCGAGTAGTTGTTTTGACTTTTCCACTTTTCCAGACGACTTTCTTCACTTGTACCGCAACTGAAATTCTCCGCATCATCCGGGCTGACGATGAAACCAAAGACGTAACGGGAGCCACCATGACGGCTTTCAACTTTTCAGCTTATGCCGCGATTATTTTGAATCTGCTCGCTACCGCGGTGTCTGTTTCTCTGGTGTATCAACTGCGCCATATCACCCGGAACGAGATTCGCACGGGCGGAAACCGCTTTATAGAGGGTGATATCGACACCGTGAGGTCAGGCTTGATAGAGGGTGACATCGACACCGTGAGGCCAGGCTTGGGCGCTGGCTGGATGCTTCAATTCCTTTTCATGCTCGGTAAGCCATTGTTCGACAGCGCCACTTGTTACTGACAGCGACCTTGTCAAAGTGATACTGTGTACGGTCCTTGGGATCTTGTTCATATTCGGCGAGATCTTGATATACGTATTGTTGCGCGATGGGCCAGCGATGAGTTTAGTTCTCACTGGGCTTACGGTCTCGACGATGGCGATACTGGCTTGGACTTTTACTCGTGTACGTCGTTATAAACATGGAGTTTACTCATGTCTAATTGCGAGGCAAGTCCTACCGCACACCGCGGGTTTCCCACCTTTCGGTTCCAAGTGGAACAGGGGACCGCCGATGGTCGAAGGCAGTCAGGGTGACGAAATGGTCGAAAGCGATTGGGGTGGTCGGGGTTACGGATTGCTCGAAGGCGGTCGGGGTGGTTACTGATACTGACTGACCTCCGCCTCCGTACGCCCTCAGCCTTTTCACCTTGGCCTCACCTGTGTTAGGCATACCGCTTGACATGGAGCAGATTGAGGCAGGGTGAATTGAATCTAGATCGCATAAGATATTGCTCGAGTGGCTCGACGAGAAAGGAAGACAGCAACATACAATGAGGTACACCTTCAAGATCGCCCTGAGCAACAACTCAGACTTGTGGTCGATATAGAAGAAGTAAAGCTGTTTGACGCTACACATGATCAATAAATTCTGATCGTCTTGCAGCCTTTCTTGATAAATTGGTGGGAAACATCACAAAACTTGGAACTTGTTGCTTGTTCTAGCAGCGATAGGTTTACGCTGTTTTGATCTTATTCCCTAGTCTCGTGACCCAGCCTCTTATGACATCCCTAGAAGGGAACCCTGTCATGATGGTAAGAGGCCGGCAAGCGGCGGGTCACAAACAGTTATATTGCCATAGTTATGAATTGTAGGTTTATATTGGCAACCAAAACAAAAATTCTAAATCCTCATCTAGAAACTGTAACGGACCCATATCCATTCACATGAAACTGTTGTGGACTTGGCAACATTTTTGAGGATGCACAGGAACAGTGGTGAAGTTGTCTGTCCAACGTTTATGCGACTCGGAGCCTGAGCTGGATGCTGTCAACATTGAAAACCCCTGTGCAACGGTTGGGGTTTTTATTTCATTGTTACCTTGCTCTCTCTACCTTCAAGTTCTTCATAAGCCAAGCATGCACTTCAGATGTAACCCGATGATCCTAATTTTCCCGAGGTTAGTCAACCGTAACATGTACTTCAAGGTTTTGGATAAATGCAACTTGAAAGTTGAAGTTCCTCAGTTGGACTCAGTTTTCTTATCAGAAACAACACTCAACTAGTTATATACTGAACCTCGGGAGCCGTGCCATGGAGATTGACAACCACCGAAAAGTATTTTGGACCTTCCTTGAACCTTCATGGTCAACTGCCAGCCTTTCCAGCCAGCTGTGATATGGGTCCTCTAGAAAAGGCATTTATGAAGACATTTTTATTCCCTCTAATTTTCAAACCCTTGTGCCCAACTTGAAATCCTATTTTCTGAAGCCCGAAATCTTCGCACTTGTGCCTATTTGGGACGGTTGGCAGCAATTTCCAAAGGCCATGGGTAGCAGGTGGTCAAAAAAATGATTTCACTGTCTGATATAGCTTTGAGTTTGCCGGAAAGTCTACTTAGGCATTATGGACTGCATGCACTGAAAGCACAGAAGAGAGGGAGAGATGTCTTGAGTACTCCAGGAATCCAAACCCAGAAGGTGAGGGGCTGGAGCGCCGTAGATGAGCTGAACAACACCGATTTGGTTATGAACGGGAGATAACATTGGCGTACAAACTTTATGTGCCATGCCATGTTATCTGTCATTGCTGAGGCCCAAGAAGCACAAAGCTTTTTAAAAAAAATCTCACTACATAGAAAGCTTCCGTATTCTTTCTTACATCCCCGATATTATTTTCTTGATTTTAGAGGTAGTGGGTATGAAGCTTCAAGCAGCCGAACCACGGTTGGAGCTGAAGCAGTGTTACTTTGCTGTATCTTATTTGGTCCGTAGCTCCAAATGGTAATAAATGCAAGTCATGTGCCGCCAAAGGCGGACATTCTCGGTCCTCCCCCCTCAGACTCCCCCCAAATAGGCACATACAGAACAAGTTCTGTTTGTGAATAAGAGTCTGGAACAATCACCCGCCCGGCTAAGGCCCCTTCCTCTTATCAATTTTGATGGTCTTTTCCCACAGCCTTTGCCTTACATTTCGCACATGTCGCAATACATCTCTTTCCCACTAGACACTTTTTGTACTCATTATAGCTGGATTAACACTCATACCAACCTCTGAAACAAAAAATGTCGCAAAATCCGCACATAAATTGACCCCAAAGCATGCACAGACCAAATCCGGAAATTCTACTTCTATTTCTGCTTCCAAAGCACATTGGGACTGGGAACCGGCGACTTTTTCCTATAATACTGTTCAGAATTTTCTAGATAGGGTGTTGTGTATTGATAGAGCATGAAGCTTTGGATCTGAAAATGACTGCAATATATATTTTGAGCATTCTTTCAGGAGCAGAAATAGGGGTGGAATTTCCGGATTTGGTCTGTGCATGCTTTGGGGTCAATTTATGTGCGGATTTTGCGACATTTTTTGTTTCAGAGGTTGGTATGAGTGTTAATCCAGCTATAATGAGTACAAAAAGTGTCTAGTGGGAAAGAGATGTAAGGTAGAGTTCATACAAGCGCGGTTGCCCCACGTGAGCTGGCGTGACATTACCATATTGGGAAATGTTTCCCATCAATCCAGAGAAAACATGTTCATTAAGCTACGAGGAGTGGTATAAAAAAAAAATGGCCCAACAATTGTCTGGGGATCGGTCCGTTATTGCCCCCAGAGGTCAAAACTTCGTGTAATTCGCAAAATTGAGCAACTAGTTTCAAATTAGGTTCCGCCAAAGCCTTAAGCGCGCCCATTGCGAAGTTTGTTTGAATGCTGGTGCCCGAAAATTTCAGGATGCCGTGCCCTGAAGTCTTTCTAAATGCCCGCTCGCAAGAAACACCTGTGGGACTGCCTGAACCGCCTGAATGGCCGTCTGCCTTCACCAAAGAATGCGATCAAACGCGTCGCGGCAATCGCGTTAAGTCCGGTCAAACACGTCCAAAAGAAGCACTGGAATGAAGAGCCGGAAGCCAGCACTGATCACTGGGTACGCTCAATCTTCTTTGTGCACACGCTCAACCATTAACATGATGCAAAGTTGCCTACTTCTACTCAAAGCTCACCAGAACCAGCAGACCAAGCGGATGACGACGTCTTCTTAGATGTAACTGCCAGCCCTCCCCCGGCAAATTACCATACCGGCTGCTTTCACCAGGGGTCTAGGCCTGAAGTCCCGACAGCTGCTCCGGTGATAAGCCGTGAAACGGACCATGGGTGAAATAGCAAGGAATTTGCCGATTTCTACCTTAATCACGTAGCACGCTGCTCCAAAGGATTAGCATAAGTCCTATATGGCTAATCAGGGCTTTATCCTGCATGAGGACCTTAATCAAGTCCGCCTGGGATGCATCAACTGGAAAGTTCATACTGGTTGACATCCATGATTAAGGGTTTAATTGCCAAGATTAAGCATCACTGCTTAATCAAGGCATCGCGGGGCCTACAAACAACATGGGCAATATTAATCATCCTCTCTGATGATCTGGGGCACCACTGTGGGGTCTTGGTTAAGCGTTCAAGTGCTTTGTTGTGCTTGATTTACAGAGGGAGCCTTGCGCGACAGGTCAGGTGATTCGGGTTTAACAGTAACCGGTTACCCCGGCTGTGGTTGAACTTCGCTTATCAACTATCCGATCATTGTTGCCATCCTGATTTGGTTACTTGAACCAGGCCAGGACGGTAACTCGCATATCTCCACAACCACTTGGCGGTTTGGGCTGATTAAGGTACTGGCTCAGAGCCAGTACCTACGTCTACCTAAAACTGAAGGTCCTGAATGGGGGACAAGAGGATAGAAGATGGGACTGTCTACACGATCGGACAAGGAGCAGTCACACCGGACACACTCAAGCATTAAGGGTCGACACACGAGGATCCTATATATTTACCCACACGTGATTAACTACGGACATCTTACTCATATACCAGCCAGTAGACTAATCATCGTATTGTAAGCGTAATTGTACAGTATATAAGGAGGAGGTTTTGGCATGGATAGGCACTGAACTTTCTGTCACTAAGAGCATTAGCCTTTACCGGGTATTGCTTGATAAATGACGGAGATTCGGGCACCTATTAATACCAGATAACCGCTCTAATTAGAGGGGCCACAGGGGCCAGGTTGTCCCCTCTAGTTGGAAGGGATTGAGGCTGTCTCCCCCATGCTGCGAAATATGCTGCAGATATGCCGCATATATGCTGCAGTTAGGCTGCAGCATGCCGCATATATGGACTTGTAGCATTTGAACTCATGTGTCCCCGTGACCCCGCCTCCCGCCCGTGCGCCCCCGACGTCAGGCATATCCCAAAAAGGAAATTCTCCCCAAAAAAAAAAAACAAGGTAAATAGCAGTTAGACGAAGCTCTCCGCATGTTGTTTTTGAGCTCATGTGTCCCCGTGATCCCGCGTCCCGCCCGTGCGGCCCTGTTGTCGGCATGTCCCAAAAAGGAAACTCGCAAAAAAAACTTGAAATCACAAGAAATTCACCAAGAAAATTTACAAACGACATAGGCAGGCTATTGCGTACACGTAACAGCCCCTTTCCTACGTAGCCCCGGCTTCGACTCGTGCAAGAAACAACATATCGTCCCATCGAGATGTGCGGCGGGCGTTACGGCATCTCCCGCCTTCCGGGGGGCCCTCCGCGCTTTCCCCTAACCGTATTTGCACGGCCACGGGACGACGTGGCTGACCCGCGGGGCGATGGAGGGGTTGAGCGTGGTGGGGAATCCCGCACGTGAGGGAGGTGGACGGCCACGGGACGACGTGGCTGACCCGCGGGGTGATGGAGGGGTCGAGTGTGGTGGGGAACCCGCACGTGAGGGAGGTGGACTACGGGCGGCGGCGGGGACTGTCGACGCAGTGCGCGCAGGAGCAGCCGCGGTTGCGCTGCAAGGGGGATACGGTGCGAGACGAGGCGGCGCTGGGCGAGGGGGATCCAGAGCGACCGGTTGTGCGCGAGGTGGACGGCGCATCGGCGAGCGCACCTTTGTACCTGGGCTTCGGCTTCGGCCTTGGTACACCGGACACCCCGCTCGTGGTGCTGGGTTTCGAAGCGCTCATGGCGGTGAGCTTCGAGGTCTTTGCTCTTTTCGCGGGTGGCGGGTCGTCATCCTCGTCCGTACGGCGCCTGTGTTCCCCCCCGCTCGTGCGCTTCTTCTTCGCGGCTGGGGCGTCCTCGTTGGCGTTGGCGGGGCGCTTGCGCTTCCCACTCGTCGTCTTCGTTGACCCGGAGCGCTTGTGTCCACGCTCCCCCCCCTTACCCGCCCCCTTAACCGCCCCCGCCTTCTTGTGAGCCACCTAGCGCAAGGAGCTTCCGGCGCTGCTCCTCCCGTGCCGACACCCCCAAGGGCTGCCCGCGCTGTATCCGACGCGCACGCTGCTCGTCCTCGCTTGCGTCCTCCCTCGCGTCCTCTCCCTCCTCGCTCGCACCCTCCTCCTCCTCGTCGTCGGACAGCGGCTGCGCAGCCCCCTTCTTCCCCGTACGCGATGACTTCCTCACCTCCCCCGCCTCCTTTTTCTTTCCCTTCCCTTTCGGCTTTGCCACCTTCTCCGTTGCCTCGCCGTTAGCCACCATCTCCTTGAAATCCGCCAGGAGCTGCTTCTTCTGGCGGGCGGAGAGGATCGCCCACTTGCAGGTCCCGGCTTTGAGCGCATCGCGCAAGGTGCGGAGCGGGCCGATTGCCGACTGCAGCGACATCCGCTTGAAATACACGCCGTGCGGCCAGCCCAACAACCCGATGTTCTTGGCTTCCACAATTGCCTTGATGTAGTTGTCGTAGTTCATCGCGATCTTCATCTGGCCTGTGATCGTTCCTGCAAAGCCGATTAGTATTGCATCAGGCGTGAAACAAGTCAAGCACATACGCAGGCCAGCTTTAATGAGCTCCGTGCACTCCTTCTGCATTGAAATGAGTGTATCGGCGCCTGTATTACCTGTCAAAATCCGTCAGACAGGTGTAGAAAACAAAATAGAGCGAGGCTTGCCTCGCGAGCGGCTAACCGCCCACAGCTCGAACAGCGCGGCGATGTCCGCAGGGTCCCTCTTCAATACCTCTCGAAAGAAGCCCAGCGCGCCCCATGATTCCAAGGTGACGGGGATGGAGCTGTCGTGAATGTGGCCACGAGTGAACATGGCGAATCCGATCATCCCCGACCGCTCGGCGAGGCTAGTAATCTGGGAAGGAGGATGTGTTTCCGGGCATCGGGCATTGGAGGAAAAAGAACGTACCTCCTCCATTAAGCGCTCCACAGTGCGCTTCGCATCAGCACTGGCGGCGAGGTTGTTGGCGCGAGCACCTCGATGCTTTTTGTCGCGCTTGGCCCGGACATCAGCCACCATTTTCTTCTCCTCCTCCTTCGAGAACCCTTCAAGCATCGACGGGTCCGCGCTCACCATCCGCTTGATGTCGGGCATCGTGTAGCGGTGTCCAACGTCGCGACCTACAGCAAGAGTTAAGAAAACAAAGTGAAGAAGCCAGCACGAACCTTTGTTGAGTCGCGACACAAGGGCCGATATTTTTGCGTTGTACACGCTGACCTTGCGCCTGGGCTTGAAGGCGGAGGACGCGTGGAGACGGCGGCGGACCTCTTTGACCTTCATCCCGTATTTCTCCGAGAGCTCCTGGGCCCGCTCCTCGGACTGCGCCTGCCAGTCGTCGAGATCTTCAGCCAACCCCTGCAGGTTGTGCACTCGCGCCTCGCGACGCTTTTTAGCAGTTGCGAGAGTGTTCGCCCTCGCGGCCTCGTCATCCGCCGTCCTCTTCGCACCAACGACGCGGGTGCGCCGCTTGCGAGCGATGACCGTTTTGTGAGGGTGGCGGCTACGGTGGGTGGTGGTACCGAGCCCTTGCAGCTGGGTGCCTTCATCTTCCCAGTCGTCGTCGTCGTCGTCCACGTCCAGATCCATAACAGCACGGCGTGTAGTAGGAGTCGATTCACGAGAAACCGAACGAGAAACCGAACCCGCCCCAGAAGAGTTTCCACGCGAAGTCATAGCAAAATGCGGGTAGATCAAGCGTTAGTAGTTTGCCAGTTGCACGTGCACGCCATCCAAACAAGCCCCTGAGAAACGCATAGTGTTCAGAACGAGCCCCAGCTAGGCAGAAGACGCAGAGGAAACCACAGAGGGAACCAAGACAGTGACAGCAGATGAGAATCAAGAGCAAAGCAAGGTGACGGCAGCGACAGTGGGAATGAAGACTTACGGCGTCTCCCAACATAGAACATTGAATACAGAATAAACATAGAATTGATTGACATGCTGTGCTGTGAGAAATATCGGGTCCTCTTCGACACAACCACCGCACCATCAGTAACTAGATGGTGCAGTGGTTGTGAACGCCCTCTTAACATTACGATGATAAGACGGGCCTTCGCGACCGCTGTACCATCTGTTACTTCTTTGGTTCAAACCCCGAGCGCTGCGTTTTTTTTTTCTCTATTCCTTTCCATTTCTCCCTGACTAGTTTCTGTCTCGCTCGTAACCCGCAAAGCAAACGTTCAAGCAAATTTCATTGTACCACGCCAGTATACAAAAAACAAAATACGAAACAAGTACTAATACGACGACAAGACGCGTATGTGTGGAAACCGGCCCTGCCTTGCTTCAAAACCGACCCAACGCGCCTGCCCGCAGACAAATACTGCGAGACATCCTCGTAGTCGACGACTTGGACCGAGTCTCCGTCGGCCATCTCCTGCAAGGCCTTCTGGCTGAATGACACAATGCAAGGTCAGCACCACCAAAGGACGTATAAACGCCAAGGACTCACGCATTTTTGTAGAGTTTGCGGCTTGTCTCGTTGTACAGAAACGCCGGCTGGGCCGAGGATCCCGCTGCATGAGCACGCGGCGCCGCAGATGCCGAGCTCCCCGCGGTGGGGGCACGGGTTGCTGGAGGCAGGGGCGCAGAGGCACCCATCTGTGGAGACGCGGCCGGGGCCCGGTTGAGGAAGCGCAAGGGCGAAGGTGGTGCATGCGCAGCGGACTTCGAGGCGGTGGGGTGGCGTAACGAGTGGCCCTCGGAGGATGTCGACGAGATGGACGAGACGGAGCTCACCGAGCTAGAAAAAACAGCGGGGGGAGGGGTTGCCGGGTTGGCATTGCGCGACGGGGTTGCACCCGTTTTCAATGCTGCGGTGCCGACGGTGGCCTTCCCGATGGGGGCGGCATCCACCTCCATTTCCATGGGCGGGGTGTCGTCCCTATAGAGCGGGAGTTTAAACTCCTTTTTCACGCGCTCGATTTTCACGGGGGCGCGGCTCTGGGGGCGGGGCGACACCACAGGCAGCGGGACAGAAACGCGCGATGACTCGCGTTTTGGGGGAGGGGTGGCCTTGGGTGCCGTTTGCAAAGGGGTGCGGTGCGCAGCAGCACCAGCGACGCGAGTCTGGCGACCAAGGGTGGGCGATACGGACCGCATGGAGGCGCCGTCCTCGTCGCTGCTCGCCGACGCGCCATCCCCGTCCTCGCTGTCTGGGACCACCTCGCCGTCGCCGCCGTGAGTGTGGCGCCGAAGGCAGTACTTGGCCCACTTCTCCCGAGCCTCGTTTCGTGTGAAGAAGATGAGGACTTTCGAGGAGCCCGCGACCGCATCTGCATCGGTTCTGGTAAGTGGTTTGGGTCAGCAGGGCAAGCGGCAATGATACTGCGACGTACTTTTTGGTAAACAGCCCGTGGCCAAGCACCAAGAACCAGAACTTGCGAGGGGTTCTTGTCGTGCTCTTTGAATCCCACATAGTTCCCGGCGTTGGCGAAGAACGGCACGTCGCACATTTGGATTCAGAACAACGAGAGGATTGCACACGTGATGTGTACCGATCCCGTATTCACAATCAGAATCTCGACCAAGTACACCTGAACTCTCGTAAATATAAATGTCTGTTCTTCATAAACAATTTTTTTCAAGTCCAAAATCTGTACGATACAAAACAGAAATAGATCTCAATTCGCCGATCATTCCAACTATAACATAACTGATCTCTCAGGTATCGCCACATTTCAAGTCTCACGACAATACGTTAGCCCTGCCGGCAGCGGTTGCATGCATAATGGAAATGCCTACCATGTCCTTCCGCGCCTCACATTTTGGGCGAGATCCTGGCCTCTTTATTGCACTTGGCCTTTTTACCTCCCTTTTCGACTTGCTTCCCATCTTGTTGGGCGCCCTTCATGCCTCCCTTTTCAACCGGCCGGTCGTGCTTCTCAAGATACTGGGCATATTCGCGAGCAAGCCCAGGGAGGAAATCCGCACCGCGAAGCTTGTGCTGGGGGAGATAGAAATCAAAGAAGGCATCCTCGCCAAATTTGGCCACGAATTTTCTGTTGCGATTTGATTCCTGCAATGAGTGGTGTAGAAGGCAGTAAACTCACCTTTTGCGCAAGCTTGAGGGTAGATGAATAATTTTATAAGAAACAGTTGACTGCAATGGGGGTGAAGGCTTACGATTCACGATGGTCGGCGTCGCGAGCATAACGTTTCTGAGCAGCCTTTGCCATAGATTCCGCAGTGCGGGGAGCTCTGGATCGTAGGCTATAGTACCATGTGAACACATTATTAGAAAAAATTTCAATGGAACTTACAGTTGCATACGTTGGCGCGCCTTTTCACGGGTCGTTTCAAGATTTCTGCAGGAGATTGAGTTCCAGAAAGAAAGGTTACCGACGAGGGTACCGACTTCTCGCGGTATCGACGCTGTGCTTCGGCGTGCTTGTGTTTGAGTTGCTCAGAAGTCTGGAGAGAGGAAAGTATATGTTCGCCCATGGTGGTTGAGACCAGAATGATAATGCATCAACTAGGTGCTGTTAATGGCACTCAAAGTGTCGTTTGTTCAAATGATTCATTGCCTTGGCCCTGACGCTCTGAATTATTTAAATATCAACACGCAAATGATTATGGCATACTCTGAACCAGTCCAGGAGCAAACGGACGTCCGCAGGATTATCTACATTCATTTTGTTCAGACGGCCGTTGACGCGTTCGTGATATCGGACTCATCGGACTCGTCGGCCGATGCCTCCGATATCACGAACGCGCCCACTACACATTCGCTCGACCGCATTTCAAGATAGAAAAACTCCAATAAAATTCCACAAGTCAAGAAAATATTGGAGCTGTACAAAGATACCCTATCGCTCGTCTACAGGTCATCGATCACCGAAAACATCTTCATCCCTTCCTCCCACCGTCGCTCATGCTCCGCCTCCCGCTTTGCCTGCTCCTCCTTCGACGCCGACCGCTCAAAGTCTTCATCCGTCCTGAACCCGTTTCGCACCCATCGGAAGAGACCGGCAGCAGTGTACTGGGCAAACGAGGATCGGCGCTCGTGGGCCTGGATGGGAACGTTGGAGTGGCGCACAATGGCGGAGGGGAGAAGGATAGTGGAGCCGGGTGGAAACCGAATCACAAGTCGGAGATCCCAAAGGATCAAGTGGCCGCCGAGATCGGGGTCGAAGTCACCCAGGGCTGTAAGGGCGCACCAGCCCCAGGAGAGGTTTGCAAAGTCCAGGTGACTTGCGCAAATAACGCGGGGGCCGAAATTAAATGTGCAGGCAGCAAAGACGCTGCCAACGAAGTTCCATCGGAGGGCGCGGTTCCAAGCGGCGAGGAGGGCCATCTGTGCTTGGTAAAATGCGAAGAGCAATGGGGGCCCACATGGCGAAAAGGACTGAGAGCCAGGTGAGCCTTTTTTCGGCATGAGGGAGGCGCGACTTACAATTAGCAAAGCCGGCGAGGCGTTGGAAGGACGGGTCAGCAAGCAGCTCATCGGTGAGCTGCGTGTTGGAGACGTTGTTGCACAACTCTCCGGGCTCGATCTGGCCACCGCCGTGCGACAGGCCGCGTCCGATTGCCGGGAACGAGTCCTGGGCACGGCGGTGGTGGAGTCGCTCGTCGCTGAGGCGGATGCGGTCGAGGCGTTGGTCGAGCAGCGCGGCAGCTCTATCGGTGGTAGCCTTCCATCTCGCTTCGTCGCGAGGCGTCCCGCCCAGCAACGCGATGATGCGGCGGTGCGAGTCGAGAATGGGTATGGTGAGCCTTGTTAGAGCAATCAGTAAGGCAATGCACGGGCTGGGGGGTGTACGCACTTTCCAAGCCAAGCTATGTACATGAATCCAATGGTGCCGCTCAGGGCGTCGACCTCAGCCTGCGTATACGAGACCCCCCCCAGGCCGGTGTCGAGATGGTGTAGCGGCGGGGGCTCGCTAGCCTCGAACCCCTCGTCCTCGTCTTCGGCCATCTCATCCCCCGAAGGGCGAGGCCCCATCCACCCGCGTTTGGTGTGCGGAAGGGTGGTGGCATCGAGATCGAGATTGAGGGCAGACGCCTTGGCGCCGTCAATGCGTTTGCGGTGGACAGATTTGAGGAGCGGGTTCTCCGACAGATGGCGCGCCTTTTCGCGCGTCTTGGCTCTCCGGGCCTTGAATTTGAGCTTGTTGCGCTGCGAAGCAGTCAGGGGAGGGTTGGGAGACGAGGGCGTGGAGGGAGCAGAAGAGCCGGATGGGGCGGGGGGATCCACATCGGACGGGGCGGGAACCGCGTCGGTCGGAGGTGTTTCTGCCCGCCAGAAAGGGGCGCCGTCCTTGGTGGCGTCCTCGGTGTCGTATTGGGGCTCATCCACTAGGCCCGTGATGTCTTGCTCGAGCAGCTGCTCCTTGAGGCGTTGCCCAACGTCGAAGTGAATAGGAGAGGGGATGGCGCGGCCAATGGCGAGGTCAAACGCCGAGAACTCTTTGCCGGATCGAAGGGTGCGTCGCCCTATGGGTACGCGTCAGCTGTGAAGTCCCAAAGAAAAGCCGGACAAAGGAACAAAAAGAGGGGGAAAAAACAGTCCAACGCAGGGTCTGGAGTTCCAGGGGCGGAGCTCGGGCCTGGCGGTTTACGGAAGGAAACGCGCCTGGATTCGAGTTCCAGGGGCGGAGCTCTGCACTGCAGGCGCGGGGGAGAAAAAGGGAGAAGAGGGAGCAGCGCGATGTATGGTGGCTTACCTGCCATGGAAAAGGCTTCGGCGAGGAGGGACGAGAGAGGAAGGAGGAGGAAGCGTGTATCGTTGCGGCCACGTGGGGTTGGTGTACGCGTCCTGTCACTCTTGTTACACTTGTCACTCTTGTTTACCATGCCGCCGAAAAGCTCGATTCACCGGCAGCGTTCCACCCTGGGCAGGCTGCGAATTTTGGGTACACAATTGAAGTCTACCACTCGGCCGGGACGTGCTCCTGTTACCAAGACGACACTGGGGCCCAAGGGGATCGATGAATATCGGCGTGCTGAAGAACACTCACTGCGAACGCGCCTTCAGCGTGGGTTTTAAAAAAAAAAAAATTGGGACTTGAATTAACAATGGCATTATTGACTATAGACATGGACGTCGAGGGACTTGAGGGTTTCGAGCACCTTCAGGGCCTGGCGGAAGACGATGATTTCGACCCCAACGAATCAAACACCCCCAACGTTGTGGACATGGCCGGGGTGTTGAACGGCTCGGAACGGATTGAACTCAGTCATGCCGGGGGCGAACTTGGAAGCTTGGAAGAGGATCTGGAGGACGAGACTGATGACGAGAGTGCTGGGGCAAAGGCAAGGTAAGTGTACTTCCCTCACTGTCAACTCTTTCCACGTCTTTATGGTCTTTCGTTCAATGGTTCAGAAAGGCCGAGGATTGGAGGACCCGCCGGGATCGCACGGAGCGCCGGAACCGCGCATTCGAGTCCCAGATGCCCGATATGGTGGCCTCGTACATCCGCTACTGCGCAGAACAAGCCGTCGCTGGAGGGCCTCTATGTACGCCGCAAGACGAGGAAGATACGGCTGCACAGGAGATTTGCGGAATTCAGGTGGTGGATATGTTCCGTACGTGCTTTTATGAAATCTGTCTCAATTGCTGAGGGTGATCTCAAGAAACGTCCACCGTCGATGTAAAGCTGAAGCCAACGGAAAATGGTATAGCGCCAGCGCTCGTGCGTGAAGGCCTGCTGCCGTGCGCCCCGTGGAAGCCCTCAGTCGCGATCACCGTCCGTGTCCTCGAGACGTACCGCATCCAGCACGTCCGCTGCCCCCAGCTGGCCATCCAGTCGTTCGTGAAGAGTCTTTGCGACATGCACGGGGTAAGTGGGGCTCTCTTTGCTGATCGGCCGCCGCTGATTCTCATGCAGACCGCGTACCGCCCATACCTGTGCCAGCAGTTTTCAATTGCGTACGATCTTTACCTCGACATTCGCCGCCGTACCGATGAGCGAATTATGCTTCTGCTCGGGCGCGATTCCAAGTGGCGGATGAAACACACGTGCCCCGCCTGCATGTACAAACTAGAGGGCGAAGATAAGCTCATCTTTGACATGCTTACCACGATGGATGGCAACGACTCGCTCAAGCGCGTGCTCCGACGAAAGAAGACCTCGATGGCGGACGACGAGGAGGGTGAGCCCGTGCTTGGCAAGTCCAGTGAGCGGGTCGACAACAGGGACGCGGGCGACGGGTATATGTACCCGTGGGAGAAGGTTGAGCGGTGGGCAAAGACGCGCCTTGCTGAGGTATTGCCCATGCAGTCGGGGAATTCGGTGCAGTGATTCATGCGGTGAGATGCGCTGGACACAGAGGCTGATATGATCGTTTAACAGGCGGCCGACAATCCGTGCGCTGACCGCTGGAAGAACATGATCGACGATGTAACATCGAAGATGTGGGGCATCTTCGATGAGACCGGTATTTTTTTGGCCTTGTGTCGACACGGCTTCGTATTAGTGATCGCGGATATGATCAGGAGCGGCGAACTGTGAGTTTTCTTGCTCCCCACAGCGTGTTCTCTCTGCTAACAGCTGGGCTTGAAGGGCGAAGTACCCGCTGGCGGTCGTCCAGGAGCTCCTCGACGCGTTTGGGATGAACCTGGGCGCGGGGTACGATGTCGGCTGCCACTTCGGCGCAACCGTCGAGAACAGCGAGCTCGGAGAGCAGGCGAGGAGGAACAACCTCAAGTGTCTAGTGGGCTCCTTCCATGGCCATGCGCACAACCGGCTCTGCCAGCTGAGCTTCCTCGCCACATATGTCGAGGGAATGGGCCTGGAAGACCTAGAGGGTTGTGAGCGCTACTTCTCGCGGTCAAATGGGCTCGCAAAGTCCTGTCGATATGCAAGCCGGTTTCATCGGCAGCAAGAGATCACAACGTATGCGAAGCATTTCGACTCCTTCGAGACGTACGCGAATCTGAGTGAGCCCTGCCCCCGAACCCCATGGCGTACTGCTAACAACTTGATCTAGGTAAATTCTTATGCACAAACTACCGCCAGGCCCTTGCCATCCTCAAGACGGAGCCTGCGCTGCAGAAGTGGATGGGCCAGGAGGGGGTGGACAGTTACGCTCGGTTCCACGAGTGGCTACAGGAGGAAAAGGACTACCTCTTGAGCCTCAAGGATGCCCCGAAGACGAACGTGGAGACCCTCGAGATGGAGTACGTCCAGAAGTTGGTGAACCTCAGTGCGAGCGAGTAAGGGTTTTTTTTTTTTTCCAATCCATCACAATTCATTTAAATTGAAATGTTTTCCAGGGCAAAGTACGCTGTTCTGCTCGCAGAGGCAAGACGCGCGAGGGGCGACGATGCAGCGTACGCGCCGGGCGTCTCGAAGGCAGAGCTGGCGAGGCGGCACGGGAAGGAAAAGGTGGAGAAGGACTTGGAGAGCGTGCAGGAGCTGGAGCGGCAGCTCGATATTGCAGACCGTTGGACGCCAGCCTCACCGAGGTGGGAGTCTACTACGGTTGCAATCAAAAGGCGAAAGTACCGGCTTGCTCTTGATGCGCTCGAGCTGCTCATCGTCGAGCGCATATTTGAGCTGACCAAGATTAATCGGTCTCAAACAGGTACTCTCCAGTGCAAGTCATTGAAAACCGTGCTAAATTGTTTTTTTTGGGTAGGCTACAAGATGCGCAAGCACATTGCCAAGGCGCTGCAAGCGCGGTCTAAAGCGGTGAGGAATGCCATCGACCGGTATAACTCAGCCGCCTCGCTCCTCGATCCACCGATGGCCCACCTCACCTGGGAGCAGGTTGTCGAATATGCCTTCCTCGCGGATTTCGACATCCTTCGCGACACCCGCGCAGACGTTCAGTCACGGCCGTGGACCCGCCCTGCCTATCGACTGGCAATGGATCGGTACTTCAAGATCTTGCGCGCGAGGGAGGAGATCCGCCGCCTGAACGTCGAGATTCCACGCGTTGTAACCTGGATCCGCGATGAAAACCGGGTCCTGCGTAGGAAGGAGGCCGAGCTGAACTCCACGGAGGGCAAGACGCTCGAGGACGCAGAGACGGACCGGGGAATGGCAGTGCAGGTGCGGCTGTACCGCGAGCGGCGGGGCCGCTTCGACGACACTCACATGCGGAGGTTTTGGGGTTTGGCAAAGACGCCCGGGTTCACCGGTTCTGTGATGCCGGGGGTCTCGCTGGAGGTGCGTGCAGCACGGAGAGACGCGCGGGCGGCGGCTCGAGCACAGGCCCAGACGGCTGGGGAGCGTGAAAGTGGTGGGGTGTCTGAGTCGGACTCAGACGAGGAGATGGTGGTTGACGAGGAGGTCGTCATTGATCTGGGCGGCAGGGACGAGGGGGAGGACGACGGGTGGGTAGAGGACGATGAGGGGGATGACGCCATGGAGGAGGCGGTCTCCGACTTGCTCTACACAATCTCTATGGTTGCTGTAGATGACAAGGGGCCTGAAGTGCAGGAGAGCTAGGGGCTTGGGCGGGGGTTATTGCTACTGTTATTATTAGTAATACTCCCTCTCATATTTTCTTGGGTTTAACAATTGTCAGGGATAATTTCCTTTTTGGGCCACACCGCCGTCGGGGGCGCATGGGCGGACCTTATCGTGACACCACGTGACGCAATATGACTCTCACGGGTGTTTAATGGCTAATTCTATTGTACTTTTTTTTTTTTTGGTGAATTTCCTTTTTGGGATATGCCGACGTCGGGGGCGCACAGGCGGGAGGCGGGGTCACGGGGACACGTTAGCTCAAAAGCTACAAGTCCGTATATGCGGCATGCTGCAGCCTAACTGCAGCATATATGCGGCATATCTGCAGCATATTTCGCAGCATGGGGGAGACAGCCTCAATCCCTTCCAACTAGAGGGGACAACCCGGCCCCTGTGGCCCCTCTAATTAGACCGGTTATCTGGTATTAATAGGTGGATTCGGGACTTGTCACCCAGGACTGACTTCGTTAAGAAGTTTTGTTTCGTCTGCACGAGTAACTCAATATCAATTGTTGGATCGGGATCTTGGGATTGGAAACGGTTAAGAAGCTAGAGAGAGCTTATTAGGATTGAGAACACGGCACCGCACTACAGTAGCCTTGGAAGGCTTATTATTTGGGATTTGGAGAACACGGCACCTTGTTAGGATTGGGATTGTTGGCTCAAGCTTCTAAAGCTTTTAAACTCGATTTATTGGCTTAGGCACTCGTTTGGCATTGCTCAAAGAGGTCTAATACTCTAAATCAACCTTGTACTTCGGACTAGACCTCTTAAAACAGGCTTGTTCCTCGCAACCTCTGTTGGATTATCTGTGCTCCTTGAACCTTCTTAAAGTGTTCAAAAGACCTGTACTTGGCGGCACAGTCTAAACCATTCAAGGGGAAAGTAGTTAGGATTTGGTTAGTAGTTGCATTTTTGCCTTAATCAAGCAACTCGCATTCTGCTCGTTGGGTCTTGATTAAACTAGTACTGCTGTTGTAGACACCGAGCAAGCATTTCACCGGCAGCCTTCATGATTGTCCCGGGCAGAACAGCGACTCTTCACCGTGATGCAGACCAACAGTCAACTTATACATTCCCTACCCCCAACGCTCCGTCTCTGCTCGCGGAATCTGAGTCTGATGGGAACGACTCGGAAATCATCCCTCCTGAGTTCGATGAACTTTGTGCTCCTGATGCTGGCTCATTCTCGGGGGACGGCTATCCTCGTCCAGAGCCACCGAAGAACTTTCATGAGAAAATGGCTGCTCTAGGGAAGAGACAGCTGCTAGCTGTTGTACCTGGCATTACCGCTGCGAAGACGCGTTGACAGACATACAACTAGTTCTCTGAGGGCCGAGTCAAGGTGTAAGCAGTGGTTACACTCCCCCTGATTTGAGTCCCTGGGTTCGAGTTCGAATGGAAGGCATCTGCAGCCATCTCTCCCAGTACACCAATCCAAACTCGCTGACTTACGGGAAGTGGGGTCTGTCCGCGCGGCAAGCTGCAATAGCTATCGGTCGTGACGTATATTGTGCACGTACCTTCGCGACCCTCAGCCGAGAGTACATTGCTTGTCGCAAGGTACTGCCAATCAACCCGTATGGTCATTGGTCTCAGTCAATGCTCGCTGATGAGGATCTGGCTACCGATGTTCGCAACCATCTCCAGGAGCTGGGAAAATTCATCACAGCTGAAAAGCTCGTGCAATACCTTGCGCGAGAGGATGTTATGGAGAAGCATGGTCTCGAAAAAACAATCAGCATCAGCACTGCGCGGAGGTACCTGAATGAGCTTGGGTATCGGTGGGTTATCATTTTTGTTGAGCCTGAGTTCTTCCATTAATTCATGTCTGCAGATTCAGAACTGAGAAAAAGGGCCAATATTGCGACGGCCATGAACGAGAAGACATTGTGTACTACAGGGAAGAGGTTTATCTCCCCACCCTCAAGGGATTCCAGGACCGCTCGTGCATCTTTGAAGCTGACAGATCTGTCATCACACCTTCGCTTCCTCCCGGCGCACGGCGCACCGTGATCTGGTATCATGACGAGAGCATATTCTATGCTCATGACCGGCGCCGGAAAGCCTGGTACCACAAGGATGCCGATGCCATCCCGTACAAAAAGGGTGACGGTGTATCGTACATGGTGGCTGATTACTTTTCCGCTGATTTTGGCTGGCTGTGCACATCAGATGGCAAACCTGGTGCCCGGCGCTCAATGCGGCCCGGCAAGAAACGCGACGGGTATTTCTCGTCCGAAGACATCGAGGAACAGGCGGTCGCTGCCTGTACCCTGGTCAACGAGAGATGGCCCGATTGTGACCATGTTTCATTTACGACAATGCAACCACGCACCGCAAACGTAGCACGGGAGCACTGTCAGCGCGGGCCATGCCCAAGTCGATCTCGGGTACGCAGAAGGGCAAGAACGCGAAACCCGAGGCCAATTTCCTTGTTCCCATCAACAAGCTCAACCCAGACGACGGCTCGCGGATGTATGACGCGCATGGCGCTCTCGTGAAAGAGAATATCCAGATGACTGGTGCATTGTTTGCCGACGGGACTCCACAGGACCTGTATTTCCCACCGGACGCTCAAAAGCATGCTGGCAAGTTCAAAGGAATGGCGGTAATCCTGGAGGAGCGTCGAAAGAAGGGGGATCTTGGGACCATCTCCGAGTTGGAACTGAAGAAGAAGAATGCGGAATGCACAAAGTTCAAGTGCACCAATCCGAATTCCGGAACCTGCTGTATGCGACGTATGCTGTTCAATCAGCCTGACTTTGCTGCAGTCAAATCTTGTCTTCAGGATACGTGCGCAGAATTCCACTGTGCCGTTCTCTTCTTGCCGAAGTTCCACTGTGAACTTAACCCCATCGAGATGGTCTGGGGCTACGCGAAGCGGCTCTATCACTTGAATCCGGAGTCGTCTCGGGAGGACGTGCTCGAGAAGAACACTCTAGCTGCGCTTGATCAGGTTCCACTGGAATCAATGCGCCGTTTTGTTCTCTGTGCGCATCGTTTTGCTGACGCATATCGGCAAGGGCTGGATGGGTCGCAGGCGGCATGGGCAGCGCGGAAGTACAAGGGACATTGCTTACTTCCTCCTGAGTTTAGAAGGGAGATGGAGGCAGCTGGGATCCTTCGAGGAGGTAACCCGAATGCTGGTTTGTAGCAAAAGTTCTCAAAATGTAAACTAGTCTCTCAATTGTGCACAGAATTTTCTGAAAAAATTTGGGTGTATTGCCTACATACATTTCCACAACATTGTTGAGCCAGATTTTCAATAAGCCCTCGAGATGCCATGCAGCGGGCTGTTGATTTGGTTTGATGAGAATACTGACCAAAACGGGCGATGTGACCATCACACCACGTGGGGCAACCGCACTTGTATGAACTCTACCTTATTGCGACATGTGCGAAATGTAAGGCAAAGGCTGTGGGAAAAGACCATCAAAATTGATAAGAGGAAGGGGCCTTAGCCGGGCAGTGATTGTTCCAGACTCTTATGACAGGGTTCCCTTCTAGGGATGTCATAAGAGGCTGGGTCACGAGACTACTTATTCCCTAGGCTTTCAGCTCATGCCGTCCTGTACTATATGATTTCGCTTTGTCTTGCCAATTATGTCAATTTTACTGCTCTTCCCGAGCTTGAATTTCTCTCGAGATCTATTAGAAATCCCCAATCTTAATTTCCTCAAAGCCTCCATTACACGTCTGGGAGATTTATTGATTCTCACACACAGAAAATTTCTCGATTCTGTTCCTCCAACAACCTTTGCTCTCTGGTTTCTGGAAATTTCACCTATCCCATCACCGAGACCTGTGCCCCGATATGTTCAAGCCCACGGGCTCCAAGAGCAGGAGAAGAAAGATGGATGGTCTGAGCAAGACTGCAGGGATTGGCACAGAGCACAGCCCCTCTGCTTGGTCATCTCAGTCTTTTTTCTCTTCGTCCCAAGAGGTAAGCGGGAATTCCCGATCGCACACAGACCTCTTTGACAACTCCCCCCGGATTAGGAAAGTTGTGCTGATGGGCCACTTTTGCCAGGAAGAATTGAGAACTTTGAGTTTGCAGTCTCATTTTTAGTCAGAACCTTCCAGAATTTTGGCTACCCTCCCATTTCCATATCTTCTCTGTCTGTCTATGTAATCAAACTAATTTATTTCCTTGTAAAAGAGGCCTTAAACGGCAAATGATCTTGAAAACAGATGCCGTAAAATGACAGTTCGGAGTCTCGGACGAGATCGGACCAAGTCGAATCCGGCGATACCGCCGAAAAACAAAGTTATCTCCGGAAAAAAGACTGAGCCTCAGTGAGGTCCATACGGACCGTGATCCAGACCCTCCCACCCGTAGCTGTAGGATAGAGCCTACAAGCCTGGAGCTAGCCATACGCTCCTTTGGCTATACACTTGGACCTAGCCAGGGCCTTGCTGACCTTACTTCCCCTGCCATTTCAGTGCTCCAAACACGACTCTGGGCTATTCTCGGGCTTTGCCGGCCCTCCATATATGGTGAGTTCCTTCCCAAACCTTTGTTTCGCCATTTCCCATGTCCAAAAACGGATGTTTTTCACCAAATCAATTATTTTGATATCTGTGTTCCCAATCGGGCGGGTACCGACATATCACAGTGAGTCTTTTCCCTTTGATTGACATCTTCTGTCAAGAACTGATCTATTCTCAGACTCCGATCACTCATTTCTATAAAACTTCAAACTTCATCTCCGAACATCTAGCTATTATGGTAGGTACACGAGTTCATACCACCCCACCATTCAAGTATCAAAGAACTCTCAGCCCACTTTGTCTTCTTTCTCACCCAACGTCCGGACGCTCAACCTGCAAAATTGGCCCAAAAGGTGCACCCTGTGCACCTATGGGCACTCAATCCGACTCTCGAGTCTCAGCCGCTGTCTCGGCATCGGTGGGATCTGCGCTGCTCCCATCATCTACCATCACTGACCTCGCCTAGCGCCAACCCCTCCCACCACGCCTCGCCCTCGCTCTGCTGATGCCTGGAGCACATTCAGCGTTAATAATGACTGTGGGCCCTTGCACGATGCACCCATTCATCCAGAGGCTTCTGCCGCGTTCAGCGATCCTTCACCCCGCAACACCTTGATGTCTTAATACCGATTCCCCTTGACAACTCGCTTTTGCAACCGCGCCCACCACCCGTGCTGCCTCCCGTCCTCTCCTTCCTTGCCTCCTTTTCGCTCGGGCCATGCCAAACGCCGTCCACTCAATATGGCGGAATCACCCAGTCCCAGAGCTCAAAAACTCGCCCAAAACTCCTCCATCCACCATCCTTGATGCCTTGGCGTGTCTCGCGTGCGCAGACGGATCATTCCCGAATTCGCGAATCTCACAGCGTCCACATAGCAACGGGAAGGAAAACTCGCATTGAAGAGACTTCACACAAAACTACTACATACCCACAGAACGCAGGAGGACCGCTATTCCGCGGCTACATGTATCCATTAGTTACAGTTAATGAAAGAAAAGATGACGCCTTACCTTGCGTGAACAATTCCCCCAAGGCGTCAGCGTCCACTGTGGAGGCAATGGCGGAAGTCGTTGCCTCGTCCAGCGGTAGACCCATCTCCTTGCGAAACAGGCTGTAAAGTTCCGCATGCAGCGCAGCCTGCTTCGCGGCGTATGCTTCCAGCCCACCACGGAAATCCATCGCAATGTCTGTACGCCCAGCAGCGTCCTGACGAAGCTTCTCCCACCGCGACTTGTCCCACTCCAAGTAGCGCAACACGCGCCGCATTTCTTCCCGCAGCAACTCCACCTCCTCGTCCCACCGCGTCTTCCGCGCTTTCGCTCGCGACCAGTCCACACGTAATGCTATGTTCGCTATCAGCGTACACACCCAATCCACATGGAAAAAAAAAAACACTTACAGTCGTGGAGATCCTCCTCCGAGACATCAAGACCATTGTTCGCCAGCCAGATCCAAGAAATCCCGGGTGCCGTCTTGGCCGAGGCGTCACTGCGGAGAGGTTGCGTCGAGCGCCCCCCGACCCTGGCCATCCTCTTCAGAGCCTCTCGATCGCTCTTTGCAGCCTCGGAGGAATCCCTCGCCTCCTCGCCCTCGAGTGTGATGTCGCTGGCCTTGAGCAGCTTCAGATGCGGTGCGTACTCCTCCCCCCTCAAGCTCGTGAGTGCCGCTCGTGCATCCCGATACTTGCGGGTCGTTAACTCAATGCGGGCCCCCAGCTGGGCGATGATGGTGTGCGCGCGCGTCGTCTTCTTCTGGCCGGTGAGGTTCTTGTTTTTGAAATTGATGAGAAAGTGTTTGCAATGCAGCCGCCCGCGTATGGAGACCAGCACATTCTCTGCCTGGCCCTCGCGCAACGTCACCTCCATGTCGATGACGTTCCGTTGGCAGCCGCTCCCAGTGCGCTCCGCAGGCGGCAGCTCAGAGGGGAGCCAGAGCTTGATATGCTCAGGTGACGGCGCCGGTAGATCGGGGTTGCGACTGATCTCCTCCTTCTGCATCATCCTGACGGCACCCGGGGTATACACCGCCTGCAACTCGCGGAACTTCCTCAACTTCGCGACGAATGCCAGGTGATGTTCCTCGACCTTGCTCTCCCGGTCTGCGGTAAGATTCCCCACGGCGAGCTCCGCTTTGATACGACGCCTGAAAGTAGAGGTACCCATCAGCCACCGAATAAATTCCAATCAGATCCCGGGTAACGCACTGTGTTTCCTCGAGCTGTAACCCAGCCGCCAAAAAGGCGGTCGCGCTGGTTGCATGTAGCGGGGCCTGACCCTTCTTCGCAGCCTCCTGCTCTTCTTTTTTCAGCGATGCCCGAAGTTGGGCTTCGGTCGCGCCTTCTAACGGCGTTGTCAGCAGAAATCCTCGGAGCCACAGGACGACATACTCTTGTTGGCCAAGATGTAAGGGTTTGGGGCCGTCCGGTCCGCGGTGAACGCGTCCATCTGCGTCTGCCACGCGGCGCGCGTTTCAGACGGAATACTCTTGTTAATCTCCTTGAATGCTGTCACTTGACGCGTGCGTTCAGCGATTGCGACGATGAGTTTCCTGCGAAGCGAGTCCGCTTGGGCCCGAGTCAGTAAAATCTAGCCTAGCACGCCTTGGTCACTCACCTTGACCCAGGTTCTTAAGGAAGTTGTGGGAGTCGAGCTTGTCCTCAATGGTATCCGCGCGGTTCCCGAGCCCCATTTCTTTTGACTGATATGCGAACCCGTTGAGGAAGGCCCACAACCTCTCCACGCCCTCCCCGTCGCTGCGACCGACCCCTAGGATGTAGTTGAGGCTGTTCACGCTCGCGCAGACGTCCTCATGCGCCAAAGCATGCCAGACCGGTAACCCTGTCTCGAGCTCGAAAGCCTCAAGATCAAGCCTTATCCGCTCGGGTAGATGTTCCATTCGTTCACCGAAGTTCTTCTTCCACTGGCAGGCAATGTCGTAGGAAAGCGTGAGTTCCAGCAAGTCGAAGCCGGCAAGGGCCGACAATAAGATATAATCCATATTCGCGTATCTAGGATGGCGAATCAGTACAATCAGTTGGCGTGTCAACAGGAGTGAAATGGGGAAACGTGACGAACCTTTCCCCCTTCTGCAAATCCCCCAAACCGTTGGGTCGCATGCACTCGTGCCGGGCACACACGCAACCGCCCACGCCCGAGACACGGAGTCCTGCAGTATTGCGCGTGTCCTTCTGGGTCAAAGCAGCGAACGCGATACATGTACTAATCTGAATGTATATTGGGACATCAGTGGATCTAGAATATGACTCAGAATGAAACGCACGTCTTTCTCGCCCACATAGTTCCGCAGATGTTTTTTGTATTTGGTCGGTTCTACGAACGCACCCCAGCCCGGGCCCAGCGACGGATCGTCGTGTTCTCGAGCGCGAATGCGGTTCTTCATTTTGAAATTGGCGTCCATCGCGACAATAAGGCGGAATAAAAACCTAAGAAAACTTCTCAGCAACCCGGAGCACGCGTCGAAAGATAGTGACGAACCGATACTTTGGATCTACGTCGCGCCAATTGGCAGGCAAGTTCCGCCCATCGTAGGGACATGCCCAACAAACTACCATGCATTCCCCTTCTTTTGTGGCAGTTATGCCGGCGGGGTCGTGCCCACGTCCTGCTCGGCGCAGCCTCTGGAGGAAGGTGTACTGCCGCGCCATCTTCCCAAATGCCTTGTAATGATCCTGGATACAGGTTTTGTCACAATGAAACAACCAAAAAGAGCCTAAGGAAAGGACGTACGGGAAGCCATTTGAGTCCCGTTCCAGCGGTGGCGTCGGTCAGCCGCTCGAGCGAAGTCACGAAGTCTCGTGCATTGACATTCCCAATCACATTCAGAAGCCGGAAGAAGTCCAAGACGGCGAAGGTGGCGCATGTGTCGGGATCGGTGAACGAGGCAGGATACCACATATTGCGCATCAGTTGCGCGAGGTTATTCGCCTTATCGGAGCGGTCGCATCCGCAAAATTGATAGCGAATCCTGTGAACGCCGGTGGTATGAAGGACAGTGAGGGAGCGCACGAACGGGTGCGGGACGGGGCACGCCAAGCCCTCGTGGCCCAGCTGGTAGACGAGACCAATGTCCTTCAGTGTCGAGGTCTTCCAGTGCTCGCTGGCCCACTCCTGATCTCGGATTTTAAGTTCTCGTCCATCCACCGAAAAAGTATTGGACTCACCTCCAAGAAGTGCAGTGGCATGGAAGAGTGCCGGGCCACGCAGCATTCCTGGCATTGAAGGAAGATCCCACAGTCCTTGCACCTAAAAAAACGCTTCGGGCATCCGTCGGCTTCGGGAGCGTTTGCCGTGATTCCGACCGCTGACTGGCATAAGGCGCACTTTTGTTGAAGGCAGGAGTACCCGAGCCCGTGGTGACGCAAGGTTTCGTTGAGGAATGTCTGTTGGACACCGGGGAACAGCGACATTGGGTCGTCCTAAACGCCTTTAATAAAATTGTAAGGTTGCGACTGATTATGCCACATACCGAGCTCTTATAAGACTTGCGCTTCTTCCCATGGTCCACCGAGGTCGAGGCTCCAGAAATGGAATCCATCTTGTTCAGGTCCAATGAATCGTGGCCGGAGTCGTTGACGGGGACCCACTTGGCCAATGCATCGTCAAGTGCGTCGGGGTTGAGGGCCACCCGTCACCTCTTGTGAGAGATGTTGTCGAGGCGGTCGGTCTGCCGTTCGCCGTCATTCGAAATCAAGATAGCGCGGTCTCCGGTAATTTGAGAGCGCGAGACATCTTGCCCTTCGAAGCCAATCCGTGTGTCGATAATTTTAGTAGAACGATAGGAAAGGGTTCCGAAGACATTGGGAGCCATTGAAGAAAAATGTTGTATCTCGGAACGAGAGTGGGGCAGGAAGGATAGCCAGACGAACCGCCATTGGAATAAATATATGAATGTACATGAAGCAGAGTAATTTGTCTATGTTTACTACTTGTCCGCATTCGGAACAGCGACATTGATTACTTGCGGGCCCACCCTCAACTCGTGGATCCTCTTCCCATACGCGCGTGTTTCGAACGTCGCGCACACCCCGACGTGATTTAGCAATGACGGGTGCCACCCATTGTATCTAATCTGCTGCCAGTGCCCCTCCTCCCCTGGATCGAACTTGCCACATCCACAATACTGGAGGCGAATTGGAATGGTACCATGGATATCGATTACCAGCAACGACGAAACTATCGCCTCGGGCCTCTGGCATTCCTCCTCGTGGCCGATCTGGTAAATAAAACCCAATTCCCTTAGTGGTATCTGTTCCCAGCCTTCTTTGGTAAATCTCTACGAATTCTCAGTCAGCCTTGGAGCGAACAAAATACGGACGGGAACAACATACCTGTACTGTATGCAAGGGTTTCTTAGCGTGGCTTTCGACGCAGTACTCCTTGCACAATAACCCGTCCTTGGTACACATCCGGCAGATCAGCGTCCCAACGGCAAGCGGCTCGCCGGCACGACTGATAACCTTGCAGCACGAACTGCAGTGCATCGCATACCTCAGCAGCAGACCTGTCTGCCCCAAATTACCTGCTTGGATCCACGTGGTCGTGCACCATTCCTAGATCTCGTCAAGGCACGTATTTACAGAATACTAATTCACTTGCCTCTAGGGGATGGCTCAGGTGAGTGGCATGTGCGTCGACACAGCAGCTCTCACATTGTAGGCCAGATTTGCACGTGGCGCAACGAAAGAAGCGGTGCAGCGTCATGTCCTCCTCGGCCTCAACGGGAGACCCGCAAAAACCGCACTGGCCGCCAGTGCCATCGTCAACGTCGGTCATGGCGTCATCCTCGTCGTCCGAGGTGTCGTCTTCCTGCTCGTCTTCCTGCTCGTCGTATTCAATTTCGATTTGACTCAGAGTTTTAGGAGTGGGAGTGTCGTCAGAGTCGAACACAGTAGTGTCTGAGCCAAGGGAGAGGAGAACCGACACAGCGAGTTGGTCGTCGCTGAAGATTGTGTCGTCGGAGGACATGTATGTGGTGAGTGTTTTCCAGAGTTAATGTGTTGGCGATAGGAAGGAGTGAAATTTGGGGGCAAGGAAGAACGCCATCTTTCACAATAGAGCTGTTTAGCAGCGCCTCAAAAACCACTTGTAAGTCAAAGAAAATGGTTGATAAGTGCGATTTCGTAAAGTCGAGAGCTCCACTAGGCTCCACTCAGTGATCTTGTCGGAACGCGTCATCTCAGCGCATGGGCGGGGATGTTTCGAGCGTGCTACGCGGCCAGAAAGGGCGGCGGCGTCGTCGAGAGCAGCGAGAATGGTATGTTGAAAGCCGATGGTCCGATGTGTCCGAAGACGCGTCTGGCAGTCGTGAGAGTTAAGCGAGACACGCTAATTCAATCTGAGGATTTCTTCGCTCCACAAAAACTTTTTTGAATCAAAGTAAGGCCCCACGAAATCAAAGTAACAGTGGCTGCTAAACAGCTCTAATCCTCCCAATATTTCTGAAAGCTGACTTACCGTACAGCAGTCGATTTCGGCATTTCCCCTGCGGCAGCTGGATCATTTACCAAAAATTCAAAGTTCAATCGGTCCGCACATCACTCGCTTCGTATCTCCTTCTTGGACTGGGTGCCTCGGTTACCTCAATCAATTCACGACGATGCGACTGATGCGACGGATGATGACCCTGCTGGTTTTTTTTCCCTTTTCTTCGTCCCTTAAGTATTATCTGTCGTCGGTTCTTAAACCTGCTTGAATGCTATCGTCGACGCTATACTTACTGTAACCCACAGGTTCGAATTTTCCTCCGCGGGATCAAACGACCAAAGAAAATGGAAGCACCGGTTGTATCTATCTCCATTCAACAGGAACATTACTCTGCACGCGTCTGGATTTCACCCCATGTGCTCTTGTCTCGGACCTTGTCGCCAGAACAAAGGGCCTCGGGAAACAGCGGCTTCGTGCGACTCGCCTGTGTAAGTATGCGCCCTGACCTACTCGTCCGTATCATGAGCCGACGGCTGATCATTTTCCAGAACGACTATCCTTCCTCTCATTGCCTGCCCGTTACGCTGCCACCCACCCTCTTTCCCGTTGTTCCATTTCCCCAACTCAGGCACACTGGTCATTGAATTCCACCCACGGCACCAAACACGGGCGCAAAAAAAAAGGTCTGTTGATTTACTCCATCAAGGGAAATGATGGCATCATTTTGCCTTTTTAGACGCATGGTACTCTCCCCGATTTGCATTCGCCAAGGTTCGCTTGCCGTCTGTCCGTCGTGTATGCCTCATTTCCTGTAACCACATCAAGCTACTCATCATCACCGAAAGTAACCGGAAATTCGCTTATTACAGCCGAAATTTGTGGAATGTTCTTGATCTGATTGCCTAGAGAGGTTCATCTGGATATATTCTTGCCCTCCAGAATGAATTCGGTATCAAAAATTATATGCACACTTTGTGTAGATCAATTGTTTCAAGCCCTGTTCATTTTCGCTATGTGTGTCAGGAATTGAGGTGTATGGCTTCGTCTGTAAGGAAGCATGGAGTTTTCAGTTGTCAGGACCATGCCTTGGGATATGCTGTACCTGATCCATGACTTGGAACTCCAGTAAACTGAATGGATGCTCATAATCAACACATTTTCTGGGGCAAGTCATACCTGCATGGAGCTTGCATAAGCTGCTGTCCAGTTAACCTTAAAAAATGGAACTGTGAACAACTAAAATTTGTGCAAAACATGACTGGACCACTCCCTAGTAACTGCTCCATACATTCATGATGTTCTACATGATTAATTACCCTCTGAATCACCTGTTCAACCAGTAATTCCGAAATATGACAGATGATACTGCAGTGCAATTTGCCACAAGAATCTGTGACGATAATGACAAACTTAACTGCTCCAGAATCTTCCAGAGATGTCTGTTCATCTATTCCAAGGTACTCCAATTTGCTTTCAGGCTCCTGGTATTTTCTTCGTGAAGTTTCTTTCAACTGATTGATAAAATAGCATGATTTTAACATGGGTTGCTGATCTTTTCTTGTCCCCATGAAGTAATACTAGGGCAATTCCCTCCAAACAAGTTATGTGGTCTGCAGCTAATATCCATAGGTCTGTGGTGGTAAGGTATGGTTGAGCCCAGTTCACGTGATCTGGCACCGTTGACCCATTTCCGGTTACTTTCGGTGATGACTAGTAGATTCAAAATATACATATCCCTGTATCTGAAGTCCTAGCTACCTAACAATTCGACGACTTTACAATTTTGCACGGAGTTCCTGGCCCGACCATCAGAAATATCCGCAACATCGGAAACCAAAAAAAACTAACCTTGTGGCACTCGCACGGGCACGGCGACCGACAACTTGAATCGTAGCTCGAAACAATGTGCGCAGGGACCTCAGGATGCTGATGAAAGATGAAATCGACGCTAGTGTATCGTTCACCGTGTTGCAAGTCGGTGCTCTCAGCGCGAGTGTCGATTAAGGGCGGTAGTTCATCAAGACAAAAGGGAATTTCCTTGGTAAACGCCGCGTCATTCCGCGGCGCGCAAATTCGGCCGGGCTCAGCACGACACTGTCTTCGTATTGCGAGGTTCCCATCGCAGTTAAGGAACACTGCGACCACCGGGTCGTAAGCGATGGTAATATTGCGCCTTGTCATGATCATCAGACATATACAGAAGACCCGAAAAAATCACGCTCACAGCCAATCCCAATCAAACCAACTAGGTTTCCATACGGGTTGGTACAACACTATTTCGCGGCCTGTATATTACAATTATAGCACTTAGGCCGACTCCAAAACACGAGACAGCTCTGTACTTACATGAATTCATTTCCATCTTGAAGGGTTCGCAAAGGTTGTGATTCTCCGGAGGGGCAGGAGGGGCACGGTCGCCGCACGATCACATTTATACATTTCTGCTGCGCATGTGAGAGGGTTGATAGCTCCGAGATGGACACTGAGATCTGGTTACTTACTGGAGAACCGGCGGCTCGAGGAAATGATTCTAGCACAAGAGAAAGAAAATAAGGTCCATTCCACCGCCCCAAAAGAACACCCCACTCACTCGCTCGCTCTATGGCCTTCATTCCCCCTTGGAGTTCATACACGTTCACCGGTCGAGGAAAGATCGTGCCCCTCAAATGCGACCTGGTCGAGCTCGCAGTAGATCAGCTGAATCTGGTCGACGGTCGTCAATTTTTGGAACGTACCTGGCGCTCCCTTTCCAGAATCTCAGTTCTTGAAGACGATGCTGACTCGGCGATCGAAACCGACAGCTCCATGAGCGATAGCGACAACGCCAGCGACAGCCCTAGCGACACCGACAGCGACGCGATGCGAGTTGTCCCCGACAGTGAGGAAGAATACTTGACCCTCGTCAGGACTCCCGTCAAGAATAGTGTTCGCGACGTGGTGATGTTCGACTTGGAGGCAGCCTCCAATTCCTACTCCGACGACGATGACGACAACGAGCTCGACACCGACTACGTGCCCCCTGCGCTCCCGCCCCACCGGCCCTACGAGCGTTTCGACTCCCCTCTACGACCCCGTGCGCACCCCTCCCCATTGGACTTGTTGGGCCTTTGCCCAGTCCCCAATATCCTGACGAGAGCGCACCTATGTTCCCTGGGTTTCCGGGAAATCAAGTGGGATGAGTAGGTGGCGACCTAGGGAAGAAGAAAAAAATACTAACCGCTTTAAAGCCCCCGCGCCTTCCTCGATCTGCACTCTCGCATCGGTGCTTTTTTTGTCGGCCCCCCTGCAGAAAGAACGACTTGGGAGCGGACCATCATCGAGGCGACCAACCACATGAACATGGCCCGGACGTTCTTCGAGCGGAGGGTTGGCGACAATGCCACACTGCGGGGCGGGATCACATTCGACGCAGACCTGGGGGTAAGTGAGAAAGCGAGAGTCTGATCCTGGCCTGACCTTTCCATTTCGTCCTAGCGCCCATGCAATATCCCCAATACTAATGACAACGTCCACGTCCTCGCCGACTTGCGACATTCGAGACCCATCCAAGACATTGTGTCTTTTCAAAACGGTCAGCTTTTTGTCGAAACCCTGCCTTCACCCTGGTGACTCACAATTTCCTTTGGCTAGCGATGCTCAAAACCATCGCTCCCCGCCTGTGGGAAGCAGGCAACGCTACAGTCGAGGCGGTCCTGGAGCACGATCTTCGACTGCATCTCCCCTTCCATATTGCGAATCACACACCACACCAGCCGACCGCCTTCGCAGAAGTCCAGTACCGGTTTGCGGTAACGGATTCGGTCCCACGCCTACCTGCTCGTGCTCGCACGGGTGTGTCTGGATGGGACGTGTTCACTTCGTTGGGTCATTACGATTGTAGTGAGGTTGCGCTAATCTTGTGGGATGACCAAAGTGTGGTGACCTTCCCCCCCGGGTCTACCTTCTTTCTTCCTGCTGGCATGATGAACTATTCGTTCACCGCAACCTCAGACAGTTCACAGATGTTACTCACCCAGGCAATGCATCATGACTTGCACGACTACGTCGTCAATGGTTTTCGGGCCGACACAGGATACCTACAGCCGAATTGGACAAAGGAGAAGAAGGAGGCTCATTGGCGCAGCCGGGCGGAGGTGCTGGTTGGCAGGTTCCCAACGATTACAGAGTTTGACGCACTTAGTGAGAATTAGCGACGAGTGAGAGCCGAAAGTACTATAGCATCACATTTGGTCCCAAAAAGGCAAACCATAACAATACCAAACTCTCGTCTGTCCTCTTCACCGTGCACGTCCAAGGCAGGCCCTGGCCCTGGCCCTGGCGCAGGTTACCGATTCGTGTGATAATGCGGAAATGATGGGCGAATCGTATTTAAGCGCGTCCGATCTGGATCTCTTCTAAAAAGTCCTCTCTCTTCTCGTGTGTTTTATATGTTTTTTCTTCCAGTATATCGCTAATCCTCTCAGCCGCAAGCAACAAATATCTCTTCGCTCTAATGCCCTTACCTCCAGGCCCCTCCAGGCCTCGGAGGGGAACTGTGGCCGACCCCATCGACGTCGATGAGAATGGAAACATCATCCCTTCTCATCGTAAGTTTCTCCTTGGCGAGTTGCGATATGGCTGGCTTAACTCTGTTTTCAGGATCACGCAAACTCACCATTGTCCCACCCAGGCGCAAACTCCGGATTTTTGATTCACCGCCTTCTCAAGCTCGTCGATGTTTTTCTGGCCCGCGCTCCAGCCCTCCGCTTCTCCTCTGGCGCATGCCCCAGCCTTCCGCTCGTCCTGTCCCCCTCCCCCTCGCCTCCTCGACGGGCTCTCGCACCACAACTGTCTCTCGCACCACGACTGTCTCTCGCACCACGACCACGATCAGGACCGCGCGCCAGGAAGTCACTCAGGTCACCAACTCCACTGCCGCAGCATCGTCGGCGGCGGCAGGGTCGACTCCGCCGGTTCCGAACGGCCGCCGCCTTCGTATTCGTACTCCAGAGGAGACTGCGCGCCGACGAGCCAGATCGAGGGCGCCACGCGATAGTCCTCTCACCGAGGACGAGGTGTACATTGGTCCAGAACGCCCGCCTGCTGAGAGTCACTCTGAGCTCCATGATTGCGGGATTTGCTTCAACATTCAGTCCCATCCTGTGTGGTGAGTCTCGTTCATCCATCTCACGGCTACGTACTGACTATCTTACCTTCAGGTATATGTGCGGACATTCCCACTGCTATGCCTGTATCCCGTCGGTGGCTCGAGTACAAATGGACCTGCCCCACGTGTCGCGCGGGTATGATCTGCTCGCCATTCCCGAATGAAGCCAAGGCGGAGGCAATTGCGCGCGACCATCCGGAATGGGTGGACCTGAGCACAGTGACCTACAGCTTCAAGGGTCTCCGATTCCCTATTCCTGATCCTCGCACGGAGTTCTACTGATTCTTCTCTTTCGGTACCTTCCATGTTCTCTTCAGTACCGTTAGCCACGTTCGATACTCTTCGCTACATTCAATGTTCTTTCCTTCGCAATTCATACATTGAAGCCCCGATTGGTTTATTGCAGATTAAATTAAGTACGAAAGCAAATGTGAAAGCAAAACGAAGTCAGACAAGTCAGACACAAGCATCCTGGGTGTCGTCGACACTCTCCGCATCCGCACTGTCGTCTCGGGGACGCCGGACCTTCTTGGGACTGGGCTTGGGGGCTCTCGGTCGTACAGTCCGGCGCCTCCAGCCCTCATGATCCAATTGCTTGAGCCTCTTGCGCTCCAGCTTGGCCTCGTACGCCTCGACAGCCATGTTTCGCCGCAGTATTCGCTAATGTCGACAGGGAACCGGCATCAGCTGATGGAGGTAGGTGGGGGACCGCAATGGACACACCTCGCACGAACGCCTCTGGCGCGCAACCGAAGTTCGAGGCGATGGCTGTGAGTCAAGTCAGAAGTCAAACACAGCGAGACAATTACGAAGTGTCGTAGACGCACTTGGCACGGTACCGGGCTCGGGCGAGACGAGCGCGTTCATGCGCCTGCGCTTGCTCCTCTGGGGGCAGTGTCTTGATCCTTTCACGATATCTTATGGGACCATCATTGCCTTCGTCAACGGGGTTAGAAGAGCGACGTACGCTGCCACACGGGCCCGGCCTTTTGCGAGTTGTTCCTGCTTCTTCATCTGTCTGTCCACCCAGGGGTCAGTCTCTTGACTTCCTAACTAGTGGATTATCCGTCAAAACACACAGGAGGTCGTATTGGGTGACGACGGCGGCTGTTTGGTGTGAGGAGGTCATCGGCGAGAGAAGGAAAGGTGACGGTTCGGAACAAACAATGGTCGGCTAAAGGGGGTAGTTTCGTGAGGAGTAACAGCTCAACATATTATCTCGTAGGACGACAGAACTCGGACGTGTTGCAAATTCTGAATACACCGATGCTTGATTGTGAATGGACTTGTGTGGCAACGTACGTTTAAATTTGGGCCACAGCGTGCTCTATATAGAACGGTAGCAGTTTGACATCGTATAAGCCCTCCCTGCACCCTGCAAACGAGTCTTGGCCAGAAATTAATTGTTTCCATCGATGTAAGTCAGAATAAATGAAAAAACCTTTCGATCTTGTCGATGGTGGGGAGGGTTCGTGTGTTTTGTCGAACAGGTAAAGACGGCGCAAAACGACGCCACCGTAAGGCTCATTGCCGCAGTTCGCGTTCAATAAAAGGTTGTACTGACCCAATAAACAATTCCCGGTGGTTTCCGGCACGTCGGACCTGGAGGTTCGAGTGTAGCAGTAGAATCTCGGTTTTGATCGCGAGCCAATTTGGACGTGTTCCGACGCGTTTATGGGCACCCTAAGTGAGCGGTCAGCAAGCCTGGAGGTCGTATTATACAATTTAGATGCGATTGAGGCCAGAGGAAAAGTTAAAGTTGACGGGACATGAAAAGTGTCGAAAGACGTTACCAAGTTGTAACGTCAATTATGAAGATCACTGTTAACCGCTTTTAGTGGCGAGTAACGCCGGCGCCAAAACGGAATTTATTCACAGAAAGCTCTGTAAATTTTCAGTAGATCTAAATTTCGGTAGGGATGTTCCTTTTTACCATACCTTACACTTCTCCTCCAAGAGTCCGCGCCATCCCTTCAAAAACCCGCTCAAATTGCGTGGGCGCTAAATCTGATATGTTCGGGGATTGTGAGCTCTTCTCGACTCGCACTGAGGGATTTCAAGGATATTTCAGCTCTATGCATATGATAAAAGCAGAAGTGGTGAAAAGGAGCGCACCTGAACCGACAGTGGCGAGGTTTCGTGTGTTTTGTCGAACAGGTAAAGACGGCGCAAAACGACGCCACCGTAAGGCTCATTGCCACAGTTCGCGTTCAATAAAAGGTTGTACTGACCCAATAAACAATTCTCGGTGGTTTGCGGCACGTCGGACCTGGAGGTTCGAGTATAGTAGTAGAATCTCGGTTTTGATCGCGAGCCAATTTGCACGCGTTCCGACGCGTTTATGGGCACCCTAAGTGAGCGGTCAGCAAGCCTGGAGGTTGTAGTATACAATTTAGACGCGATTGAGACCAGAGGAAAAGTTAAAGTTGACGGGACATGAAAAGTGTCGAAAGACGTTACCAAGTTGTAACGTCAATTATGAAGATCACTGTTAACCTGCTTCTAGTGGCGAGTAACGCCGGCGCCAAAACGGAATTTATTCACAGAAAGCTCTGTAAATTTTCAGTAGATCTAAATTTCGGTAGGGATGTTCCTTTTTACCATACCTTACACTTCTCCTCCAAGAGTCCGCACCATCCCTCCAAAAACCTGCTCAGATTGCGTGGGCGCTAAATCTGATATGTTCGGGGATTGTGAGCTCTTTTCAACTCGTGCTACGGGATTTCAAGCATAATTCACCTCTATGAATATAATAAAAGCAGAAACAGTAAAAAGGAGCGCACCCGCACCTCCCTGTGGCACGAATTGGCGCCATTTATCCTCCCAGACAAAAGCCTATTAACCACACCCTCCCCAAAGCATATTTGCGCCAGTCGCGTTAGAAAAGAGATAATATCATTCAACAAGATGTTTCTACAAAGTTTTCAGCGCGGTTGGACTTGAGGTTCGAGTGTCCTGGAGCAATGTCAAGTTTGATCGCAAGCCGTTTTGTACGCGTTCCGACGCGCTTATGGCCAGTCTGAGTCAGCGATGGGAGTCCTTCCAGATTGTGTACCGTGAATTGGACGCGTTTGAGGGCTAGTTCGATCTGTACATGGGGGAATAGCAAAGGGCATGGAAGCGGCGGGACTGGAAACATCAATCTTATCTTATCATATGACAGCTGTCATTCACTCACCTTTCTCCAATACCATCCAGCCGCCAGCGCGGACGATACTCAGTCCCTGGCCCTCAAGTCACTCCAAGATCTAACAATATGTCTCACTCTTGCAATACCTCTCTGCAGCATTCGCAGTTCGTTCCAGAATACTGCGGAATCAGACGGAAGAAAGAAGCACAATTCTGCAACGCTTCTGGAGACTGAGTTTCATTATCCCTTCAAACCTTTTCAAATGCGCCAAAAATGGCCACGCAGCAAACTTGTCTCGAACCTCAATGGCTCCCAACACTCCCAACTGGCTCGCCCCACCCCCCACGAACGCGTCTGAAGCCGAGGGTTGAAGTGCATTGGATACCGCAATGGACGGGCCTTGGTTCTTGGCGCCAGATGGAGTGTTGTCCAGAGATTGGTATGTCGCCGTTTCAGTGCAGGCGAACAGTCGCTAAATCCAAATCCATACAGCTCTAGAGCGCACGACGAGGCGGAGTGGCTGCCCGGGGAAACCCGCCCCGGCTGCGACGAGGCCGATTTCTTTGTCCAGAGCGCTTCGACTTTCGAGATGATCCTCAAATACCTCCCCAACGTCCCCCGCCTCAACGGCAATTATAGGAGACGCGCGGATGGCAGCTGGAAGCAAATCCAGGCCCTCTATTTTGTGGTGGAAAATCATGATGTTCCGCTTGCGGACGGGTACGCCGCAATTTCGTCAATCATTAGTCGTATGCTTACTTGGCTTCAGATGGCAGGCAGCGCGAGTCTACCTCACAGCGGAGGATCCCTGGCTCGCGATTAAAGTGGCTCTGAGCCGGGAGGAGGCGGAGAAGCTGATTGAAAAGCAGACCGAGCTGCACGATCGCACGTAGCCCCTCCGAGCTCTTGCCTGCACCATTCTCGCTGTTCGGCCGTCGCCTGGGCCTTGAATTTTACTCTCGTTTCTCACCCCATTCGCGCTATCCTACGTCCCGTCTTGCTACTGGAATCGCGTCGTACTATCTCACCTGAATGTACTCGACGGTCTTGTCCATATCTACTACCAGTCCCCTTGCCGCACATACTTGGCTACTAATGTACTCTCTGCCAAATGCTCTCTTAGTCTTGTATTGTAACTCTTCCACGAAAATGAAGTTGATTCATGGTGCTACGAATTACAGGAGAGAACGGTTACAAATATGGTGGCACGAGTACTTTAACATTCCCGGCGCGCAGCGCTGCCTGGAAACGCGTGACAGCGAAGGCCTTGGAAGAGAAAGACTTGTGGCTGGCGCAGCTCAGACCAGAGGTATTGAGCTGGCATTCTAAACTACACAGGAACGGTCAGCGACAGCAGGGAAAGCATGGCACACAAGTGACGTACAAAGAGGCATATACCCCCGGTGTAATGCCACTAAAGACCACATACCAGGCTCCGGTACTTGTGTAAGTGCCGTGGAGGGGATTTGGGCCATCGAGCAGACCCACAGGGGAAGGGAGGGTAGGAATCGCCGGGCTGACACCGGAAGTACGGGCGGGCATGACCCGTGTCCAGGATCGGCGCAAGGCGTAATCGAAAGCGGCTTGCGCAGCGGCCAAGGAGGGGTAGCCTTGGTGAATGCAACCGCTGACACCCTTCACATGAGATTCGGCCTCGGCCCTAGCAACAGAATCATTGAGCAACAGTTCCTGGATGTCTGGGGAAAGCAAGGTCTCACCATGTAGAGTAGGCGCCAGGAACTCGACCAAAAAATACGGCGTATCCCCTTGATGTTTTCTTCTTCTTCTTCTTGGGGGTGAGGAGAGTTGCGCGGCCGCCTGGTACACCTTGCGTCGCAGCTGCAGCCTCGTCCCTGTGGAGAACAAAGGTTAGTTCAGATCAAGTCGGTGATCTGAGGCGCGGAATTCACCAATGAGGTGTATATCCGGAGGAATCAGCGGAGACCGTGTGATATAAAGAGTCCGAGGCGTCATTCAAATGGAAGTGTGCTAGCTGAGAGAGTAGGTCGTCGACGCCTCCATCGATGGCTGAATAGGGCAGGCGGGCCAGACATGAAAAGAGAGAACAAGAAGATTTGAAAGAGCGGGACGGTGGGGCGAGAACAGGCGAAGAACAGATTCAGGAAGCCACCGGCCGGAGCTACTAGGCGATGTGCGTGCTCGGAAAGTTGGGGAGGAAGGGCGAGTCCGAGAGAGTACGTTTTGATTTCACAGAAGCGCAGGAGGCAATAAAAGAGATCTTGCCCAATCAAGATCTTGCCCCCATTTGGATATCCAATCTTCCTAGTATTCCATCTCTTGATTTGCGTTTTCCTGGTTTCCGTTAGCCGGTGAAAGAACGAAAGAAGGGAGCGAACAGCCGCATGCATTGAGTATCAAGGGGACAAATCAAGGAACTACGCGACAGCCGAAAGAAACCGAAACCATCCAATCTCGTGTACCGCAGAAAACTTAGAGGATCGCAATGGCGTTAGCGGCGAGCGCATCGTTGAAGTGCTGCAGCGCTTCAGCCTGAGTGGCGAGCTTTTCACTCAGCCCCCCGGGAACCCCGGTGACCGCGTTGAGGGAGATGGCCGAGTTGGTGGTCAGCCCGACATATCGCCCGCGGGTGATGGTGAACCATTTGTCGGTGTGGTCGAGGGCGGGAGAGGGGCCCAGCGGTGCGGGGGGGACGACGGTGTAGAGACGGCCGGCGAGCCAAGGCGCCGCAGAATGGAAGAAGTCGGTGGGGATGGCCGTGGCACCTGCACTGGTCGCAGATGTGGGGGCGGCGGACTCGGTGGCGACTGGCCGATGTATCGCCAGTCGGGGCAGCTTCTCCGGCGGTCTCGGGTGACGAAGAGGAGGGCAGCGAAACTGTTTCAGTGCGCGAGGCAGCAGGCTGTGGCGGCGGTGGCAGCCTCTGGGCGATGTGAAGGTCAGCGATAGAGAAATAAATAAAAAGTTTGTGCGTACCGAGGGGCGAAAGGAGGTCAGTAACCGCTGTCGGCAAGATCAACCCCCTGCGATATTCACGGATATGAGATGGGCGCAAAGCAGGCTGATGTTGCTACCAACTAAGCGGGATGTTATGTGTGAGCGAAGTCCGGAATCTCGATACCAAAGAGGACGTGCCAGAAGTAAGGGAGGCAGAGGAGAGGTCGGCAGCGCATCAGATTGGCAGTGTTGACAGCTGTCCGCGAGGGCCATCAGAGCCCTGTTAACTGAGAGAAACAATTATTATAGCGCGGTGAATCTGTACGACGATGGTTCATACCTTCCACGAAGGGACCCGGGGCCTCTTCAACTGGAGAGGAACTCGCTCCCGCAGCGCTGGCTGCGGGAGCGAATTGGCTGTGGTCGGTCATGGCTGAGAGGGGAGTGGGTGGTGAGGGGGAGAAAGAGCGAATGCAGAAGTTCACGAGTGACTCGGGCGGGCCTTTAAGGAGATTCGTGAAGCTCCGAAAGTGAGCATGTGGTTACCGTGGCTTCGGAAATATCGGGGAGCATGATATTGGGGTGAGATTCGCGAGATAAATCATCAAGGGGGACTGCTGAAAATTAACATCAGAAACGATTGTCATCCATCCCTCTGTCTTGAACGTTCACTTACTGTGGAATATCGGTTATCCAGTCTAAAGAGCGAACAAAAGGCACATTCGGTCCTCATCCTTGTTACTGAACTAACGGTGCCGCAGAATTGAAAACCAATGGCCGGCAAGAGAAAGCAACGAAAGCGGATACCCAAGGAAAGCCGGAAGAACCTTCGACTGTGGGCAGAGGGCGCACGAGAGGATATCCTCACCCCTCACATTCGAGAGCTACGGCGATGCGTTGGAGCGAGGCTGGCGTGCAGAACGAGAATGTCTTCAGGGCATCTGCAACGAATTTCACGCCAAAATCAACTGGCGTCTGCTCGACCACGAAGATCCTGACCTTCCTCTCCCTGAGTACAACCCGCTCGCCGCAGATCCCGAAGAGACGTTGTTGGAAGAGGACCAGAAGGCGAAGCGGGTACGAATCGACACACTGAACGCGGTGCGTCACCAGTGACCGCCCACGTGATCGTGACTCACCTGACTTCAGCGCATTCGGCGCTGGCTCAAATATCGCGTCCGCCGCCTCCGAAAACTCCTACTGCACCCGGCTTAACCCACGCAAGGATCCATGGGCTGTGTTTCTGGCGAAGCTTTCCGACCTGAAGGCCCCTCCTAAAGCGCGCCAAGCATATCAACAATTTATGCACGAGAAATACCAAGATGTTATTGCTCCGGTGGTCGCTGAGCGTTGGGCAGCCGGGACTGGAGCGGGAAGCAACCTACAGACGAAGAAGGACGCGGATGGTCCCTTTCGCACCAAAATCGCCCGCGAACTCTTTGCCGCAGCTTCCAGAGGAAGAAAGGGTGGCTTATGGAGACCGCGCGAAGTTAGAGGCCGTTGAGGCGGGGAGAAATACGACGCCGCCCTGAAGAATCCTCCGTCGAAGAGCCCTGAAGATCGCCAGGCGTACGTGATCTCTCCTTGACCACGCTGTCGTCTCACGCAAATCCAGATGCATCGACCGCGTGGGGTCGTTTCTCGGGCCTGATACTTCAAGGGATTCACGAACGCACCGGTCTTCACGCGACGGTTCTTCTAGGTGGGCCTATTCCTGGCTACGGCGGTGACCTGAAAACGATGTAGTGAGTTTTCCTTATTGAATGTGCGACCGTGGTACTAAGATGTATTGTCAGTATTTCTTACGGTCGTACCAAAAACGGTGCCGCCCATTTCCCAGACTGGGCGAAGGGGCGGTGGAATCTGGTGTTGGATTTGATGAAGGAATATCTGGCGGTGGCTTTCGGTAAGTGAAGGTCGCGCACGACATACGTAGTCATTCAGTTAACGGAAGTATAGACAAGCAGGACCAATCGGAAGCCGCGCTGCCTGAGGAGTTCCTCGCTGGTGCCAAGTACACCATATCCCCCAATTTAGAAGATGGCGAGGGTGGCTCGGACTCGGACTCGGATTCAGGGTCGGACGTCGACTCTAACTGGGACTCGGACGATACCGATGCGCCGGCCCGCCAGAAGAAGACGAAGGAGCGCACGGCGAAGAAATCCGCGCACCAGAGCGACGCGAAGACCCCCAAGGAGCGCGCGGCGAAGAAATCCGTGCACCAGAGCGACGCGAAGACCCCCAGTGAATCGCCGCGCAAGGGTAACGCGGAAACCGCAAGGAAGGAGAAGGGAAAGGCGGTAGAAAAGAGAAGTAAGAAGGCGGCCAAAGTCTCAAAGGCCATAGAGCGAGCGGATGGAAATGAGGGGGCTGGTGTGGGTGCTGCACACAGGGGGAAGAGGCGAAGGTTGGATGAAGGGGAGGAGGAGGGCGGCGAGGAGGGCAGCGAGGAGGGAGAGGAGGAGGGAGAGGGGGAGGAGAAGATTGGCGGAAAGCGTGGGGGGAAGACGACGAAGAAGCGGCAACGCGCGCAGGACGGGGGTGATGAGGGCGAACAGGCCGGCGAGGAAAAGAAAACGAGGGGATGGGGACACCGAAAGCAGCGAGCCAGCACAGTCATCGAGTGCCCCGCGTAGATCGACCAGGCATACCGGCGCAGCACCTGCCCCGCTGCCTCCATCTCCTCCGCCGCCGCCTCGTTCTCCTTCTCCGCCGCCTCCGCCCCCTCCACCCCCACCTCAAGCTTCGACAACGACGCCCACGCCAAATGCCCCTTGGACCGCGGGTGACGCACATCCTCCACCGCCTTCGGCCGCGGCGTTGGGTGCATTATCTTCGCTCCCTACGGTGCCCGTCCAGGTCCCGGCCGAGGCGCCAGCGTGGCTCCGCGATTCAGTCGCCGATATCACCAAAGTGGATCTCGGCTGTCACTTTGCGGCGGTTCTCGCGGCTCTTATCCGGCTCAAGAAAGCTGTGGGATACGAAGTCGGCGAGAATAAGAAGCTGCCAGGGGGGAAGAAGTTGTTGCGCCCGCAAATTATTTCCGACTGGATCAAGGGTGGCCGACGCCAAAAGACGAAGAAAGCACCAGTCATTGGCGATGTCGACCTCCATGTCGCGGAGTGGGACGCATGGTGGGATGGTATACAGCCTGATTGGAGGGCGTGCAACACCCATGGGAGGTGGCGCGCAGACGGAACATACGAGGACAATTGGGACTGGGGCGCGTTGGATTGTTCGGGCGTCAATGGTCTTCTGAGTGCGGTCGCGGCTTTGTATTTTTGGGGGGTTGCCGTGAGAATGGGGCCGGAGGAGAAAAAGACGCGGTGGGAGCAATCCGTTCTCGACGTTGTATGGGTTCTCGAGGGACTCGAACGAACGCACAGCTGAAATATGGAATTATTTACTTCTTTTTTGCCTTGGTGTGAGCTCCGTGCTAAGGTGACGAGATAGCGTAGATTAGATTGTCTAAGATAAGCTGTCTTGTGTGCGCGCCCTAATAGACCAGGTGACCTGTTACTTGCAAGATAGTAAGATTAGATAAGATAATAAATATGACTCGGTTTTGCAGGGTTCGAGACCACAACGCGTAGAAGTGACAGAAAAAAAAGTGCATTTGAAGGTACAGAGGAACAGAGTGTATTCGTATCGTACTGTGTGTATACAAAAATTGTGACTGAAGCTGAGTACACCAAGTAACAAGTAACAGCGAGTTTTCGTGGACGGTAGGCCACCCGGAAAAAAAAAGACCGGTGGGATATGGCAGAAACGGCTTGGGAAAACGGGACGACACGGACGAGGTGGAAAGGGCGTTGGACCACGGGAATGGCGCGAATGTCGCCAACGGAAGCGGACGGGCCGCAAAACGGCGGTGACGGCGGGAGGCCAGGCACGGGCACAAAATGGCGGCGATGGCGTCGGGAGTGACGGAGAAGCCGCCGCGCTAACAGGAACGACGAGCTACTGCGTTATAAGAAAGAGAGGGAATAGGAGGGGAAAAATCAGATTCAGAAATAAAATTCAGGTTAGACAAGAGGGTACCTCACGAGAACAGCTGTAATGGCGTCGGGAGTAGCACAGATGCGGCTGATAGCAGGGAAAACGAAGGCTAGGTGCATCAGGAAAAGACAGCTGCAACAAAGTGAGGAAAAATCAGATTCATAAATTGAAGATTCAGGTCAGAATGTGGACATACTGGAAGCCGCGACGCGAATAAAAGCAAAAGAATGCATCTGCGGGCGGAAAGGCGGAACAGGGAGCAGTAGGCGGGTGCACGGTCCAAAAGGCGCGCCAAAGGCGGGCTGGCACGAGGCGCAAAAGGCGCGAGAAAACGTGATCTGGAGCGAGGGCGCGCAGCCAGAGCGCTCGTTCGACATGAAGCAGGGCGGAGGGCGTGGGGGGCGGAGGGCGGAGGGCGTGGAGGGCGGAGGGCGTGGAGGGCGAAGGGCGTGGAGGGTGCCAGGTGGCAGGACGAAAGAAAGAATGATGGCATCACCAAAAGTGATGCCACTTTCTTGCGGGCCAAAGCGGGAGCGAAGCTGGAATAAAGGAACCCGGACAAGCCCGTATTATTTCGGCTAGATACAAACCGGGGCAATGACCCAGATTGGACGGATTAACGGGGAAGGATCTGCATCCATCAAAAAGCGGGTTATGAAAATTTGTTGGCTGGCAATTTTGCATCCATTTTGCGCGGAATCTGGACCATTTCTAAGCGGCAAAATGAGCCGTTTTCCGGGCATCCGGGCCGCCCAAAAATCCAAAAATTGCCCAGGCAAAAAAGCCCCTCAAAGACGTGTTGCCAGCCTGCCCCTGGCTAGGTCCAAGGTTCCAGCCAAAGGTCCACCTGGCTAGGGCCACAACATTTAGTCTATATATTACAGCTACGGCTCACCCTCCCTCCCTCCCTCCCCTGCACAGCATGTCAAAACTTTTGGAGGTTGATGTCCGAAACTTTGATCCCGCTTACCTCTTGCTTCGTCCACATCGTCTCCTTCACCACATATTGTCTCGTTGCCTCCCGCATCCGTCTTTCGCGTCCCTTTGCGTCCCTCCCCTTGTGCATCGTCCCCTCTCATTTCTCCGACCCTCACCCACCATCCCTAGTCTTGCCGTTGTCCTTTTTTAGCGTGCTCATGTAGTCTTTTTAGCTACATGGGGGGCAGCCAAGGCCCTCCCTTTTGTAGGGGCATTGCGGGCTCAGTTTGGAGCCATTTTCCCCACACCTATCTATAATACATAATCTACTACTGGAAAAACACTACCCGAGACCAATCCAGAAGAAACTGTCACGATTCGATGCAACTTATCGTTCCAACACCTATCTAAGAGCGCAGCACAACAAGCACATACAGATAAGGGTTATCTGAGAGTGTTGCATAATAAGCGCTGTGATAAGGACCGCGGTGTCGGTATCGAAAGATATATGATTCGAATTCGACTATGTTCGTCCTCTAGAGGGGAAGATATAGTCGAATGATAGAGCGGAAGGTCGGTGCGCGAATCGGCCTTGTATGAGTGATAGGTGTGTGTGTGTGTGTGTGAACAGGGATCGTGGAGACCGTTCGTCTCCTGGGTGTGGACGTGTGCGGAGGACCTGTTGTTAGTGAAAACGGTAAAGAAGGTGTGAATGCCTAAACCTGGCTCCCCGTACGAGAGTACTGGAACCCTAAATGTGTTGCCCTGCCTGCTTTCCTTTGTGCGCTCTTCCCCTTAGAACCAGCGCTGGAGATGCGATGTGCGTCGCACAGACGATGACACCGACGTTGTTCAGTCGACGGCGAGACGGTTGGTCTCGTTGGCTATGGACAGCGATTTATATGTGATGGCTTCTCTCCGGGCCTGTTTTCTACAGAGCAAGGCTCGCGAGAACGGTGATCCTAATCGAGGAAGCCTGGGATGGTGACACCGGGTCCGGTGAGGGAGGACCCTGCTGATGGAGGTGTGAGAGGTGAGACGCCGATGAACGAGCGAATGCAAGATGTGTGGCCTGCCTCCAGCAGTGGGCGAGGAGGAGGGTGCACGAGAGGTACGAAGTCGGGGAAGGCTGGGAGTACCCCTTAGATTGAGCTGAGAATGGTACAGAAAGTGAGGAAAACACCCCGAAAGCTACTTCTGCCGGCCGGAAGGTACTGACTACTCCTACTAAATGTGCTCCCTTTTATACCTCCTCGATGACTTCCCACGTTTCCAGAGGTGCCATGCGGGTCGCAGGTGTTTCCAGGGGCAGGGGACGTCATGAGGTGTTTCGGGGTGCATATATGGCAGGAGGATGGACGCCTCTGCTGAGGAGACCAATCGTCTCTGGGTGCGCGCGAGGCGCGGCGAGGCCAAACGACCTCGGAATACGTCCGGAGCTCCAGGCACGGCTGGTCATTGCATCGGTGAGTGCTCGAGTGCTCAGGAAGGGGGAGAGACGGATGGTCTCCTCTCGGCTAGTCGATGCGTCGTGTGAAGTGGGGGAAGGGCTGTGTCGGGATATTGTCTGCCTCGTCCGATGGCTCAGCGTCAGCCACGCGGTGGGTCCGTCCGGTGTGGGAGAGCGTCTGACAACGGAAACGAGGGGCGTCGTCCACGCGCCAGGGGACCGGTCGTATCCTGTCGGTGGACGCCGAGCAGCGACGAGCGCAGCGCGTGGTACGAGGAGCACCGGTTCGTTGGATGCAGAAGGTCACGTCGTAGGCGTCAAGAACTCGTGGGTCGTGGCGTACGGGTCGTATCCGTGTGACGATGTGCAGGAGCGAGCCCAGAACGGCGGGGGAGACGATGCGAATGTGGGGAGAGCAGTGGTCTCGTTCGGAAGCTGCTTCCGGTAACGTAGAATCCCATTTAGGAAGATCTGTCGTGTACGTCCGAGCTCGTCCCGTTACTCGTGCAGATGGTTCGCAGGGGCCATGAGGCGACGAGCGATGCGTAGCACGCTAGGAGACCTCACAGCGCATATAGATGAGATAGTGGAAACGTTATCAAGAACGTTGACGAACCCTAGATCAAGAAGATCAGGATAAGATCCTAGATAACAGATCAAGAGAAGGACTCAGCATATACGAAGTCCAGACGATATCCCGGATCATGGAAGAACACCAGGATGCAGAACGACACTGCTGTAAGCTAAACAACAGAAGCCATGAGGGTTAAGGCAGTCAAGGCCAAGACCTCACACGAACACCGATCAAGATGGTTTAGTCACAATCGAAGAAGCATCAAGACAATAGATGCTTAGAAGATATACATAGAAGGAAGTGTACCAACAGGATAACATGAGTACGGACGCATCCACGGATCAAGGCTTTCGATCGCCAGTATGAACTCGGACATGAGTTACGACAGACGAAGGCTGGACAACATACACCCACGCATACGTGGAAGGACATGAGGAACGTCTGAGGATATACACTCAGTTCCACGGTATCAGGAGGAGTCCTTACAATACTCGATGAAGAACACATGCTACATGCATGGACGATATAATTATACATGACCGATCGAGGAAGCCACCAAAGACTCGGGTTAAAGATCAGGTTGACGATCGGTTGGTACAATCGAGTTGGAACACATGCTATACGCATGAACAGTTATATTTACATGGCCACAAGGTATACATGTGGTGGTTACTAATAGCCTTGCAGACTACGGCATGTTCTTGGTTAGAACACACGCTTAACAGATGGAAGCAACACACAAACAGTTCATTTCAGTTTATATATAGTAGCATAACATTACTTACGAACATTTACCACACCGAATCCTTATGCTCGGATCACAGTACTTACTCACGATTACTTATTAGGAAGGTATAGCTCACGGTTGAACTTAATGATAGTTACAATGATTAGATACAACAAACAGTATATAGTTGTAGCCTAGTCGTAGATATTCTGTACCTCTCCTAGCGTTTTATTCGACTTCATTGACGATTGGTTAATACCTTGCACCCCCCAATCCCTTGTCTAGTATTTGACTTGTGGACGCTCGGGGCAGTTGTCATTGTAACAGAAACAAAGGCAAAGATCTGTTCTATGGCGCTTAGGATGCCGTACAGATCTAGAATAAGTCTGCCTATGATATCGACTCCACTTGTGACTACCTAATAAAGTTGCTTCCAGGGGAAGGAGGCACAGCAATGACTAGAAATTGGTCCAGACTGTATTTGGAAATCAGAAACCAGACCCAGATGCCCAGAACACATACTTTACTTGACTCCCAGCCAGGTGGTTCATCCAAATGCCCATATTGCATAGGGTTTGGGTGTCCACCAACTTGGTGGGCTGGGATTTTATGCATTTTTGTCATAATGCATAATGCATAAGGTTTTCGGAAGATTTATGCATTTGCAAGCACAATGTTCCACTGTTTTCATCAAGGATCATGCATTTTCTGAGCCAGAACTATGTCCTAATAGGATTTCCTGCCACAAATGTACCAAATTTATGGTTCTTGGGCAGAATCTGACCGAATAACGCCCCAATTCAACCATAACAGCCTATTTAGATCAGCAACATAATGGTTGCAAAGTCAATGCATTTTTTTTGAAAGGGGTAACTGATGGTCAATATCAGCTGATTTTCACTACGAACACATATTATAGCAGCTCCAGCGATCTACATATTGAAATCTTAACCCAAATGAATGGTTTTGTGACAGATGTCACAGATGTGATACAGTAGGAAAATCATTGAAATGCATATTCACACCAAATAAAGCAAAATTTCAGTCTGGACTGAAATGTGAATTTATTTGGTAAGAATCAATATACATATCAGCCGCATCGGATTTGGCCCGTATCTACTGCGGCTGATTCTCATAGTTATTTTGTAAGAATCAATACACATATCAGCCACATCAGATACGGCCTGTATCTGATGCGGCCGATTCTCATAAGAAACTCAAAGAATCAATGTGAGTTTCTGCTGGGCTGAAATCTTTGAGCAAATTTTGCTATTTGTTGATAAAAATAGCAGCCAGTAGCATAAATAGCTCAGGGATTTCAGCGGAACAGAAACTCGCTTCGATTCTTTGAGTTTCTTTATGAGAATTGGCTGCATCAGATACGGCCAGTATTTGATGCGGCTGATATGTGTATTGATTCTTACAAAATAAATCTGAGAATCAGCCACCTCAGATACAGGCCAAATCCGATGCGGCTGATATGTGCATTGATTCTTACCAAATAAATTCACATTCATTCCAGACTGAAATTTTGCTTTATTTGGTGTGATTGCTCATAATGCATAGGGTTTGGGGGTCCACCAATGTTATGCATTGTGAGAAATCCAACTGTAATTCCAACAAATATCTGACAACTCTTCCCGACAATGTAAACTGGCAACTTCAAAGTGTATCATGTCCTCCACCACAGATCTTGATCCCTGCCCATCGTCAATCCACTCTGATGTAGAGACTGCAGTTCATATGCAATACACCATCCAGCATCAAGTGCTTGCATTGAGACCTGAAGAGCATGAACAACACAGTTCTGTGGATCTTTCAGGGAGGTTCATACGAAGCGGATGAGACATGATGATTTCAATCATGCTCTTATGGAGCTCTGAGTCTGCAAAGCTGTAGTGACCCTTGTAGCCCTCCCATTGCAATGCCCAAATCTTTTCTTTAATGGTACGTTCCAAGGTGGATCCTCGATAGACTTGGAGCGCAGTTGAAAACGCATCGCAAAATTTCTCTGGAGTGGTAGATGCTTCATTGAATGTTTGCTCTGTGCAGATGCAGATTGCTGCAGAGGATAAGACCAGAAAATGAAAAGACAGCCACACACCTGAGATCAGCTCTGCACGTGCAGCAACCAGGTCAAATGCCTAAATATATCAAGTATGACCGAGAAGGCATTTCATGATGGCTTCCTCACAATTGGACATAATTTCCTCAGTGTGGCTTCACATGTGTCGACTCTTTCCTGCAAAATCACTGGAGTCAACTCAGGGAGAGGATGGCAGAGAACCCAGCACTCACATGCTAGAGAGGACAGGGCAGCACATGGCACAGTCAGCTGGCAGGGACAACAGTGGAGGATGCAGGACTCACAATCTGGAGAGGACGGGGTGCAGTCAGCTGGCAGGGACAACAGTGGAGGATGCAGGACTCACAGTCTGGAGAGGACGGGGTGCAGTCAGCTGGCAGGGACAACAGCGGAGGACGCAGGACTCACGTTCTGGAGAGGACAGGGCGGCACATGGCGCGGTCAGCTGGCAGGGACGACAGCGGAGGAGGCAGGACTCACGTTCTGGAGAGGACGGGGCGGCACATAGCGTGGTCAGCTGGCAGGGACAACAGCGGAGAAGGCAGGACTCACAACCTGGAGAGGACAGGGCGGTGCATGGCGTGGTCAGCTGGCAGGGACGACAGCGGAGAAGGCAGGACTCACGACCTGGAGAGGACAGGGCGGTGCATGGCGTGGTCAGCTGGCAGGGACGACAGCGGAGGATGCAGGACTCACAAACTGGAGAGGACAGGGCAGCGCATGGTGCGGTCAGCTAGCAGGGATGGCAGCAGAGGACACAGGACTCACGGCCTGGAGAGGATGGGGCGGCGCATGGCGCAGTCAGCTCGCAGGGACGACAGCGGAGGACGCAGGACTCACGCCCTGGAGAGGACGGGGCGGCACATGGCGCAGTCAGCTGGCAGGGACGACAGCGGAGGACGCAGGACTCACGCGCTGGAGAGAACGGGGTGGCGCATGGTGCGGTCAGCTGGCAGGGGCGACAGCAGAGGACGCAGGACTCACGCGCTGGAGAGGACGGGGCAGCGCATGGTGCGGTCAGCTGGCAGGGACGACAGCAGAGGACGCAGGACTCACATGCTGGAGAGGATGGGGCAGCACATGGTGCGGTCAGCTGGCAGGGACAACAGCAGAGGACACAGGACTCACGCGCTGGAGAGGACGGGGTGGCACATGGCGCGGTCAGCTGGCAGGGACAACAGCGGAGGACGCAGGACTCACAAGCTGGAGAGGACGGGGTGGCACATGGTGCAGTCAGCTGGCAGGGACAACAGCGGAGGACGCAGGACTCACAAGCTAGAGAGGACGGGGCAGCGCATGGCGCAGTCAGCTGGCAGGGACAACAGCAGAGGACACGGGACTCACGTCCTGGAGAGGACGGGGCAGTGCATGGCGCGGTCAGCTGGCAGGGACGACAGCGGAGGACACAGGACTCACATCCTGGAGAGGACGGGGCAGCGCATGGTGCAGTCAGCTGGCAGGGACAACAGCAGAGGACACAGGACTCACATCCTGGAGAGGACAGGTGGTGCATGGCACGGTCAGCTGGCAGGGACAACAGCAGAGGACACAGGACTCACGCCCTGGAGAGGACGGGGCGGTGCATGGCGCGGTCAGCTGGCAGGGACAACAGCAGAGGACGCAGGACTCACGCCCTAGAGAGGACGGGGCAGCGCATGGCGCAGTCAGCTGGCAGGGACAACAGCAGAGGACACAGGACTCACGTCCTGAAGAGGATGGGCAGCACATGATGCAGTCAGCTGGCAGGGACAATGACAGAGTAAGGCCTGAAGCTCACGTCCTATGCAGAATACCGCCATGTGTGCGGATGTAAGCCACTCAATAGGCCAATTTGTGTTGACTCCATGAAACACGCACATACTGTAAACTTTGTTTCAGCTATCAGTCCATGCCCATTCATTGCTTACCTGGTAGGCCTAGATGTCAGGGGTGTGCATGAGTGGTGGAGACCATCGGGCAAAACTTTAACCCTAACCGCCTGTCGCAAAACTCAGTTCTGGCTTGCTGAAAAGGTCTCGATGGAAAAATTACCCAAACATGACCAAAGTATCCCAATGTCCATATTGTGATTCCTACTGTGTATAAATGGGTGGTAGGGGTGATTCAAGGGACATGTCCATACCGCGGGTGTTTGTTTCATCAATACTCATAGATTCTCTTTAGACCAAAAAGTAGGACTAGCGGCTTCTGAGGGATTTGAACTCACGCCTTTGTCACTGCGTATCTGACTGAAAGACCGATATTGTTCCGCTGAACTGACACAAACAACATGCGGAGAGCACCGTCACTGATATTTGCTGCCGTCTTCTCGATCAGCTCTTTGCAGCTCGTGTCTGCCTCTCGCATATCTACCGCACCGGACGTCAGCGTGTCTCTTTCGTCAATCAACGGGAAAGTTACCCTCAAGCTGGAGGTATTCAGATGGAGGATAGTCTGTTTGCTCGAGCCGTTGTCTAAAGTCGGTGGTCAGCATCTCTTGAGTTTTCTGGGCAAGCTTCTCCATTGCTTCATCGATATTATACCCGGTGTTCTGGAGTTGTGCGAAGGCACTATCTTCGAGGCCATCGACCTTGGTGAAAATCGCAATAAGCGGCACTGTAATTTATTCAGTGCGCCACCGATTAGCGAGGAGAAACTTTTGAGAAGTTCCAGGTCACCTTGACCGCGAACACCTGTATTGAAAAAATCTTCGTCCGCTTTTGTGACCGGTCGGTTCGTGTCCGTCGGTAGGCAATACCTAAAGTCGACCTGTGACGACTCAACCGAGGACTGGGTATTCATTACACACCAAATCGCGTGAAGTTGATCCGATAGTTTCTTGGTTGCTGCTCGCTCGGCGATGAAATTTTTTACCCGCTTGATTTCATCCACGGAACCGCTCTCAAACCCGCGTGAATCATGAAAAATGTATCCAGGGTTGCTCTTGAATACGAGCTGGTTGGTGATATCATGTTCTCCGCGCTGACACTGAATTAGGCGGCGAACGGACGTGTGAAACAACAGCGCACTCGGTGCGAAGCCTCAACAACCTTCGGGTCAATCTGCGGGCGTTAGACTTGATCACGAAGACAGGAAGGCTCATGCCTTCTCGCCAGATGGGCTAAAGATCTCAGGATCGTCGACCGAGTCGCAGACTTTCTTCAGTAGTGTTGTTTTGCCAGCATTTGCCTTCCCGATCACAAGGATACGAAACTGAGGGCAGGCCGCGCGGACGTCGAAGGGATTGGGTGCCTATGCGTTTCTGTATCAACTCCAGCATTGAGGGCAGACATCAAATCAGCACCAAGATTTTCACGTCCGGCGAAGCTGTTTTCTTGGACTGGTCGAGGAGTCAGCGTACAGTCGACGACACAAGCAAGATACAAGCAGCCGAGAAAAAAAATGACCTCACCAATTTGGAAGCTATCCCCTTCGCGTCTGCGTTCTCTAGATGTTCCGAAGACGTTGAATCGGTGTCACGGAGCGCGCTCGAGGGCAACGGTGCACCTATCACTTCACCGGACTTGGGATTGTACTTCGATGTATGCTTGGGGCGGGAAGAGTTTTGTCCCATTTTGAGGTCCAAGCGGCTTGTCGTGTCGCGAGAGAGCGCAAGAGTGTCAGCAGTGTATGATAAATGGAAGGGGAGGGGAGGGATCTTTGACGCGTGAAATATATATTCGCCTCACAGTCGGCACGAGGTAATCGATCGCAGACTTGAGGCTAGCGCGAGGCCAGTGTTTTCTGTCAAAGATGTGTCCCTATCGACCCCACGCCGTTTTCAGGGATTGGGTCCTCAAATCGAACCAGAGACGATTTACCGGTCTTTGTGCCATGCCGTACGCCGAATACCATGAATGAAATCGAGGTTGTGGCCACACTGCAGTACTGGTGTCATGTCGTCACTCATCAACCTCCGATCGCCAACGATGACGACGACAACCCCGCGCACGTCCGCTCATGAATATCAGCTTTCCGAGCTTTCGGATATATGCCACCCCGTATACAAGTCTCGCAGAGACTTCCTAACCGCTTTCTCGCTGCAGGACATGTACGGTTACACGAAATTCTCATATTAGACTGTCACTCTTCTCCGTCGCCTCCGCTTTCCGCCGCGCATGCCATGTATCGTCTGCGCGATCCCCGACGCCCACCAAGGAAGGTCTGGGGAAAGTCCCAGCCTCTCAGCCGGCGACACGACCCCGTCTATCTTTGCAATCGCCATCGCAAGGTGTATGCAGCCAGGTGGATGGCGGTTTCAATACTTCTCTGTCCACGTGGAGGACATGCTGCAATGTCCACGAAACCCTGGCGAGCGTCGGCCCTAAGACGCAGCAGTCTCACCTCCTTCAAGCCCTTTCCTCCCCCCGCGTACTCAGACATCTTCCGAGAAACCTTAACGATTCACATCAGCGCTCAACATTGAACATCGATGCCACGGTCCGCTGTCCTCCTGGAAGCTTGAATGCGCCCCTTCCTTGACCGTATCCCCCAGGTTCTTTAGTCGCTTCAGGCGACAGCGTTCGCCTGGCATGGAGCCATCTGGACTGCCTCCAGACGCCTCTGGACTGCCTCAAGACGCCTCTCAGAGATCATACACATCCCTAGCCGCTGCGTCGTCCACTGCGCATTCAAAACCAGATTCCGTCCCTACAGCTTCGGTTTGCTGACCTGCCATTTTTTTACGGATAATCGCTTACTAGCTCTCTCGCAGACTCTGGAAACTTTGCCGCTGACGACAGATGAAATTCAAGGAGAGTGTCCGCGGTACGTCTAAGACTTTTCGTCCTTTGCCACTGTGTATATTCTCCATAGGCTGCGAGTCCTGGTGGTTGGCAAGGTATGTGATCTTTCTATTGTTATTCATGAATCGCTGACATATCTCTCAATAGACTGGAGCGGGAAAATCTTCGCTTATTTCTCATGCATTTGGTGTCACTGTGGAGGTAAGGTATCGGCACGCATAGGGTTTTAAGCAGCGTCTGAGCGCCTTTTAGTCGATATCCCACGGAAAACGCGGCGAGTGCAAGATCAACGACGAAATACTCTCCGCCCAAAATTCATGTTTCGTTCTCCACGACTCCATGGGGTTTGAACCAGGGGACACGGTGAATCTTGAACTGGCACTCAAATTTCTGGGAGACCGCACCAAAAAGAGCACGCCATTTATGGATCGCCTCCACGTTATCTGGCGAGTCACTCTTCCGTCGACTCCTAGCGATCCCTGAATAATATCCAAACCACAGGCTCTGCATCCAGATCCCCACCGCCGGCGGCCGCGTCTTTGAAACCGGAGATGAGGAGTTTATTGCAGCCGCCTCTGTTTCTGCAGGTGAGGAGCTCGCCCCTGTGCTGAAAATTGTGCCTGACGCGTGAGTCAGTTTCCTGTTATCATCGTCTTCACCCAATTCGACAAGTTGTGTGGATCGATCCTTCGTCGTTTGCCACCCACGGAGAGGAATACTGCGACGTGCGAAGAGCGAGCTGAAGAGCGATTCAAGGAGATGTGTCTCAAAGAACTTGAGCCGTTTTACGCGTATGACCCACATCTCTGTTATGCGCGAACATCTGGTGCGTGCATTGTTGTTGGATTCCGATCTATATTTCAATCTTACTCGTGGCATTGAAGGACTTGCGGAAGGGGTCGGCGCAAAACCGGATAGAAAATCGCTCGACGATTTGATTCAGTTTACGCGGTGTCTGGTCGAAGAATGCTTTCCCGGAGACACATGGCTTGTATCCGCGATGGCGCAGCGGGGGAGTGTCAAGACCAAGATCGATGGCGCTGTCGGGTGCGTAGAGGTGGCCAAGGCGTTTTTTTTGGTCTTTCTTGATGCTGAGTCATTGTCACGTTTAGAATCGGGATGAAGAGTACGCACTGTCAGCATTGCATCTACCTACCATTTACTCACAGGATGGTCGGGCAGAACATTGGAGAAAACTGGCGTCGAGTGTCGTATTTGCCAACCGCAAGCTGGAAACGTGTCTGAACACAGTTCATATTGAGGTGACCGCAAGCTGGAACTTTCATGATCCAAACGAGGCAAGTAATTTTTCGCGCCTCACAGTTGTACACTATTGAGATATTTTAGCTATTGCGGACCCCGGAGTTCATCGGAAAGATTCGAAAAATTGCGCAGTTGGTAATACCAGGCTCCGCCGCGGCCCAACAGTGGTTGTACGTCCGTCCTTGTGCCCTGAGAATGCAGTGATGAAGCGTATGGCAGTCCAACCATGGCCAACATACAGTCTGTCATCGGTTGGGCTATGGGACTTGGGCCGCCAATCGCTGTTGTTGCGATTCCAGCTGTCGCAGCCCTAGGCGTGTCGGCTGTTTTCGTTGGCTTCATCGCGAACATGTACCAACGCAGGTGCGTATTCAGCGTTCAGAGGTGTATTTCGACTCACATCGTGTCTCCCTAGCCCCGAGATTCTTCGCTGCTTCATGGGATACATCGTCGATTTGACGCTGATCCTGGAACAGATATTCCTTGTCACACTCTCCAAGGCGTCCAGTCCGCTCACCGTCGGATATCGAGACCGCTTTCCAGAACTACCTCGAGGGAGGACTTGGGGAAGTTCATCGCGAGATTCGGGAATTTGTTGCGCACGAATCGTTTGCGAAAATCGCGCGCGGAGACGATGCAGAGGAGAAGATCAAGAATCTCATTTACAAGTACTCACCATCCTTGAAAGCTGGTGGCGGCGTGGGGGAATCGTAAGCCCATGTACTCATTGAATAAGCGATTTGTTACAGGATTGTATTCGCACGTCCCGTGTTGGTTTTGTGCCAGGAATAAATCATAATGCACCAAGAGACGAGGCTGCACGAGCCAGCGACGGCGAGTAAGGGCGGGGCGGTGCATGGAGCGAAGACGTTAAGGCAGGATGTGTGCGAGCGCGTCCATATACTTAGTAGTGGCCATATAGGCAAGATCAGGAATAAAGCGAAGACAGCCGACGTGTCGAGGAGGAGGCTCCAACAAAGCCCTGGGGCTTGAGGGAGAGAACACCCTTCCTCGTATACGCACTGCAAGAGTCCAATCGTTATCGTTATTGTGAATTAATGTAATAACGTGGTACACAGTAGTATGATACAGGGGTAAGACACAGCGGCAAAGACGCTATAACATGGGATATATCGGGGGTATATGTCGTGTCGTTTTCATTAGGTCGTGCGCTCCCTTTAAGTGCCGTGCCTTCCAAGCCCAGACGCGCTCTTGCTCACGTCGTTGCTCACAGCCTGCTTGGCTTTCGCGCGGCGCGCCCTGATGACAATGCGATCGTTAACTATCGGCGCGTAAAAGGGGAATGAAAGCAACGCACTCTGCTGCAGCCTCGCGCTCCAGCACACGAATGTGGTCTTTGGCCTCGCGCACCATCGCCCGCGCCTGGAACAGCGCGCGGTCCGCCTCCGCCTCGGCGTTCTCCGCGTGCGTCAGCTTCTCACGGGCGGCCATGACCGTCGGGTCCTTGTGTATGTCAAAGTTGTTCCCGCCGCCGCGCCCGAAGAAGCTGCTGCCGCCGCCGCTGCGGACGCTGCTGTTGCCGCTCATGACGCTGCCGTTGCGGTTCAGGTTGTTGTTGCCGTTGGGGGCGTTGGGGTTGTTGTTGTCAAGCGAGGAGCGCCCGCCGCCGAAGAAGCCGCGGCGCTGGTTGGAGTTGTTGCTGGCGGCGGTGGGTGCGGGCTGGGGGGATACAGAGCGGTGGCGAGAGAACATGGTGCCTTTGCGGGTGGGCTGCTCGGCGACGGGTGCGGGCTCGTTGGTGTTGTGCTTGAAAAGAGGCATGTCTGCGAAGAGAGATGAATACACGGTTGGGAAATCAAGAAACAAAACGTACTGAGGATAAGGAAGTTTGGGTTGTGGTTGTGAGGGTTGGTAGTGTGAAGATTGGTGAAACTCGGCCTGGCTTTTAAACTGCAGGAGTGGGAGCGCGAGGCGCGACGTCATCTTGGAGACTGTAGAAAAGCGCGGGACAAACAATCCTGAAGTCATTAGAACGGTCATAGTGATTGTGGAGCGGGAGTCTCCAAAAAGTTGTGATTGATGATTTCCCAACATATCCCATGCAGCAAGCATTAGGATGCTGGTGCTCGGCTCTGCAACGCGCCACTGACGGTTGACACGCGCATCGGGTCCGCACACTCTCCACACAGCTCTCCGTGGGCAAAAATGAGGAAAGCATGTGCCAAAAACGGCCGTCATTGTCATTTGGAACTTGCTCTGCTCTGCACTTCGGTATTCCCCGCGGCCGCAATCTAGCGCAGGAAGCCCAGCGAGTATTGGACCGAGAAACTTCCTGGTACGCAGGATGGGTCGATTGTATGCAATTTCTGGGAAACTTGTGGCACGTGCGGCGTTATCCAAATTAATTCATCGCGACCACTACACGGTGGATCTAAGGATTCGATGGACAGGCACGTCCGTAGTCAAAAACGGCACGCCTCGGAAAGATCATCGTCACGGTACAGAAACCTGGTTCAGCGTGGATATACATACATTCACTGAACCTAATCGCTTTTCGACGCCTCGGCAGTCTCCAAGTTTCTCGCACGAGTCTCTGATGCCCTCTTGTGGAGATAATCTCGCTGAAGCAGAATAAGCGTCCATGTAAACTTTTCTAGATAAAGGCCGTACCCAGATTGTTGTAAGCTAGGGAAAAATGAGTGTCAGAGCATGAAGAAAAGGCACTAGACGTACCCGTCTCCGTTCTATCGGCTCGCCTGCCAGCTCCGCCTGAACGAAAGTAAGCAACGACCGACCACCAATCTCACATAACACGGACCTCTCTGTGGGCGACGCCCCTGACGATAGCGCCGCATATAAGAGCCATTCCGCACGACGCGATGAAGGTGTTCATTTTCCAGTTTGCGGGCTGACCCCACCAGCCGCCTGCGGGTGACCAAACGTGTTTCGGGTAGGGATATCTAGCGCCGCCGCCCTGGATTGCCCTCAATACAAGCAGAGAGCATGGGCCCGGCGCGTACCATGATGAGAATCGGAGTGGTGGGAGCAAGTAAGGTTGTTTGAGTCAGTGAGCGTCAAACGGGATTGCCGAAGCCGAAAGTGGAACGTGATATATGTGGACGCCTCCTTGCTTTCTTACCACCAAGTCACTGGGTTCTGTGTCGCTTTTTTCTGCCTGGATATCTCTGCTTCGCTCTTAATACATTCGTTGGTCGAAGCCCAGCCTTTTCTCTGTTCTTGGGTACCCAAACTCGCGCCGCGTGTCCCGCGAAGATTACCCATCTCTTGGGACTTGTACACCTCTGGGTGCCAATAATAAAAGGTCGTCCTGAACAATTACCACCATGTTCGACTCCCTCCGAGCCCGTATAAGCATCCCGAAGACTCTTGGAATAGCCGGAAGCGTGTATCTTGTTCGGCAATATGTCTCTAACCGCCTGGAGGATGTCAAGGAGCAGATGGAGCAGGAGCGCGTCGCGAAAGACAAGCAAGTCCTTATATTCGTGTCACGCTGGTCCTAACATGCCCGCAAAGCCTAAAACGCCGTTTCAGCCAGACACAGTCCGACATATCGTATACAATCCTCATGTTGATCCCGGCGCTGTCGGAACAAGTGCTGCGCGAGATGGACCTCGACTCTATCACGCAGGATCTGCAGGCACACTCGCGTGCGCGACTAGCGAACTCATCCCTGTCGGCATCCATCGCGAGCAGTGCTGAGCTGGTGAATGCTCCGCAGGGTCGCGAAAGAAGTCAAGATGCCCGGTCGGAATCCGATACGTCGTATTCCGGCTCGGCCTCAACACAAAGCTGGGTTGAGACGGGTCAGGCGGGGGAGAGCCGGGAGATGATATTGGGCGAGTCAGTCGCACCGATACAGCTGAGCGACTCTCTTTTGACTACGACATCCACGGACACGGATTCGAGCTCGAATGTCAGCATGCAAGGGGTTCGTTGACATTCCGGGCGCACGCTCTTATACTTATTTTCTAAATTTTAGTCTGCTGTGGACAGCGTGAGCGGATCCGAGTCAGCTCGGCCCAGCCGCGCAGAGTTGTGGAATGAGCTGAAGATGTTAAGTAAGTCCTCGTTTGGCCTCCCGAGGTTCTTGCTAATTCTGATCCAGCATTTACACGAACACTAACGACAGTATACACCGTCACCCTCCTCACTCTCCTCACCACTGTACAACTCACCTTACTCGCGCGCGGGAGATATGTCCGCTCGGTAGTCCAGCTCGAGAAGCAGCAGCGGCGTCAGCACGCGCTGACACCCGACCTCACCATGCTGCTGGGCATGGGGCTCGGTTTCGGCGGGGGGATGGAGGCGCTGCTGGGGGACGATGCGGATGAAGAGGCGGACTTCGCTGCTGGGTTTGGGTGGCCGGACCTCGATGAAGACGGGGACGAAGAGGAGGAGGTCGCGTCGGCGAAATATCTGACGATGACCTGGTGGATCTTGCATGTTGGGTGGAAAGATGTGCAAGAGCGGGTGCGGAGGGGTGTTGAGGAGGTCTTCAGCGGGTGGGCTGGGTTTTTCTGCATACGTCAGATCGGTGCTGAGAGCCTTTTTATAGGGTGTCACTAAAAACGAAACTGGCGCCCTCAGATCTCCACCGACTTATGCACGACGTGCGGAGGCGCGTCGAGCATGAAGTGACATTTGAAGGGACAGAGCGGAAGGTCGAGTAAGCGCCTTCTTTTATTATTTCTCCCCACAAATCTGACGTTTCCATCCCTCAGCTTCCACACCACCCTCCTACCCCAAACACCCGAAACAACACAGCACGTCCTAACCCAAGGCGGCTACGCCTCCCTCACCCACTCCCAGCCGCCCCAGTCCTCCGAAAAAGACCCATTCAGCGTGCTGCTCGAGGAGACACGCGCGATCATCTGCTCGGCAGACTTTTCGTGCGTCCTCGAGGCGTGCCTCGACCGTGCGACGGAGGTGCTGCTGTCGTCGGTCGAGAGTGCGGTGTTTTCGAATTCGACGGAGGCGACGGTTCCCGGGGAGGAGGTGCGGATACGACTTGCGGGGCTGCTTCCGGGTCTCGCGCGGTGGAGCCACCTTGCGCTGAATGGGCTGCCGAACGAGCTTATTGATGTGGGTTTTTCCTCTCTTTCCTCCGCTCTTGTCGTACGACTGATGTTTCTTTCTGTTCTGTGCAGAATATCTTGGATGTACGGCAGGTCGCCGCCTTGAGCGCAATAGTGTTTGCGCGGTTTGAGGAGAAGTTCCAATAACGTCGAAATATATTGATCTTGCCAATGATTTTGACTTGAATTGTTGAGACGGGTTGGGTTTTTCGGTGAGCTTTCTGTGGACCCGCCTGCCTCCGATGCCATCTCTATTTTTGAGGCTTACTGCTTAGGGCTTTATGTTGTTTGGTAAACGCCCAAGCTCCGCATCACTCAAACCCGGCGCTGGGGCTATTCCGGTCATTTGATGAGATGTGGTCTTAACAATTGCTCCTCCTTATCCCCGCATTTTCAGCTTGAGAACGACTTGCACTCATTCGATCCCCACTGCGGTATCATCGCTAATTGCCGGCTTGGGCGCCGTCCGTTCACCACGTTGACTTGAGTGGCAGGTTTCGACATACGCCGAATCTCATGCTCGTCAAGTCGGGGTTGCTTTCCTACCTCGGCATGAGACGGTATATCCCACAAACCGACATTATGCCGCTCAGACTGTTATCATCTATATCATCTACAGCTTGCAAACGGGCAGCCAATGGCGAGTCTCGCAGCAGGTCAAATCTCAGCTTAATTTATATGGGAACGGGACTTTCCATTTTCGCTCCTTGACGACCAAATCCTGGGATGACGACCCGCAGCAATCGTACTTACAGTCAGTAATGCCCTCTTTCATCCGCGTTCGAGGTCGTTCCTAAAGACTAGGACCTAACTATAACGTCAAATGCAGAGCGCCTTGGCTAATTTTCCATCCCAATTTATCCCACCCACCGGCGGGTGTCATAAGGGTAAGCTCTCTTCGACGTCGCTCATGTTTCAGCTAGCAAACATTTTTCTTCGTGGGCATTCCACATGTTGGCCGAAACTCATCTCGAATCTGTACCGCAAATAAGTATATGAAATTCTTCAAAATACTTGCTAGAATCCTCCGTGATTCTCCCACGCGCATCATTTAGGTTCTTTCGACCTAAGATCTATGATTCTTCAGCTCCTTGATCTGTTTTGTGCCGGACGTATACGTCTATCATCTACATCCAGATATTAGTGGCGGCCGGCATGCAGACTATTCTGCCCAGGCTGTCCCTCCCGACTGCTTCGCTGTCATCGCTACATTAAGATGATGCCCAGAGGCGCTCTAAACAGCTCCCATCCTGCTCTTCCGTCGCCACGACACGATGCATTTCCTATGCATCGTCACAGTCTTTGCCTACGTTTTCTCCGTTATTCCACTCTCTTTTGCAACAATCTCCGTCGTTACTCCGTGCGTAATCCTTGGGCTTACCTCTTGTTCCTCACTGCAACTATCTCTCCCAGAGTAACCGCCGCTACTTGCGAACCCCGTCTCAATTTCTTGGCAAGGCGGAACAGGTAAGTTCGAGTTGCAGTTATGAGGATTCTGGCTAAATGCCTATTGAGGTCCCATACCTTTTGGTAAGATCTTCGTTGCATTTACCGGCTGCAGTTTTGAGCCCCTTTAGAGGTCTGTGTGGGCATCTCTTTATCTGCCGTCCGTTAATTTGTATGTATTTCAGTATCCTTTCTGCCGCTTCTCCAGATAATGCGATCGAAAATCTTGGGGCGTCAGCCGCTCCTCCATTTACTTGGAACGTCGACGTCAACATAGGTGCGTCGCAAATTTAAATTTACATCATATTCAGCTGAGGGTCATGAAGGAACTACCGTGGTCATCTCCGTGCAGGACAGCACTGGAGACACTGGGCGATCTTCACCATTTACCATCACACACCGAGGCATAGGCGAGATAGACCTTGTTTTGTTTTGCATAATATCCTGAATGACGATATCAGGTCTGGGCAGTCCCTGCAACACGCAGGCGACGGGCGGCGGCGGCAGCGGTACATCTAGTGTCCCCTCCGGTGGCGGGGACACCAGTGATCCTAGTGCCCCTTCCGGTGGCGGGGACACCAGTGATCCTAGTGTCCCCCCCAGTGGCGGAGGCACCAGTGATCCTGGGACCGGAGGAGGAGGAGGAGGAGGAGGAAGCGCGTCAAATTCTTCGGGAACTGATACAGGAACCGGCAACAGTGGTACAACGTCGCCGCAGCAAGGAGGCTCCCAAGGGTCATCGGAGCAAGGGGGTTCCCAAGCCACAGGCGATCCATCCACAGGCTCTCATCGAGATAGTTCTGAGTCTTCATCCGCTGCCGCTGCCCAAAACCCGTCTCCCAGTTCTTCCGACTCGTCTTCTTCCACTTTGTCCGATTCGCCTTCTACCCCAATCCCAACTTCTACTCCCTCTGCTGCTGCGTTCAATTTCAAGTAAGTTTACCACCTGGATGATTTCGTCCTTATTTGACACGCCGCCATGCTTTAGTTCTGCTTCCGGATTCCCTTCCGGATTTCTGACCAACTCGTTGGGCTCAACCACCTTCACGTTTACGAACACTGTAACCGGACTGGGTGGGGGTGGGCAAATACAGCCTGCGTCAAGTGTCCCTCAAAGTGGAGTCCCGAGGTATTGTCAACAGAAATCAATCTTCCGTGATTTTGACACAATTATCTCAGTACTAGCATAACAGGACAACAGGACAACGGATCGAACAACAACTTTTCCAAGAAGAATGTCATCTCTGGATCTATTATCGGAGGCATAATCGCCGCCGTCGTATGCGTCTTGCTTGCCGCCTTCTGTGTTCTACGTCGGTGCCGCGCGCGGCGCTTAAACGCGCCGAACCGAGCCTCCTATCCATTTAGCCAGGCGGATACAGGTACGTGATTGTCTGCAGTGATTCCTCCGTCTTATTTTAAGCGGTCGCGTTCTCAGAAGCTTCGGCTCCCCGAGAGATGGTTGGGCGATCAGGATACCCCGCTAGCACGTTTTCGTCCTGGGGGAACCACGGCGATCTGGATGAGCGCACAGTCACGCCTGGTCCCGCCGCGGTGGATCCCGAGGTCCAGCCGTCGTGGGACGTCGGGCAGGGCACGATCGAGTCGCGCTATCAAGCGGCGTTTATTCCCGGGCATGCTTCATCCTCGTCAATCGATAGGAACGACCCAAGCTCCCACCAGCGCTTCCGGAGTCGAGGTCCAATCCCCAAGTCGATGGCTGACGCCCGTCATGCGGGGCCATTTGATTCTTCGACAGCCCTCGTGGGTGAGCAGCCGTACACCGCAGATGCGAATAGTGGCCCTCCGGCACAACACACCTTTGATGAGATCCGGCCTCAGGTGATGCCGTCCTGGGGAGCCGCTCATGACATGATGGCCGGGCGACAGCCAATTGTTGCGGGATATCCTCCACCGTATACGAGCAACTGACACTTCTACGTACCATTTTAATTTGTACCTCCTGTATTTATGATTGAACTGCATGTTCTGCGGACCAAGTATGTTACCGCTCGCGAACACCTTCAGGTTTTTGACAAAGAAGGTTGATGGAGGCAGTGTGACAGGACAACTGGGGTTCCAGAGTCGTTCATTGGACCATTCTGTCATCATCTCTGTCAGAAACGAGTCAACATTCACTGCGAAACAGTTCCATCAGTTTGTGGTGTTCTGAACTGTTCTTATCGTGGACGGTTGAACGGTTTGGTGCGTTCGAATTGATATGATCGATTGGAGTTAGCTCCAATTCTTCTGCGGCAGAGAGCCCCATATCCACGCGGCGACTGCATGCTGTTCCAGCGAACATAACACAATTTCTGTAACATCCCTATCCCCATTTGAAACTTGGAGGTTTCGTTCCAAATTAGGCTTAGCTTGTCCTTGCTTGGCGACGTTGTCTCGTTGCGGTTGGTGTTTTCTTCATCTCAAGGTCTTGCTGGCATTCTGTGCATTTATTTCTGTGTGAAATGGCCATAATTCAAGCTCCGGGTCTATCGCCACGTTCTCGGCCACGCTTCTTCCAGAAAGAAAGAGAATTGCAAATTGGACAAAGCAAGGTTTTGAGACAAAGCGGTCAAAGAAATCCTCGTGGCCCGCACAGCCGGCCGGCCAGAGATAAAAGGCGACTATTGTCGTGCCCCCCATTCTTACCCCTCCCCCAATCTTTCAACGGGGAAGCTGCTCAAACGCGCCTTTCCGCCTCCTCAACACTGTCCAAGGCGATTGCACGACTCGCAAAGGCTCTCTCCCCCACACCATTGTTCACGCGACCTTTCACGCTCTTAATCTCCTCTCTGCGAAGCCTTACGACCATCTACTATGTATTTCCACAACGTCGCCACTGTAAGTTGTCTTTGTTATCCCAACTTCACACCAGAGATCTCAAATAAATTCCGAAGCACTGTCATCCCCGCGTTCCATCGGTGGCAAAGCCGTGCTGGGTCCCCTTTTCCTTGCACGGTTACTTTCCCGAAGCCCCGACCCCAGGCAGGGATCACCACTATCTTGAATTATACTTTGGCTCCGAACCCCTTCCGCGCCCGTCGAAGACACGCTCAGGTCCCGTGCACCTGCAGCTGCCCAGTGGTGCCACGGACGACTCCGCGAACTACGTGTTGTCCTGGCCACCCGTCCTCAGCGCCACCCCCGCCAACGAATCCGCCAGTGTTTCCCCCCACACGGCCAGTGCCTTTTCGGCCGCCAGCGACTCCTCGTTCGCGACTCGGAGTGAATACTACACTCCCCCGACCTCGCCCGCGAGCTTGATCCTGAGCGCGGTTTCGACGCCGGACCACCATTCCGCGTTCCTTGACCTCGACGAGGATCGGGCCGAGGTACTCTCGCCTATCTCCCGGCGCCGGGAACCCAGAGCCAAAGGATGGGCGCGCCTCCGGGCTTCTGCCCCGCCTGCGCTGCCGCTCAAGACCGACGTTGTATCCGATGGGAGCTACATCTTGGAGTCGGACGACGAAGACTCGGAAGGGCTGGTCATGTCAGCCTGGGGCGACCTTTGAGTCGAGAACCGAAGAAACGTGGTCGCGAAATTCACGACCGCGACGTCCATGCCTTTCAATTCCGCTGTATCATATATGCGCACTCTAATACCTTGTATCCTCTCTTTCCGTACACGTCATTCCCTGTAGCACCAACAAGAATCTGTATCTGGCGATCCCAAAGATCGCATTGCTTCCACAAAAACCAACAGTGTGAACGAATAGGTACATCAATGTAAATTGCGTTTATGAGTTCAAGTCTACCATCCGACATCTCGATCTGGAGAGACACGCAGTTTTGGAATGCGTGTGGGTATCGCAGCTAGAACATCCTGGAACGACACCTCATCATCGGCGTCCTCATCTTCCTCGTCGTCCGGATTGAGCTCCTCCCCTGCCTCATTCGTGTTCTTACATGATACCTTTGTTCCGACTTGAAGCGCATCAGCCACCGCACCCACGGAGGAGAATCCACAGACTCACAGAAAATCGTAACGAACGGAAACGGGTCATCGACCTGGCTGCACGGTATCCGCTCCGTCTTGCACGCCTCAACCACAGGCAGCAGGTCGAGCCGCTCATCCCACTTCTTCCCGCCCCCGCGCGACCCCTCCACGCGCGCGATCTCCCTCGTGCTCATTGATATGCATCCCACCAGCGCCGCCACGAACCCGTTCTTCCCCTTCTCGGTCGTCCACAGCCCGTAGTACGCCGTCGCGACGAGGCAGCGCAGCGACGCGGGGAGCATGCCGAACGCTTCCGCGGCGAACGGCGCGTGGTGCGAGACGTGCAGGTGCTCGAGCGCGGGGAGGCCGCGCAGGAGGTGTGCGTAGCCGGAGGAGAGGTGGCTCAGCACGCTGATGTTGTCGAGACGGAGCGTGCGAAGGGCGGCACCGCCCGCGGCACCGAAGCCGCTGTCGGAGAGGAAGCATGGGGCGGGGAGCTGCAGCCCGCCGATGAAGCGCACGTCGAGGTCGTGTACGGAGTCGCCGCAGATGGTGAGCACACGCGCGAAGTGCGCCGAAGCGTACTCGTGGCTGCTGTCGAGGCGGATGCGCTGCAGGTTGTGCGAGGGGAGTTCGCCGTGGAGGGCCATTACGTGGCAGTCGCGGAGATGGAGGTCGCGCAGGGAGGTGAGCTGCTCGAGCAGGGAAGGTAGAATACCAGGAGCAAAGGTCGTCGCAAAGCCACGGAGGTGCTGTGTAGGGAGGTCCCAAAAAGCCACAGGACATTGTGAGAGGAAGAGGTGGGTGAGGTTGGGGGTGCGCATGAGGAATTCCTCTAAACCTTTCTCGAGCGCTTCAGAGTCGGTGGACGAGAGTTGAAAGTCCAAGGCTGTAACGTAAATAAATCGCCCGAGCTCGGGCCGTTCTTCCAGCGTACGGAGAAGCAGACGAAGAGAGCCTGCGGGCCACCCGGTGTGCTTTCGGCCCTTCCAGCCGGTGAAGTCCAGTTGTATGTTGCGATACAGTACACGCTCGACAGCACATCGTAGTTCCGAGCACGTCTTGCTCAGTGCACTAAGGGCAAACCTTGCCTCTGAGAAGTCGGATTTTTTGTCGGAGATGTACAGTGCAGCCGTGTCCATTAGAGGTTTGGGGTCACGTATCTGCTCCGCGATATTCTCGATGATCTCCAGCGGCAGATCAAGAAGCTGGATGCTGGGACGGTTCCAGTAATCTTCATACCAAGTTAGCCGGTAAAGAGAGTGCTAAAACGCGACGAACATAAATTAAAACGATTATAACGTCTATGATTTACGGTGGCAGGCTTCGGTGGCGGCGGTGTGGTGTCGGACAATTCCGAATCGGACGAGCGGTCCTCACGGTCTGAATCCTCTTCAGTTTCGCGTGATTTATCCGCACAGGCTGTTTGAGAAGAGAAATAAAGACGACGCAAAGCAAGGCGACTTTTTATCCGATTCGACAACAGACTGAGACGCGTCGAAGGTGCGACAAGCTCGGTGGCCTCGGATTGTGTACCTGAAAATTCGTGAGCAAGTCGATGTAGTCGGAGCGCTAGACAAACTGGAATCCCCGGCCATGATAGCAATAGAAAACCAAGAAAGTGCGACGAGAAGGAGAGCAAGGTGAACCGCGGGTCACAAACTCGTGATCGTATAACCCGATTGATTGGCGCGTATCCCCAGCCCAGTTCTTGCAGCTACGACGGCGAAAATATTGGACGCTCTCCGCCATTTCTCTGCCACCAGCTCTGGTAGACTTACAAGTAACTGCGGCACTTCCAGAGTGTAACTGTCATTTGCTTCAAATTTCTCTTGACAGACGCGCGCACTGGTATCGATACCAACTTGTACCTCGTTCGATAGGCATTTTCTTCCTTGCCTGCACAGGCGGGAATGTCTGTGTGCACCGGTCGGCATCGGTACTGGTCACTATCGTCGAGGCTCCTAAGTAGGATTCTTCTTGGTACCGAGTAGTCGGGCGACACTGGTATCGAGGCTACATGGATATATTTCATTCGGATCGCTGTATTGAAGGCCTGTTTCTTTCCCAGCCACTCATTCCCCAGAGTGCCCTCTACCGCTGATGTTCTTCATTGCTAATTGTGGCTCCGTTGTCGAGGAGGAGCTGCACGACTTGGCTGTGGCCGTTCCGTGATGCATATTGCAACGCGGTATGGTGCCTTCCAAACTGCGCATTGACATCGGCGCCGTTTTCGAGCAGCATCCTCACAACTTCGATATGGCCGTTCTCTGACGCCCGTTGTAATGCAGTCCTATCACCGCCCTGTGCATTGACGTCGGCATCGTTCTCCAGGAGGAGGCGGACAATTTCGATAGAGCCATTCGCCGACGCCCACTGTAACGCAGGTCTACGACCACCACCCTGCGCATTGACGTCCGCGCCGTTCTCCAGGAGGAGGCGGATGATTTCGATATGGTCACCCGTCGACGCGTGCTGTAACGCGGTCTTATCTCCATCCTGCGCTTTGACGTCCGCCCCGTTCTCCAAGAGGAGGCGGACGATTTCGATATGGCCACCCGCCGACGCGTAGTTTAACGCGGTCGTACGACCGTCCCGCCCTTTGACGTCCGCGCCGTTCTTCAAGAGGATGCGGACAATTTCGAGATGGCCACCCTCCGACGCATACTGTAGCGCAGTCCCATTATCACCCTGTGCATTGACGTCTGCGCCGTGCTCGAGAAGAACTTCCACAATTTCGGTGTGCCTGTATTCTGATGCGTAGTGTAACGCAGTACCGTGTGCGCACCGTTGATTGATGTCCGCACCATCTTCGAGCAGGAACTTCACTCCCTCAATGTATCCAAGTTTAGCACACATGCATAGAGGTGGTTTTATGGACCTCCAATGAAACGACCCAACATCGAAACAGCACAAAGCAGTATATTGCCAACTCCCAGCGATTAGCAGGTGCTTTGCCAAGGTCGATAGTGCAGCCCGGTCACGGTCAGAGCTACGCCGGAGATGATAACTCCAATTATTGGCTGCATGGGTGCCCAGTGGATAGTTTGGTGATGACTCTTCATCATCAAGAGGGTGGTCGTCTTCATCTTCATCAAGAGGGTGGTCGGTAAAATAGAGAAGATAGCTGATGCAAGTTTGGGCTATAAGCCGATGCGCCATGTCCTCGCGGACATGAATAGGGCAGGAGTTGCACCAAGTAGGATGTCGTTGCAAATAATCCTGGACCGATGAATGTGCCAAGCTCACGATAGCATCAGTTGCGGTAAACACCACCTGCGTCGAGGACACTGTCTTTGGAGCGGGTGGTGACGGAGACTAGGACTGACAGCCACTTCATGAAAAAGCCATGTTTCGGCCGTCTGCGAGGATCGAATGTGTAGCAGTCTGAGTCCGAAAAGTCGAACGCAATGGTGTCCTCTAATTGGGCCAGGGTTAATGGCCTTTGAAAGAATGCCAGCCAGGCAAGGAGCTTCTGTACATCCGAGAGATATTTCTCGGGAACGGATTTGAGCGACCGAGCATATATATCATGCAAATTATCTGGTAATGTGTCCAGTGTCGCTTGGAGGTCGTCTGATCGAGCACACTCTTTGACCTGTTCAAGCAGACAATAGGCCAAACGGAACCTACAATTGGACACATAAGTATCGCGACATTCAGTCAACGCAAGGGAACCTACATTCCAGCGCTTTTGTCTACAATATAATTCGTAATTCGGCCTGACTCTTGTTTCCAGTGTTGCAGCTCACTGCTTGACACAAATTCGCTCGAGATGTACAATCGGATGTCATCCGATGTCGTATTCGAGTCTGGAGTAATCCGAGACAAATTCTTGAGCGACATAAAGGTTTTCCCGAAGACTTCTCGGGCTTGACTTGTGACGAGGACATGGAGTCGAAAATTCGACCAACCGCTGATTGTCGTAACGAAATTGGCGAGACGATCATAATCTTCCTTTTTGCACTCGTCGAGAGCATCCAAGACGAGGTATGTACGACCAAACGATGCCAGCATCTTCTCGAGGATAACGAGAAGCTCGAATAATTCGGGACGGTCTGGCCATTGCACGAGTCGTATTGTTTTACCAATACCTCACATGCAGCTGGGTTTTGATGAGAGAGCTGCAGCAACAGACGCCGAAGCGCGCTCTCCACAGACTGCTTGCCCAAATCGAAATAGAAGTATGTGATGGCGGTGGATTCGACACTGGTGAGTGACGCCCGATCCTTGAACAGCTGTTCAATTATCATGGAGCTGGACCGGGCTTTAACAATCATAGACGTAAACGGCACTGCAACGCCATACCTGACAATGGTCTTTCCAGTGCCGGCTATGATAGTTGTTGTTAACTCGTATCGAGCGAGGAGTCTGTCGAGACCTACATGCTCCTTCAATCCAAAGCAGTTCGCCAGGATTGTCTTGCCAACGAATGAATTTGTGGTGTTCGAAGAACCATTGACCAGGAGACCTGTTTTGGATGCCAGAAAAGTGAGACTGTGTATCGTTCTGGTCGGGCACATTCAGCCATTTCTCCAATCTTGCGTCAAGTCTAGGGAAATTGAGTGTGGTTGAGCGGTATCAAAGCGACAAACGCACGCTGTATCAAGGATCTTGCGGACATTCCCTGCCATCGCGCTCTGTTCAATTTGGATATCCACTAAACGATTGTTCTGAGACGAAAATTGTGAGTGTGCGGAGTGGTGTGTTTAAGATAGATCGAGTACCCTGAATCTAGTCCCCAAGAACGATAGCTTGTCGTTGAGAGAGTCCACCTCTCCGCCGAGCTCTGCTCGCTTAAGGACGCGACCCAGCTTACCATGATCATCGAATGTTTCGGTGACACGGTGTTGTACGTCCCTTATGAGACTGAGGATGTTGTCCCTTAGCGCCAATGAATGGGGGGGGGGGGACGCGAACCCTACCCCAAGTATTCCTCCAGGTCCGAGTTAAGCCGATGAATGAGATCAACGTGGTTGAGGTTCTTTAGTTGCACGATCGCTTGAAAAATGTCGCGGGCAAGGGCAGCGGCTTTCTCAACGAGTGCTTCCCTTTTCCCTAACGTTTCTTTGACTTCCTATGGGGATATTATACATTCGCATAACACTGTTAGTAGGAAAGTTGTCCACCTTGTACACATCGACGAGCGTTGAAAGAATGGCTCCAATGGGCTCGATGAAAGGCACCGATTCCACGATCTTCCCGACCTGCTGCACAATTTCAAGGCTGGCCCTGAGGTTCGACAGGACCGAATCCTTGCTGTTGCGCCCCTTCGCACCGCTCTCCGACGCTGCTGGCATGATATATCAGCCATCGTACATAGCTGCCGAAGCATAGCTTCAGAATGTACCATACCTTTTGCACCTTCCGCTTGGTCCTGCTGTGAACTGTCGGCGACGTATGGAGCTCTATGCTCTTCACCTCACCTCCAATTTGACGCTCATCGCGACGCCGTCCTTGCTGAACAGCTCATAGACTGAAAGGAAGACCATCAGATATACTGCAGGAAATTTGTGTATCATGCTGACCCTCTGATTCGCTCGGGCTCGATGAGACTTGTCGCAACGTGTCGAATGAAAACCCTTGCTCCCCCAGCTTCTTGTCTGAGCGCCACGAGTGCAGTTCATAGACCGCGACGGTGAGTTGACATCCTGCTTCAAGAACGCTGGGGAAGATTGTAACGTCGGCGCCAACTCATTGCTAGGAGATACGCACCACGAAGGGGAGATCTGTCTAAACAGCTGGTCTTTCTTCTCTTCCGATTGAGCATCAAGAAGCTGCAAAGCCTTCCCTTGTGTTGATGCAGACTTGACGGACACGACGACTCGCAGTTTCTTGGATTTGCTGCAAGATATACGGATCCCTTAAATTATGTGTAAGGCATTTTCTCGTACGGATTTCACTGAATGACCTGAAATTTTCAAGCTAGAGCCACTGGATCATTGCTTGGACAGAGTGGGTACATTGGAAATGCGGCATACCTGGTATGACTTATGGTCATGGTGGTAACAAGGTCAAGACACGGCAGCAATGGTCAGTATTGTCGTGATATTTGAACAGTTATTTCATTGGAACCCCGTCGCACAGCTCATGGATGTCAGCGTTGAGCAGCGTACTTACCCCATCCAACTCATTTGGGCCTGTACATGTTCAAGAAGCTGTTCGAAGTGTCATCTGTCTTTGCACGTCACGGCTTTGCGGCTTGTGGGCCTCTTACACCTTACTATCGGCGCCGTTCTCGAGCTGCACGCTCACAATTTTAATGGACGTTTGACGCGCCGTGTGCCGTTGATTCCAATTGCAAGCGGCGTGTCACCCTTCTCATGAGGAAGAAGTTCATGATTTCGATATGGGCGCATGTTGCAGAACGGCGACATGAATTCCAGTAGCCTGGCCTGAGAGATGTATTCGCCGAGCCAGAGACGGAGCTGCAAAAGGCCTGACATGATTGGAACTCGTGGACGCGCAGTTCAAGTTCAACTCGTATTGATCAGTTGAACACCGATCAAAATCGCTCTTTGTCCTCCTTTCCGGATTACTTGCAGACAGTTGCAGTGGTATGTACATTGAAATGGTTTGAATTTTACACATTAACCACAATCCCGACCTCATCTTCTTTGCGGCGCTCCGTCTTTCCGCCCTCCACCACCAGTTTTCTTTTGTCGCCCCGAGGCAACTCAAACCAGATGACTTCGTACGGGAGCTTGTAGGCACCGTGCACCACTTGATAGTCCACCACAACCTCAGCCTCGGTCGCCGCAAATGACACGACTAGCTCAGTGTACACACCCTTGCCGGTGTGGTCGTTCGACACGCCGTCATCCTCGATGAGTGTGAAGCTCCCCTGCGAGTCACCACTCGGCGCAGGGAAGACGAGCGCTGTGCGTGACGCGACGCCGTCGTATATGTTCCGCGTACAAGCACCGCCAAGGATGAGGATGGCTCCGCCACGCACCAGGGCCGGTGTGCGTTCGAGAGACGCAGCTGGCACACCTCTTTAGATAACTTCCGGAGACGGGGAATATCATCGCTCACCAAACTCCACGAAATCGCCTTTGCCGGCGTGCCACACGCCGGTATCCAGTTCGCACCACTGGAGCGCCGACTCCCCGTCGTTGGCCTGCGCAGGGAGATACACCCGGCGCGTCGTCGCGCCTTTCGTCGTCACCGGCACCACCAGCACATGCGACCCGAAGAGGAACTCTTCATCGAGCTGCAGCGTTACCGGGTCAACAGAGTGATGCCACAGCAGCGGCTGTAACACAATTCAATCATGGTGTTTGGAACATGGAAATACGGACCTTAAGAATCGGCCATCCGTGCCGCTGATAGTCCGTCACGTACAACGAATAAAAGGTGGGCGCAAGGCGGGTAGCGAAAGGCCAGCGCCGCACGGATGGCGTCGCTGATCCCAGGGACGTCGTCATACATCCACAATGTTGTCGAAATCTCCTTCCAGGAATGCTGCAATAAAATTAACCACCATTCGAAAACTGAGTCAAAAGCCGGACGAACGACAGTGAAACGCGAGTGCCACGCGCCCTGGAATCAGGTCAGACGGGATATATGCGAGGAAGGCTAAAAGCTCACGTTCTGGCACCAGCGAACCAGCAACTCGGGACTCGGATGGTGCACCCCAGCGAATCCTACAAGATCTGTTTAACAAAATCCTGAATCGTGGGGTCCTTTTACGAACCGCCGATGTCGTGCCCATACAAGCCGGGTCCAAAGCTCATCCCGACGCTCAGGGTCATCTTGGTGCCCCACTGGAGCGCTTTCCACGTCGTGGAGTTGTCCCCACTCCACGTCGCATGGGCGTACGCCTGGATGCCGGGGACGCCCGAGCGCGACACGATGACCGGGCGGTGCTCTGGCCTCGCCGCAAGCACCGTCTCATAGGTCGTCTAACACGACATGAGCCCCAATGCCTCACAGGATATCGAACACCTACGCGTGCCATCCCCATGGTCTGTACGGCCTTGCCCACGCTCCCAACGCGGATTTCTCCCCCGCCCCACCCCATGCGCGTCTCCACATTCCCGCCTTTGTTACCAAACACTCCCACTTCCCCCACAAAGCGCTCCTCGTCGTCCCTCCAGCCCCGAAATCTCGTTGTTGTCGATCCACATCCCCGTCAGCCCGTGCGCGAGCAGCTCTGCGCGGATCTGCTCGTCCCAGAACTTGCACGCCGCGCGCGAGGAGTAGTCGTAGTACGAACCGGGTTTGTGGGACGCGAAGCCCGCGGCCCACGTCCAGCTCATCGCCGCCTCAGCCTCCTCTGCGTCCGGGGCGGGGCGCACGAATGCGCCGCGCTTGAGGGCGGCGCCGTAGCGCGGGTGCGCGGCGAGCAGCCACGGCTTGATGTTCACGATGAACTGCACGCCGAGCTCCTTCTCGACGATGCGCCCGAAGTCCGCGGGCGATGGGTAGCGCGAGCGGTTCCAGACGAAGTAGTTGCGGTCGTCGGTCTCCTCGTCTGTGTGAGATTATTATTTATGTGAACATGGCTCGGCGGAACAACTTGCCTTGACACCAACCGGAGGAGAGGTAGAGGCCGTCGACGGGGAAGCCGTGGATGCGGCAGTCTTTGAGGAATTGAATAATAGACTCTTGAGCGTGGGCTTCTGCGGCGAGTGTGAGGCTGGAGGACAAGTAACCAAATTGCGAAAGAGGCGGGAGGGACGGGGACGCCGCGAAGGCAGATGTCGGGTCTGCTGGGGAGACGAGGCGCCCGTACTCGGTAAGCACAGAAGGGAGTGTCCCGTCGCCGAGAATAACATAATAATCCAGCTGGCAAAAAATCAGCTTATGTAGTACATTGACTGATTTACGCACAGGTCCGCTGTTGGCCCTGTACATGCGGAAGCAACCCCAGAGCGCGTCAACTTCCGTGCCTGTCACTTTGATTAGAGCCAGGTATGCCAACTTCAACAAGAAGACAAGCACCCAAATCAATGCTAGAGTCGCTGAGGTTGTTATAGAAGATCCCATGCCAAAGCTTGGTCTTTTTGTTGTATACAGTGTAGAAGGGGTTGACCTTGTACAGAGGATCACCTACAATTCTCAATTAAACATGGGCCTCGATGCTGAATTAAAATTACCGTTTTCCCAGTCATACGAGAGGGCATCCCGGCCTTCCATTGTGAATTTCTTGCCGGTTTTCACAAGACTTCCGCGGGATTCACCCAGTCCATAGACAAACTCGTTGCGCTCTGGGTGCACATATGGCTCGGTCGACGTGAATTCATCCTCAGAGGTTGGCAGGTAATTCTCGCGTTCAACCTGTTAAATTCAGTGAGAAAGGGGAATCCATTATTGTAATCGCAGAGGAGAATAGTGATGCGTTGAACCTACATAATGCAAGACCGCGCCAGACGCGGCGTCAAAAGAATACGCGCGCGTTTTGCTATCGGTGTGGAATGGGATGCCGTCCTTGGTGAACCACTGCAGCCTCGGGCATGCGTCAAAGTTGATTTTAACGGTCAAAGCGTTCGTCTTTAGGGTCCCATTCGTGCCGTTGATCTGGAGGCAGTATATTAACTTCAAGCATCGTATTCAACCAAGCAGCGTACATCGACGGTCGCTGAGGGTGCCGCGGGCTCCCATGCGATCCCACCGTTTGTTTTCTGGGGAAATACTTGAAGGGGAAGCTGGTGAACGACGCGGACGACGGTGTCCGAGATTGGCTGGATCGAGAGGGCGTGACCGCGCGGATTGCGCAGCTCAAAAACGGGGGATTCTGGAGCGCGCGCGGCAGGACTAAAAGATGAAGGAATATGGATGCGGGGCATTGGGAGTAGAGGCAGCCAAGCCAGTCTAGAGGGTCACATTATATTCAGCTTGAGGTGTTCGACTTCTAAGCTGCGGCTATCGGTCCGTACACCGGCGGTCGACCGACATCCGCCATCATCAATCGTGACCTAATTTGGAAGGTTTGCGGTTGGCCTGCCCCCAGTTCTCTTCAAGTCCTCCCAAGGCCAAATCTCGACTCCAGGACTAGGACACCTCCGACTTGAATTTTTTAGAGCTTACAGCTAAAATACACGGTTCAGTTCAGTTTTGAAGTTCTGCTGCAAATCTTTCTTTCATCGGACATCGACAACGGAACATCGGCCCTTGGTTCCTGGAGCCCCATTTGAGCCCCGTGGGGTCGCCATAAACTTGATCGAGAACTTGGGCGAACTGGCACGGAACTGGACAGACTATTTAAATTTCAATATGCAGGCAAGCTCAGCTTTCGAAAGTCGCGGGGGGCAAGTAGATATATGTCCTCCTCAAACGTGCATATAATTGACCGCCAGAACACCACTGGCCTCGTATCTATGCAGGATTCAGTTTCGAACGAGCGGATTTTCGTTATTCCCTGTCCTTTGCGAATGCCGTACGTGTCGCATGACCCGAGATTTCAAATTTCCCCACAAAGATTGCCGATATAAAGTTGAACATGACAGTCCAAGATTCCCAGTCGGATCCTTCAGGAACATCCCCACCGACAGCGTTCTCAACCTCTATTGATGTCTTCCGCAATGAACGACGAGAAGGCGGAGATGGGCCACGTCGAGCAGACAATGTCAAACAGCACCGTTGACCCCAAATCCGAAGCGTACAACAACGGCCGAAGTTGGGGCGACGCAGCGCAAGCGATCTTGGGGGCCAACGCCCACGCGCCGGTTATCGTCTCCCCAGAGGACAATGCGCGTATCCTGCGCAAGACGGACATCTGGCTTCTTCCTGTCATGCTGGGGTATGCCGACCCTGTTCAACCATACAATTCAAAACTCATTTCTGATGGTTTAGAATTTACTTTCTGCAGCAGCTCGACAAGAGCACGCTATCCTACGCGTCGGTGTTTAATCTTGCCAAGGACACCGGTCTGGTTGGATATCAGTACAGCGCGCTTGGAAGTATTGTCTACGCGGGTTTGTTTCTACGTTTTTGATTCACCCACCAAACTAAACGTTCCGCAGCGCAATTGATATGGCAGCCCGTCTCGTCATTCATGCTCGTCCGCCTTCCCGTCGGCCGTTGGCTCGCGTTCAACATTCTGGCTTGGGTACGATCGCGTCGTCCATTATTTCGACGTCCCCGCTCAACAATTTTGCATACAGGGCATAACCCTCAGCTGCATGACTGCTGCGAACAACTTCAAGACCCTGATTACTGCTAGGTTAGTTTCCAATGCGACTGTGGAAGCACCTATTGAGCCAAATCATTCTCAGGTTCTTCCTGGGTCTCTTCGAAGCTACTGTCGCGCCGACATTCGTGACCATCACAGCGATGTGGTGGCGCCGTCGCGAACAGACTCAGCGTACCACTCTCTGGTACAGCGCGAATGGCATGACCACCGTCGTATGTATTGTTCTTGCGCCGAATCGACCGTTTGTACTAATTTCGTAGGTTGGTTCTATCTTGTCTTTCGGACTAGGCCATATCCACAGCCATCTCAGGCCCTACCAGGTACGTCTTTCCAATATTGCCCACTTCTTCCTTCACTTATACAAACAACTCAGATCATCTTCCTGTTCACAGGAATTCTGACCGTCGCGTTCTCCGCTGTCGTATAGTGGGATTCCTTTCCTCCCTTTGAATCCCCGAATATTTAATGCGAACCAGCTTGGTCCTTCCTGACTCGCCCACGACCGCCCGGTTTCTCAGCCACGAAGAGAAAATCCTGGTCGTCGAGCGCCTTCGTGCAAACAACACCGGCACTGAGACCAAGGTGTGGAAGTGGAAACAAGCCCGGGAGTGCCTGCTCGACCCCAAGACTTGGTTCTGGTTCGCGATGATCTTCCTCATCTCGTCCGTCATCTCCCTCCCTCGTATGGTAACTGCTCACCCCCCACCCTATGCAGCATCCCAAGTGGGGGCATTTCCACATGTGCGTTGAACCTCTTGCTCTGAGAGTCATTGTTCTTACTCACCCGTTTGCGCAGTCGGGCCGCTCATCGTCCAGTCCTTCGGCTTCAACCAGCTCAACACGATCTTACTGCAGATGCCCTTCGGTGCGGTCCAGATGCTGGCGACCCTCGGCGCCGGCTTTGCCGCGACACACTTCAAACTCAAGTTCCCCGTCCTCTTTGCGCTGATCCTACCGCCCATCGCCGGCGCTGCCGCACTCCTCCATATTCCGCGTGGGGCAACCCACAAGGGCGCACTGCTTGGCGCCTACTACATCATTTCGTTCTACCCCGGCATCTCCCCGCTCATCTACACCTGGTCATCGCAGAACACGGCAGGGACATACCAAGAAAACTCTGACAACAGGTGGATTTTCTTAATTATTGTTCTATCTCCTGCGTGCCTCATGCATGATACAACAGGCATTTTATTCGTCGGACAGTCCGCCGGCAACGTGTGTACTGTCTTTCTCAATCGATGGGGGTAATGTTGATGGTTCGTCCCCGCAGATTCTCGGCCCCTTCTTGTACACGACCGACCAGGCCCCGCTGTACAGGAAAGGTCTCACATCTAGCCTCGGGTGCTTCGCGGCCCTTGGCTGCACCTTCCTGTACGTACTACCGAATTTCTCTCCTAAACCGCAACATATTGTTCACTGTGTCTTTTTTATATAGGCTAACTGCATTCTACCTCACGGTTGCTCAACCGCTCGCACGCCACGCGCCGCACCACCATGGGCAAGACTGGGATCCTCGTCGACGCGTCGCTTGAGACCACCAAAGACGCCGCGGCCGCGCAGCAGGCGAACGGTGCAGATTTTGCTGCGAACGCGTTCGATGACCTGACGGACAAGGCAAACGAGGACTTTATTTGTGTGTTGCGTCTCGGACCTGTTGATGATTATGCTGATGTTTTCTGCCAGACGTACTTTAATGACTAACGCTTATTTCGTATGTTGTATAAGATGCGAGCTCAGTGCTCAGTTGCGAAAAAGAAATACATTCAATGGCACTCTCAGAACCTTCGACTGTTCCAGCCAGCCTCGGTACCTTCTTCCACATGTCTTCGACTGTTCATCGACATTCTATCTTTATCTTGCCACCGTACTCCAATCGTCATTTCGATCACACGAGAAATCTTGAGTCAAGCAAAATATATTGAGGCAGATACAAGAGCTCGCCAGTACAATGGCATAGTAGACACCAGAGACGTTGAGCCGAGCCAATTTGAGGAGCGGAAGTTGTCGGGCGGATGGCGAGTCGAAGGGCGTCCCCCTCAAGCTCATCTTGGCCGCATTAGATACCTCGCGCGCGATCCCCTCGTCTTGAGCGTCCCATCTCGAATATCGCTTACGTCTTTGGCCCGCAACATCTTGCGCCCGTAGATCTTGAGACCCAGCAGTAGATAGACCAGAGGAAGAAGAGATCGAGGAATATGGGTATCTGCATAGAATGAGTGGCCTGAGAAGAAAGGAAACAAGGAAGACGTACCGATATATGAAGCAAATAATTCCTACTCCACGACAGTTTCGACGGAGGGTATAACAGCCGACGGCCAAGGGGTATAATCGAGCCTCCAGACGACGATGTCCGGGTCGATGAAAGTAGCGCCACAGCCAAGGGGTATAATCGTGCTTCGAGACGACGGCCGTCCGGGTCGATGACAGTAGCATCACGGCCAAGGGTATAATCGATCCTCGAGACGACGGCGTCGGAGTCGATGAAGGAACCACGACCAAGGGTATAATGGCGCCTCAACTGCGGCCTCTTGGAAGAACAGAATCCAGGATATATGTTTTGAAGCAACTATGCAGACCTCCACATGGGGTGGCGCTGAATCTCGTCCCAGCTTCTCGAACCGGTGTGGCACGGTCCAGGAGAAAGCCTTTGAGTGCGATGAGAACAACGGACACAGCAAGAAGGAAACGACGACGTACGCGCTGAAAAAAATCGACTTCCACAGCCGATAACTGATGTTTCTTGTTCACCGCCCAGGTCCCATCGACTGCAAACTCCACGCAGGTCTAATTTCACAAGCCATGTCAGCTGGAAGAAAAATGGAGAGAACAGTGCACATACACCGAGCGTTATCCACTCGTACATCGTCACGCCCAACGCCCAGATATCGGAGCCATAAGAGCTCGGAAGATGGTGCCGGTCAGGTGGCGACATGAAAGTGGGCGTCCCTCCTCGACCGTATACGATGTGCGGGTTCTCGGGGCCGGGCCAAAGCATGGGGAAGCATGCACCCCCTTCATCCCGAAGCTTGCACCACCGAGGGAACTCTGCAGCCGTGGGCCCCGCCAGGTCAAAGCGCTGGGAGACGCCGTAGTCGATGACGCGCAGGGTGTTGTTCTCGCCGAGCAGGAGATTGGCGGGCTTGATGTCAAGGTGGACGACACCGCGCTCGTGTAACACGTGCAAGGCCGCCATCTGTGGAACATCATTATATTATTAAGCAGGAGAATGGAATGAGAAAATATAAGCACCAGTTTTGCACCAAAGAAGAGAGCTCCCGCTTTCGACGTCATGCGAAAGTCCCCAAACGATTCGCCTCCAATATCCTACAAGAAAAATGAGCACAGTGGGAGTGGAGAGAGAATTAAACACTCGCCATGATGAGGAAGAAGTGTAAGCAGTCGTGGAATACGCCGTGAACCGAGGGAAACGCCGGGTGGTCTTCCATCAGAGTATGGATACCCACTTCGTCGCGGAACGACCTCCAATCGATCGCAATCTTCTTTATCTTCTTGAGGGCGAATTGACGAGTTTTGTCCTTCGTTTCGACCCTGACCACTCGTCCGAAACCGCCTCTGCCCAGTTCTTTGATAATCCTGATATCATCGATGTGAACGCTGTGCTTCACTCCGAGGGAGTTGATGGGACGGGACCGGGGGCGGAAGGTGAGGACGTCGAGTAGAGCGTTGGGGCCCGGCAGATCTAGGTAACTGCTGTCGATCGGCTTGAAGGAAGTCGGGGTGAGATCGGTCGCGGCGAGATTAGCTGGGGCGTAGGCGAGGAGCAGCGGCCGGTTCCCAGATGCTATGAGCTGGACCGTCAAACCAAAAAGCAGGTCGAGCGCGTTGAGGGCGCTGGTGATGATATCGACATGAAAAACCTTGGTGATGAATAGAACGACGACGAGGAGAGTAAATTGGAGTGCCTGGATCCTTCGGTTGAGGCCATTGACGATGCTCTTGATGCCGGCTTGGAGCGCACCCATCTTGGCGAGGGCGGCGGCGACCAGGACGATGAGGACGAGACCGAGGAGTCCGAAGCTCAGACAAAGCGGAAGGAGAGTACTGGATGACGGCCGTTCGAGTGGGAGCGAGCCACAAAGGCAATGTTTTGGTGGGTGGAGGAGGGAAGCGGCATGGGGCCCTTGCGGGATTTCAGGGCAGCGACGACGGTGAGAACTGCGCCGTCGACAGCGCGCTTGGAGGCAGCCACAGCACGGCAGCGGATGATGTCGGCCTGGGAGACGATGGAGGAGAGGCAGGAGACGACGTGGAGAATATAGGTGAACATGGTAGTCGAGGTTCAAGAGGCGAATGGGCTGCTGAAAAAGATTCCCACGGCCTCATACCAACTGGGTGGGCACGTGAGCGGTATAGACTCGAGCGACTGAGGAGCAGAACATCCAGAGCACAGATTCAGAAGACGAAACGGGAGTGTTGGACGAGCATGGCCGCAAAAGGAGAAGAACGCCTGTCAATCACGGAATCAGATGGAAGCAGAAGCGAGCTGATCGGACGCGTCGAGGCGCGTCGACGCGTCAGGTCGCGAAAAGGCGCGTTTAGCGTTGGATTAGCGCGTCGGTGGATGCGAGAATAATTACAATCGTGTCGTAGTAATAGCTCAATCGAATAACAAAAGATTCGAGAGATCAAGTCCGTAAACATTTCTGTTTTTCGATTTATTCTTCACACTCGTTCCTTCCGAAGTTCCACCGATATCTCTACAGTTTCCGGCTCAACCACCGTCAATCACACAAGAATCCCGAGTCAAACAGGGTATATTGACAAAAACACAAAGGCGGAGCAAGGCATGGGTACGACAAACTAGCGGAAGGCTACCGCAACCGAGCCAAGACTTAAAGCTGAAAAGTTGTCGAATGCCGAGTCGAAGGGCGTCCCCCTCGATCTCTTCTTCTTCACACCTCGCGCTTGTGATACCCGTCTTGACCGTTCCAAGTATCGATCCCTCGTAGGTGTGTCGTCTGGCCGGAGCCTCCTTGATGCTCGTTCCTTCGCATTCTTGTCGATGTCGACCGAGATACTCCAGTAATCACGAAAGAAAAGAAAGAAAGAGACGGGTATCTGCAGCTAGATCAGCGACTTGCAAGAGATATATAAAAAAGGAAAGGCGACTTACATGGATGGGTATCGGGATACAAATATGAGGAGAGCCAACAGCCCACGACCAAGGGGGTATAATCGATGAGGAAGCCGCCGTGTCGAGGGGGTGCGGGGCGAAGGCGGTGAGCGACTGGACGCCGGGAATCGGTAGAGGGCGAGAGGGAACGGCGGACCCCCATCTACACATCAGAGCCAACCACATCCATCGCGCAACACCATCCTTCAACAGCGGCGGCCTTCGGGTCGATGGGAAAGGAACAAAGGGTATGGGTATAAGTGTAGCGCCGGTAATAGTATTATCTAGGAAGAACGAGATGAGCAAGGTTCGAAGAAGAGGGCGAATGCGAATAATAACTCACTCACGAGTTCCAGATCGGGTGATCGAGGATCTCTTTCCAGCTCTCAAATCGCTTCGGCGCCGTGAACGACATAATCTGCAAGGCTCATTGAGTAACAGCAACGCGGCTGGTAGAAAGGGGTTTACATACTCTGTCAAAGAACAAGCGGTCAATTTCGGCGACCATCGGGTCTTCATCCTGAATTGTAATATCACACATCCATTCTTGAAGCAACGTGCCAAACGCGAAAAGGTCGGACCCGTAGGAGCACAACTCGCGCCTCTCGGCCGGCGGGGACATGTAGCCGGGAGTTCCGCCGTGTACTTGACTACTGTGCGGGTTGTCGGTGCCAGGCCAGAGCAGGGGGAATCGGCCGTCTCCAGGGCACGCTTTTTGACGGAGGGCGGTCCAGCGTGGGTAATGTTCTGCCTGAGGTGAGCCCATGTCGAAGATGTGCGCGAGCCCAAAATCGATGAGCATTAGCCGCTGGTCAGAGCCGAGAAGCAGGTTGCCCTCCTTGAGGTCGGAGTGCATAATCCCGCGTTCGTGAAGATCCTTGAGGGCATGGGCGAGTTGGAGGCCGTAGGACAGTGCCATCCTACGAGACTGGATCGTGATGTCGAGGAAGCAGGAATCACCGCAATCCTAGCAACAAAAATTCAGCTGGGAAGGGCGACCAGGGAAAATAGAATACTTACCATGACCAGGTAGTAGTACTGCTGATCATGGAAGGCCCCATGCAAAACAGGGAAGGCCGGATGCCCCTCCATCATCCGGTGGGCGATCATCTCCCAACCCACAGAGCTCCAGACGTTGACGCGGTGCAACAGACCGCCAGTGCTCGATAGTACCTTTCCAATCCGTTTGACGGCAAGAGTCTTCCCCCGTTCGACCGACCAGACTTGAATGACGTCGGCGAAGGCTCCCGAACCAAGCGTCTTGAGCTGGAAAAGCTGGGCCGGGTGAACAGCGTTCGTCACGGAGAGTCGTGTGATGGCCTTCCACGAACGGGAACCCCAAAACTCGGGGCAGCGGTGGCGGCGGAGTGGTGCGTCGACGAGGGCGTTGGGGCCTGGGAGCGCAGATTGCAGCATCCGTCGGATATTGTACCATGGCAGTTCAGGGTGATCTATGCACGATGGACCTGGAAGGGGGTGGCTGGAGTCCTTGACGTATTTGAGACGGCACTGGCAGCTAAGACGGCACTTCACAACGGCGAAGACGATGAGGACGAGGAGACAGAGTAATCCGATGATAGCCCAAAATGAGGGATTCGTTTGAATGAGGGACGTTCGGGAGGGGGTCGATCAACAAAGGCAATGTTTTGGTGGGTGGAGGAGGAAGCGACACGGGGCCCTTGCGGGACTTCAGAGCAGCGACGACGGTAAGAACTGCGGCATCGACTGCCTTCTTGGATGCTGAGATAGCACGGCAGCGAATGCTGTCGGCCCGGGACACGATGGAGGAGAGGCAGGAGACGAGAGTCGAGAACATTGTAGTGGTTGACTTCAAGAGGTAAATGGCTGTTGACAAAGTTTCCCACGGCTTTATAGTCTCTAGGTGGGCACGTGAGCGTGAGGGGTGCCGCGAAAGACTTTGAACGGAAGACATCCAGAGCGCAGAGGACGAAAAGGGAGCACTGGACGAGCATGGACAGAAAAGGAAGCAAGGACGGGCGCCAATCACAAAATCAGACACCGAAGCAGAAGCGAGCTGATCAGACGCGTCGACGCGTGAAGTTGCGAAAAAAGCGTGTTTCAGCAGGTCGCACTGGACGTGAGATGGTAGGAGAGAGTGAATTAATAACCAAAGAAATCAATGATTTCCACAGTCAATAATCCCTCAATGATCCCGTTACCGTGCTTTGGGATGAATGCTGTAGTCATTTGGCCCAACTGATACTTAGTGGAGGTAATCGAACTCGAAGTCTGTTTTGTGCCCACGCAATACCCAATAAAATATTAAATGAAGATACACTATGTGGTTAAAAAAGCTTCGCAAGAACGGCCAGCCATCCCGTAGTCGTCCAATTCATGATTCAGCAGTTTACTTGATCGTGATTGTCAGCAGCTTGATAACACCGTCCTGGGCAATGCCTGTGCATTTGGATCAGTACCAGGTCATTTTAATAACAAGAGAATGAACCATGGTTGATCCCATCCGCCCCCGGGGAAAGAAGGCCGGTGAGATCGGCCACGACCGTGTCGTAGGTGTTAAACTTGAACTTCTTGCCATCAAACCCTGTGTGCTCGCCGACCGCACCCGCGACCAGAAGGTCCCGTCCGATATTGTACCCATCTGGGATCTGCATAGCGAAATATGAACACTGATATAGAGTTGAACGCCTGTCGAGAGACTCACAATGTTGTGGGATTGGCTAGCATCCTCTTCTTTGGAGACACTAGGCAGCTGTTGAGTTCGTTGATCTCGACGAACAGAGGTAACGACTCACGCAAGGAAGAGTGCCCCCGTGCCTTGCTGGGGAAAAAACTCTGAAATGATTGCCGCCAGTCACACTCTCCAAACACGTCCCTGTAGATGCATGAATGAGTATGTACGAAATAAGAAACGACGGCAGAGTGTAGCTCACCGATAGTCCCGGGAATACCGAACGACTCCCGCAAAACTTCCTGCAAGCGAAAACAACATATTAGGATATCAGACATCAACAGGAGACATCGCCCACCGTTTCGTTAACGTCGCCACGCCCATCTCCAAGGTTGGCGGTTTGAGGGTTGCCGCGATGGAGGCCCAGACATTCGGTGTCGCTGAAATAAAACTTATCGTCAAAAGCCGAGATAAAATTGGAGGCAGCGTACAATCCAATCGTCTGTGCATATTGCAGAAAACCGTCGATCGTCAAGACTTCGGGCGAGCTTTTGGCCGATATGATCACCTGTGCATCCCCGTTCGTCATTGGCCATGGGACTCGTGTTGCTCAACGACCCGACTCACGTTGAGAGGTTCACCGAGGCCAGCGGATTTGTCTAGGAAAGAACCGCCGGCCAGCGTCGGGTTGAGGAAGTCGCCGTCATCACGTTTAATCGGGCTAGCGCTCAAGAGATTCGGGAGAGCAAGAAAAAGGGCGGCAATGAACACGGAAGAGTACATCGAGTAAATCGAAGTAAACTGAAGAAAAAATGAAAACGACGAAGAAAAAGAGAAGCGTAGGCACTGCGTAGGCTCGAGAAAATTTCAACGAAAGGGCTCTTTATTTAACGTCCAATAACCGGTGTACTCGGCTAGGGCATATGGTCGGCTGGAGAAAGCCTCACCGACTGCCCGAGACGTCTATTGGTTGTATAGTTGCTTCGGACGCCGTCTTTAGCCGCTGACGGTTGTCCGCGTCTTGTCCGAAGACTGCCGTGCCAAGTCGCCTCAGTATGTCCTTAGTGTCCGTATATACGGATCGGGATTTCAGAGAGAGTAAAGTGATCCGCCGCCAGACCTGTGTCCCACTCCAGTGAGCCTCAGAGCCAGATGGCTCAAGATTCAGTCAGGGCCGGACGACCAGTTTACGCCACGATATCCAAGCATTTGAGTTGACGTATAGCCGGCTGCCAGTCTGCTGCCACATACATAGAAACCTTGTGCGTTTCGGATAATCGGATTGTGTGTGCCATGGAAGCGGCCGCTTTCAACTGGGACCAAGCCTGTTTTTCTTGGACATACATAGTTCGCATTCATCCTGGCATCAATTGCGCCGACTAGACGGTTGAGCCAGATTATAGACGACATTCGATGTTTGTTCGATGTGGCACAAAGAGAGAAACCGTGTGACACTGACATCTTCTGTTCTCCCACCATGACCTATAAAACGAGAAAAGCAGTATACCCAGATGCAAAAGGGACATATAGCCCATGCACAAAAGGGATACATGCCGTACTCTTAACGGTCTCAATCATCATATTCCAGCCGTCGAATGCCCACCGCTGTTGATAGGGGTTCACGATGGACTTTCCCACTATATCTCTTTTCCCTTCGGCCACCTCAGCAGCCACATTAGTTAGACGTGTATCAGTCCCTCCATGGCGCTTCGCTGTTGTATCGGCTAAAAGATCCGACGACATTGGTAGCGTCCCCTATCTCTTCGGGACGTTCAGGGCAGTAGTGCCGTACCTCCGGTTCTTCCCGCGGGCACAATAACATTGCAATTCAATTTCTCTTGAACCTCGCTAGGGACTCTTGTCCCACGATTCCTCAGTCGCCAATACTGGCGCATTATTCCACAACCCCGGTATTTAGACCTGCAGGTTATACATACAGCACGTTGGGATAATATCAGTAAATCCCACTCCCTCATACTTGATTCTGGACACCAGGCCGCCCTGGGGCTCTGAATGATCTCATTTGACCCACCGATATTTTTTCCTCTTTTTATTATCGCTCTAGCTGGGAAATGTTTGACGGGGTACTCAGGTTGTGAAGTGGTGAAAGGAAGACAGTATCCGTAGCATACAAGTGACACATGTATGTAGTACGGGCCCCGGCTGTTTCTTAACGGGACCGCGCCGTATACATCCTCCTCCTCCTCCTCCTGACTTGAATTCCGCCGAGAGCTCTGCCGAATTTGAAGCCGGCATCAACCATCACAACTTCCGAAACTTCAAATTGAACCACAACGACGGACAGGAGAAAGAGGTAAAGCTTCACCTCCGTTTCAGTGATATTTCGCCCCCTCTGTAGGCCCAGCAAAACAATAGGTGGCGTCAAGCGCTGGACATTTCATCGCGAAGGTAGAACTGTTTCAAGTCTAGGTCTGTGAGCAACTATACGACCCTCCCCTGCTGCCTCCGCTTTATTCTGGGCGACAAATATATTAACTACATTACTGCGAGTCCGACGCTGCCAGTGCTGCTCAACCTGTTTGTCGTGTCGCGATCGTTGGCCGCAGCGGAGGACATTGTGCCAGTGGCCATTGAATCCCAATATTAATTCATAACCCTTTTTCTTCTCCACTGTTTCTGCTCCTTTGTGCGCGTCTGTGTCATATACGGATCTCAGCGACCAACTCAATTTCCTCTCCGTTAATTCTGTGTTTTCGACATGTTTTCAACTTCGGGTGGCTAAATATTATCATTGCCAAGCCCCACCCCATCAACCGCAGAAGCTCTTCTTTGTGGGTCCAATAATTAACATTGCTCTATGTAAGAACTTTTCTTGTTTTCCGTCCTTACTTCCCCGAGGACACCGATCAGTGTTCAGGTACAGAGCCCGAACGGATCCGGCCAGATAATCTTGCTCCTTCGAACACCTTCCTTCGCCCAGCGTTCGACATGTCCTTGCGCCAGGATCAAGGTACGAGCTTTGGCGATTTCCTACCATCCATATATCGATATCACGAAACCTCAACATCCCCTGGCTTGGCGTTTGAAATTTCGCAATTTTGGCTCGTTAACCGAATCAATTGGACTGGCACGGCAGCACGGCCTATCACGGCGTTGGCCCTGTCCGCGATAATGCTCGCGTGGAAGCGGCCCGAGCCGCTGATTGCGAATCGCAAGTGTCTACAAATGTACCGCCACTTGGAATTCTAGAAATCGACGACAATCTTCTCTCACGCACGGATTGACACCGAAGTTCAAGGCACTATGAAAGAATATGAACTGCCATGAACACGTGCGAGTAGCCCTAAGCATTTCATGAAAAGTATTTGTTCATGCAGTCGTCCGACCTAAGAACTTGCTTGGATCAGGACTGAAGTTGAATTGTGAAGAAAGCAAAATTCGAATATTCGTCACCAAGTTGCGCAATCCAAGGACAATACCCCACATCGTCGGTTGCGACGACTGGCTGGCTCGGCGGCCTCGATGAAATGTCGGATTCGGATTCACGAACTGGGTGGGGTGGTAATGATTGCATACGCGAGACGGAGGTGAACGTCAACGCTCAAAGCGGACGCCGCTCCAGCCCGACTCGGAAGAAGTGTGCAGTGAGTCAGTCAGCGAGCGCTAAGCTGTTTCAGTGCTGGCGAGTATATTTGTGCGTCGCCACCTTCCGTTGACGTTCAAATTTAAAGGGGCTCGCGACGTTTGGTTAGTAGTAATTAATTAAATTCCTTTGGTGACTCACCGGCCCATACCGTGTTTTTTTGTGCAGCTAGTCAAATGCCTGCGTAGTGTCATAGACTTCTGCGGTGCGGCCGTCCACGGCGTTGCGCACGAACAACCCGCTGGAATGAAAGTTATCAAAGTTATAGTCAAAGTTCAAGTTGAACCGCAGCACCGCCACATGTTCAACTTTAGCTCGATCGCTCTTCGCAGGAAATGGGACAGTCAGAGTAGGACACTTCGAAGGCGCTTCAGCCATGTGCTTCAGAAGTGCTTCAGGAATTATTTTCCGAGCATAAGCGTGGATAAGCTCTGGCTCTGACCGTCCCATTTGAATTGCGCTTCAGAGGTACTTCGGATGTGCTTCAAGTACAATGATTTATATATTGCTGATGGGCATCAGTTCTGAAGCACATCTGAAGCGCGTTGAAGTGCCTCCGGAGGCGCTTCGACGCGCTTCGAATGTGCTTCAACATTTCGACGCTTTTCCCGCGTTTAATCAATCTGAAGCACTTGTGCAGCATCGGCGTAAGCGCCACTGAAGCACCTACTCTGACTGTCCCTGATGTCGTGGTACGCACGAGCAAGGGCACGATGCAGCGCTAGCGGATTCAGATCCGCTTGCGACATAACCGAGAGATTGGAAATTTGGAATACATAAGTTCCATGGACCTCGGAAGTCAGAATCTTACGATATTCAAATTTTCCTCCTTATTTATGTCCAGAGGCACACCACCGGCGCCGACTGTCCATCCAACTAAGCCTTCTGCATTCGCTTACCCTATCTCAGTCCGGCTTCTGACTGGGCGGGTCCACGATGACCCGCCCCTAACTTCAACCGGCGCGAGGGAGCCGCGTCCGAGAAGTAACGGAGTCATATGATTGTTGTCATATTTCCCCATTTTTTCGCGACTCGCGAGCGGGTTGTGGGCGCGGCGCTGTGGGATCCCCGCCAAGGATGGCCTTACGTATGCAGAGCAATGGTCTGGAGGAAGTTGGTAACTTCGGGCGCTCCGCTTCCATCGGCCGAGTTGGCAGTGCGGCACGTTGAAGTCCAAAATCACATTTGGTTGAACGGCGTTCAACCAGACTGAACCATCCTTCCGATTTTTTGGATTTGCTGAGCGTTTTTGAGGCATCACCTCTCCATTGAGTCGTTCCGTCGGTGGCCGTCGGGCAGCGTCGAGCCCCGGAACACAAATGCGGAAAATCGGAGTACGGATGAATGGGAATGATTGCCCTCAGGACCGACGAACCGATGATGAGTTGGCGGGTAGATGCGTCGTCCGCTAAGAAGGTTACCTGCATTATGGAGCAAGGTGGGTTTCTTTGAAAGTTTTCGTGTGGAGGACAAAGACGAAGAACAAAAAACAGGTTGGTTGGCAAGAAAAAAAAGCAGGACTAAGTACGCACTTGCTAATGAAGGCTGATGATGATGATGATTCGATGTTTGAGATCCACGTCCTCGCTGTTGGAGATCAAAGCACGATCTCACGGTTCACGACTCAAGAATCCTGATTTGGAACAATAAGGTAATGGCGCTTGACAAGAGTGTAGGCAGGAAAATATACGCACCTCCTGCGGTCCGTACCTCCGCAAACCATGCGTATAAGAAGGACCTCGGAGACTAAAAATTTCGTGTTCGGTGTTTTTCAACCAGATAACTCCTTTAATAATTGAGGCGCCGATCCTCACAGGATAAAAATTAACTACTCGCATCGTCTGAATGAAAGAGGTCGAGGTGAGCTCTAAATGACGCTCATGAGAAGAGAACAAACGACGCGGAGGCCAGGAATCGTATTTAATAGATGATTGGCGTAGTGACACGTTATGTCAAGTCGTCGCATGGCAGAGATCATGGCAGAGATCGCATCAGAAAGCCACGTGCGGGAAAGCTGCCCTTATTCCACTTTCAGCTCAGCCACCCTCAAAGACTCTCAGCAGCATCCATCCAGCTCACCGTCGAGCCCCGCGAGCACCCCCTCGAGCTCATCGTCCGCCCCAGCGAGCTCATCGTCCATCCCAGCGAGCACAACTCCATGCTGTGGGCCTCCAAGCGCAGGAAATCCCGTCCTGATATCCCGCCACAAATAAAGTCTTCGTCTTCTCCTGCCCGCCGCTCGTCCGTGGGAGCCCGCGTCTGCCGTTTGCGCCTCTCCAGTCCAGCGATATGCCACCGCAGGGTCCACCACAAAACATCTTCATTGGACGCTCCATTCTCAGTCCAGACGAGCAGCAGCAGCTTGCTCGACAGTCTCCGTAAGTCGCGTTTTCGTGTAGTGGTACATTTTTTTTCATTGCAATAGATCTCCACCACTCAATTTCTCTCTACCGCGGCGAGATGCCCGCAACGAGCCCAGTTCCCCGTCGTAAGCGCTGGTGTTATATATTTCTGATCTGTATTTGAACAATAACTAGCTCGGACGACTCGGACACCCTGTACAAAGTCGACACGCTCAGTTCATTTACCTTTGGGGCCTCAGCACAGCCGCCGTCAGGACGCAGCATCGGTCCCTTAGATGAGGTCGATGAGGACGACATGCGCAGACGAGGCGCGGACGAGACGCCCAGACAATCTCTAGCCGGCACAACCGCCAGCAATCGAACCGCCAGCCACGATCCCAGAACCCCCGAGGCGTACTACTCGCCCCCACGTTCCGACGCCGCCTCCCACCACACCTTCGGCACCTCCTCCGCATCCTCGCTCTCCTCCCCCAGCCGCTCCGGCAGTCGCAGCCGCACCACCAGCAGCACAACCCACACTTCGATCGATACCGACGGCTACGCTGGCCTCGCCGGGGTCACTTTCAACCCCATCCACCACCATCCCGTTCTGGCCGCGGACGTCGAGTTCGACTCGGAGGAGGACTTCGGCATCGACGACGAACCTTACGACAACGACCACATCGAGGTGTCTTCTGCGCGCGGGGGCGGCAGTATCGAGGGCGCGCAGTTTGAGGCCGCGTTTGAGCGCCAGATGTACCGCGATGCCGAGGCGGCCTCTCTCGCCGGCACCCGTCGCCCGAGCCTCCCGATGGCAATTCCTGGCGTGGCGCCTGACATAGACGTGCATGGGAACCGCCGCGAGCGGGAGGGCAGCCTTGCAACGCTGCGCCGCCCGAGCCGCAGCCTCGATGACCAGGTCAGCGTGCTGACGCTAGGCGAGCGCGAGGGCAGCGGTGGTGCGCATGGGCCCACGCCGGTGACGGTGAGCGTCCCGGAGAGCGACGGCGACTGGCGCTCGCTCTCTGCTCGGCGTGCGTCGGCGCAGCTGCGCGAGTCGCCTACGTCGTCCATGGCTGCCCCCGTATTCACCATGCCCACCTTCGCCCCGTCTGGCTCCGCTCCCGCCCACACCGCTAAAGTCAACACCCACGCCGGTACGAGCGGCGGCGGGGGGGAGCGCTTCCTTCGACGGATTCGGGTTCGATCCCGACTGGAGCGCGATAAGCTCGGGGATCACAGGGCTCGACATGAGCGATGTCGCGGTACACTCTGGCTCCTCTGCGTCGGCGAACCCGTCAAGCTGGGGGTATCGTGTCTCGCGCGAACCGACGCCCGTCGCAGCTGTCGCTCATGCTCCGAAGACCGAGTACGGCGAGCGGGGGAAGTGTGATGTACGACCCGGACACGTTCACTGCGGCGGTGCGGCAATGGGGCGGGGATGAGTATGAGCGGCAGCGGAAGTACTGGACGTTTCGGAGGGATCATGCGGATGGGAGAGGGCATACGGCTGCGGGGAGGGCCGGAGGTGGAAGTGTGGGTGCGGGTAGCGCGATGGGGGTGGCGCTGGCGCCTGTGAGGAGTATTACGAGCGGGAGAGTGGGGGTGGGCAAGGGGTCGGAGAGGGGGACGAGTATGAGCATTCTTAGTGGGCATGGGGGTCATGAGAAGGAGAAAGGGCAGAGACCGGTGCATGCCCCCTGGCGCGGGATGGCGCTCAATGCGGAGGAGATTTGGAATAGCTCGTTGGTGGGAGGCTTCAAAGTGAGGAGGAGTGAGTGTCTCTCTCTTCAAATCTTCATTTCATGGCGGGATTGGGAGGCTTAACACCAAAAGCTTGCTCAATCCATCATTTCTCTTTCTTTACTCTACTTCTTCCGTGTACTGATCTCCCATTCGCAGTCGAGCTCCGCCCACAAAAGCCGCAACAGCGAGTCACCATCGACCCCTTCCGCGGCCATACAGGCTCGGCCCCATGCCGCCACACGACGGCGCATACACGAACATCCACAAACACTCGAAGGTCATGGCGTTCTCCATCCACCGGCACTACAAGCCCACGCGCGCGCCGCCCTCTGACCCGCAGGGCGCCTTCAACGCCACTGCTAGTGCGAGTGCCCATCGCCCGGGCACAAGCTCAGGCGCGAACGGCGCGCGCGGGAGCGTGAGTGCTGCGTCAGGGAGGGTAGGGTACCCGAGCGCGATGGAGGAAAGGCGGCGGCCGACGGCGATGATCTTGTTGGCGCCGAGGCATGTGCAGGAGGCGTATACGAGCACGAACACGACCAAGGGGTTGAGGTCGCATGGGTTGCTTGATGAGGGGCGCGATCGGGAGCGGGAGCGCGGGGATGGGAGAGATACGCGGAGTGCGCGGGATAATAGGGATACAAGGAGCACGCGCAGCGAGAAGGGGCGGGAGAAGGAGAAGGAGAAGGAGAAGGGGAGGCTGAATGGCTCGAAGGATAAGAGCGGGAAGAGCGCCAGCAGCAAGCAGACGAGTAGCACCAGCAGCACGGCGAGTTCCACCAGCACGTATCGCAACGACACTGTCACGCCGCCTCCGCCACCTGCCGGGCCCTCGACGCATACGTACCCACCCCCGACAAGCGCGGCGCTCGACAGCCGCGACTCAGGCTTCAGCGGGCCGACCCTCACTGCGCGATCGGCGTCCTCGTCAAGAAGACGGCGCAACAGCATGGACGACTCGGACTCGGACACGGAGCGCGTGTCGTCGCGGACCACGCACAACGAGGCGTTCTCGACAATGGACGCCAGTTTGATCGACCAAATGGTGCTTGCGCAGGACGCGCGGTACGGCGAGGGCTCGAACGGCGTGCTGTCGCGCGTGCTGCGGCGGGGGCCTGCACACATAACGGGAGGCCCTGCGGCGCCGCACCAGGTGTACATTCCGCCCTGGGTGACGTTGCAGAGCCGCGTGAAGCAGGAGGAACGGCGGCGGCGGCACGACGTGCTGAGCCACTCGTTTGAGGACGTGGGGCTCCTGCCGCCAAAGAAGAGCACGGGCGGAACGCGTATGAAGAAGGCACCGATCAAGGGCGTGGACATCTTTGCCCAAGTGCCGGCGGACGCGCTGTTCATGCTGCTGCCACTGTGGCCGGGTCCAACGGACCCGGTGAGTGAGCGGAACGCGACAAAGGAGCCCCACGAAATTCCGACGGAGCAAAGGCAGTATCTGTTGGTGTCATACAAGCCCACCGACGAGCGCGCACCGCCCAAGAAGAATGACAGGGAAGAGGGACGCGGGAGCAAGAAGGGGAGCTCACACAGCAGCCCGACGAGCAGTGCGGACGGCGCCACGGGCAAGGGGTGCGATATCCTGCTCACGAGCTACCGCATCAGCGCGAGGCTGGTTTCGCACGCGGACCTCCAGGGTTCAGGCGTGCGTGTACCGGATGAGGGGCTCGCGGTACTGGGGCCGTGGCACGAGGCGTGGCTCACCATGCCGCAGATTGCGACGCGCGACCATGGGCTGCTTGTCATCGGAACGTGTGTTTCGCGTGACGCTGGCATCGAGTTCGATCCGGAAGGCCTCGTCAAGATGGGCTTGTGCATCCCCGTCCCGCTCGAAGCAGGCACGGAAGACCTGGAGGAGGAGCCCGTCGCAGAGCTGACACCCATTGGTAAGGCCGTGCTGGAGATGGCGTGGATTGGGTGCATTGCCGTGACGAGTTTTGGGCCGGCGGGGTCGTCTTGAGACGGGGTATCTTGTTCATCTTACATATATTCTTCTTACCATATTTCTTTGATCTTCATACGCATATCTTTCTTTCCCTTTTTACTATGGTTCCAGATCTCTTGTTACGTGGACGAGGATGGAGATGGATAGAATCGTAGCACTATGTACACCGCGACATGTCAAAGAATGATCTGTGCTTTTTATTGTGCTGTTGGGATAAGTTTGAGATTGGTATGGGAAATGCAAATATTGCATGTAGATAGCGTGCGAGTCTGTAGCGATGTACTTCAATGTAAAATACGGGATGAGGGCAAACCAGAGGGAATCAGGATCAACGTCAGAAGATTCTGGTGAACAAGACGGACGAGTCGATTAGGCTCCTCGTCTACGGTGTTGGTGGTCCGTAGTTCTGCGCTCGAGAGAGGCGGTACCGGTGGTCGCGTCATTTGAGTTGCCCTTAAGAGAACTAGAAGAAGACGCCGGCTCAGCCCGCCGCTGTGGCCAACGCTGTCGTTGAGAGTAGCGCCGCTGGATACCAGGCAGCCCTACCGCTGGGAGCAGCAAGCGGAACACTGGAACAAGCTCGACGCTTGGAGCAAACGGCCGCAATCCCTAAGCTTGAGGAGTCTCGTACAATGTACTTACATTCTTGAAAAACGAATGCTGCCGCATTTCGTCTCGATTATCATCTCCCAATGATCCTCAGTAGCATTAACTTGCCCACGAAATGTTCAGCCACCCGAGCAATCCTGCTGGTCGGATTCTTCGCCGGCTTGTCGTCTTTCAATTCGAAAACGATCTTCGAACAGCAATCAGGCTCAGAGATCTCAAACCTGAAACTTGCAATAAGTTGATGATACGACCGTAGAAAAGATATCAGCTCAATGCGAAACAATGCTTGTACCAATGCAATGCGATATGTATGCGACAAATGAGTGCGGTGCTACGATGCCGATGCTGAGCCCACGATTAAACAACTGTAATCTCCAAACCCAATTAATGCTGAACCTATACCATGCCTGTCTATATCCAAAGTCCGGTGGTCGAGATCAAGTCAACACTACGCTGAAAGCGGCCGCGCCGAGCGCAAGAAGCCACGGGTCCCAGATCCCCAGCGTACGGGCGCTGGCGTTTGAGTTGGTGGATGTCTTGTTGTTGGAGCCGTTGGAGCCGGCGGTGGGCGCAGCCTTGCCACCGGCCCCACCGCTAGCGGCAGGGGCTGCGGTTTTTGCGGGTGCGGTTGTTGCGGGTGCGTGCGTGGCTGTGAGCTGGGCAGCCTGCAGAGAAGCAGAAACGGCGGTGACGGTGACTTCGCCCTGCAGATCCGCAGCGGCAGTAGGTGCGACAACGATGGTCGCTGAGAGGGATGCAATTGATTAGATAGCCAGAACAGAAGGGGGTGCGCTTACACTCAAAGTCGCCTCCGTCTCCGATAGCCTGTTGCACCGCCTGCGTTAACAGCGCCGCTGCGTTGTCGGGGACCTGCGACAAGAAACCGATCCGGGGCGGGTCTTGCGAAGGGTGGGTCAGGTTTCCGTAGTGAAAAGCGACAAGATTCCTGCAATGAGCGGATTGACGTTGGAAGATATCGGATGTGAAAAAAGCGCGACGTACGACTTCATGAACGGATCCCCCAAACTCCACCGGAACAACGCGCCAACGCCAGGCGCGTCCGTCGCAACAAGATTGTCGATGACGCAGTTCTGCGCGTCGTGGGCAGACACCGGGCCCGGAAGGTCGCGGGGGTCGATGGGGAACATCTGCAAAGCGTAAGTTGAAGATAAGTAAGGGTTACGACTGGGTGAGCCACGCACCTTTCCGCCAATCTTGAACGCCAGGTTGTGTGCCTTGGCACAGGCAAGAGTCGCGCTGTTGGGATCGTCTGGGGTGTAGTTGGGCGAGATCGTCCCGAGGATATTCTGAACGACGTCGCTCGGACCGCGCAAGATGGAGTTACCCTGTAACGTGTGTCAAATGGATACACATATATATTCGCTGGACATACAGTATCAATGAGGGCGGACATCCGGTTTGCATCGACATTGCCACTTGTCGCGACCTTGGATGGTGCGAGCTCAACGCCGTCCAAAAATACACCGTCAAGATCGATTTCCCAGCTAATCAAAGTTAATAGAATTTAACACGAGGAGGCTTAGGAACATACCGGAGCGGGTAGACCTTGGCCAATCTTCTATCAGCGACTTTAAAGCGACAGGAACACCGACATACCTCGCCGGGCGCGAATGACGGAGCGCTGATTCCGCCTTCGGCGGGGTTGTACAAACGCACAGGGACCCAAGTCAAGCTGGAGTTGTCGACACCGTCGGGAAGTGTGCCGAGCGTGAGTGCACCAGTTCCAGAAATATCGATTGTTGAGCGCTGGAGAGAGATCTGACAGCGCAGATTAGTTTCAGACTGATTTGAATAGTATTGTATTCACCGTGAACATAGGCATCTGGAGAGCGTCGCTTTGCGCGATCCGGGAAATGAGCGGGCCATCAGCGTAAGAGGACGCGACAAAGTGGTCTGTTGTGCCCGTCTTTCCGAACTGGTGTATTACTGCTGCAGTCTGAATCTGGCTAGTCGGGGGGGTCAGGCATCAGCCAAGCAAAGTGTGGCTTGGCTCACGATTCGGTGGGAAAGCCGAGCCCGAAGATGCCAGCAGCACCAAACTGGACGACTATAGTCCAGAGCAGCGTTATTCACAGCGCGAGTGGTATAAGGACAGAGACTCCGTACCTGAGTTTGACGTGTCATTAATGGCCGCAAAAAGTTGATTGTCAATTGCAACGCCCGCGATCGAGATAGTGTCCATCGCAATGGGACCGGAGGCATGGGTTCCCGTGGTGGAGTCGCCATAACGCATTATTACATTGGCTCCGGTTTTTTTGAGACCCACAGTAGGAATACGGGGTGTATTGCCAGCTTTGGCGCACGCGTTTGTGGCGCAGTCCGTCGAGATTAACCATAAGTCCTGCAATGTGTAAGTTATCTGTGGCCTGTAGATCCAAGACGAGCGCGCGCACAGAAGAACCAGTGTCTGCAATATTTCAGTTATTTTAGTCTGACATATATGAGACGAGCGTACCAAGATTGACGACCGTGGTGGTGTCTCCTACTTGGATTGGTACCGTGTAAAGCCTAACACGAATTGAAATTATTGACTCCCCACAGCGCAAGGGGCACACACAGATCAGAGTTGTCTCCGAGGCCGATAGATCCCTCCACGGTTCCACGTTTCCCAATCGTGTTGAGTTCGTCATTATATCTCGCAGAGAATCGTCGGGGCGGAGCGGGCAGAGCGAGAGTGGCAGAGACGAGGAGAGAGAGCGCAAGGAATAATGAGGACATTAAAAGGAGCGCTCAACGCTGAAGAAACAGGCAAAGAAGGTGAAAGGTCCGGGCCACAACCAGGAAAAGGAAAGAGAGAGAACAAGAAAAGAAACAAGGCTCGGCAAGGCTCGGTGTTGGCAGCGACAACGGAAATAGAATACAATCACAGTACGTAATTCACATCAATCCTCCTTGGTTTCTACCATCACGCACAAATCACCCAGGTCAGATTTGAGGGACCCATAAATACACTCAAGTCGGACTTAGGAGGGACCCGAAGAGACTTCAAGTTGACCAGAGTCGGCCACAGCCCTAAAGAAATTTTCGGCAGACGTATCAAGAAGACCGAGCACAACTTGGCGCCCATTGGCGCCAATACTTTGTCTACCTACCAGTGCTGCGGGTCGGGTATGGCGGGCACCCAAGTGGCCAACCACATCAAAATGAGGCACTATGCGCATTCAACAGATTCATCAGTGTTGAATGAGTCACTTTCGCAGGCTTATCATCAATCCTGTTTGTCGCTGAAACCGGTGACAGAAATCAAAACCCGCTCGCTGCTACCGCCCCATGTCCCTGGCCTACCCCTGATTCTGTTATGCTAATTGTCCAGGAGCATTGGACCTCGTTGGGCTGAGGACTCTCCCCCGCAATGTAAGTAATCGCCCAGGCAACTTAACAGGCTAACCGAGATCTGCAGCATTGCATCACGTCGCGGGCACCCGGGGCTTTTCTATTCTTCTTTCGGCCTGAAATAGACCATAGAGCAAGCCAAATTACACGACTCGGAGCGAGCACATGAAGCTGAACGACAAAAGTCTATAATTATGTAGGTCTGTAAATGTCCTTCCTGTGCTCCGCCAAAAGACATATGGTCGTCCGTCACTACTGATTCCTGGTCTGTTCTAGCGAGTCTTCCGCTTGAATTCTTTCTTCGTTTCCTCTTGGTACGGGATCTGCGCCCGGCGGACATAGCGGGTGAGGGGATGGCGCGATTGTTAACGCCGTTTTGAACGCCGTCGAGTCCGAAAGGTCTGATTGGGACAATCGAAGCTCGGACAATTCTCTCTCAAGCATCGGGAACTCGACTGAGTCAATGAGACGCGCTGATTTGAAAGTACTATTAAACACGTGATCGCGTAAGCCTTGGAATCCGTCTACTTGCAGCTAATAAATACCTTTAGAAAGGTATTTATGGGCTCAATTTACATTACTCTGAACGCTCGACCTGGCCGGATATTTGCAAGTGACGAAATCGACACCTTCCTAAATTGTTACTTGTCGGACCGATCCCAACCCGCCCGTTGGGCACTATAATATATCGTTCCAACCAACCCCGCAACCGCAACTCCCATAGAACCCGCTCCATAATATGCAGGTTTGAACAGACCCTGCTCCAGCAGCCGCATGGTTGAAAAATATCTCGCCGTGCCGTATATTATCGACCCGCTGCCTGTTCCCAGAAGGGCGCCCACCAGTGCGTCGGAGGAATCGTCGCCTCTCGACCTTCCGCCGGTCTGGCTCTCGGACTTCACGGTAGGGAGTACTTTGGCTACGTCGAGCTGTGAGAAGCGCTCAATGGCTGTGCCAAGAGCGACGAAGCCGAGGCCGGTACGGAGCCACGCGAGGAAGGTGCGCTCGGATGCAAGGTGGTCGCGCGCGACGGAGCCTGTGTTACTGTACACTGGTGTTCGGAATCGTGCTAAAATCCTGGACATGGCTTGAGTTAAGTGGGATTGATGTGATCCGAGCCACCGGCAAAGTTTGCTTGATCTTCATTTGTAGACGCAGATGGCTCCGGATTCAGTGAGGCGTTGACTGTTTAACAAGGCCATTTGTGGCCACCCAACTTCAAGTTCAATTGTCTGCACATCTAACAGGGAAACCTTTTCGACGAGTTGAAAGGCGGGTTTAAATTTTGAGGGATATTTGCTGTTGGTGCGGCATTTCCGGACCAATAGCAAAAATCCCTCCAGCTTTAAAACCTGCCTTTCAACTCGCCAGGAAGATTTTCCTGTTACTGTGCTGAGATGCAGGATCGTTGAATGACCGTCCCGGCTATGGATTCGAGGGGCTTTGTACGAACCCCTCCGAGTCGACAAGAGAAGCTTTGGAATTAAATGGGAGCCGATTCGGAACGGAAAGTCTGCCCGCGGAACTCAACTCACTATAGCGGATATCTGTTTCTAGGAGCGTCTCAGTGCGGAAGGATTTCAAACCTCCATGTGTCGGGACGAACACAAGTCTGCTTGCCGTATAATACGTTCCGAGTTGGCCGACCTTTCTTCTCCGCCGCTCTGCAACGAAGAAACCTCGGGCTTGGTGATTTCGCCTTCAACATATTTCCTGCAACTTGGTAAATATGTAGAGGGTGCGTTGCCAATTGAAATGTTAATGCAAATGAACCGAGACTCGTAGCGGAAATATTTCAGACACGCGGGAACTTCAGACCCGCTATGTCTAGGAATTAGATCTGATAAATAAACACAGAAACCTCATCTCACTCCTCTTTGCAATCCCATATTCTCCATGACTTCCGCAATATCTATGGCTTCCTCAATGCCTATGACTTCCCCAAGACGCCGACGATTCTCGTTGCTGGTATGTATATTTGTTTCACCAGGAGGTCCCTTGCTGATTCGAAAATAGGATCTTATGCGAAGCACCCCAAAATATAACTGTGAAAAATGCAAGGTTACAGTGCATGACATTGCGCATTGGCTTGAGGTAAGACCTTTCCGGACCTTCCAAGTTTTCATGCTTATATTTTCTTCAGCATCTCGGGCATGATCCAGTAACCGACGCCATTGTACTCCAGAGCATGGACCCATGGGTGAACGAGCACCCTTCTCTGGAACAGGATCCAGAGCACGAATCGCACTATTTCAACGACAGGAGCTCTCCATTAAACAAAATCCGGACTACTACGTGCCTGCGGCAGCTGGTTTCGAGCGAGCGGGAAGATCGAGGAGCACGAGTCTTAGTTCTTGGCTTCGTGGAGGGTCCATCGATGAATGATATTAGAATGTAAAAAAAACAGTTTATACGACGGGTTCTTACTCCGGGTTATCGAGGGGCAGTTCAACGAATCCTATATCCTATACTTTAAAAGACAATTGACAGATTATCACGTGGAGCACGTGATAAAGTCACGCACATTGCACGTGTTTGTCCCACGGCTCGGAATTCACCGTGTACCCCAAGGCGCCACGCGCTGCGAGCGTTAGCGAGCAGCAGTGTGGCGCCGGAGGGCTCGGAATCCGCCGTGTCTGTACGGAACTGGGAATCTGCCGTGTCTGACCGCCCGTGGCGAAGACACGGGTGCCTTAATCTAGTTGATCGGGTCAGGCGACGCGTTATGTACACATATTTTGAATCACATGACCCCGTGTGCTTACCTCCCACTTTCTTGAAGCTCGTCGTGCATTTGGATTGACACGAACATAGTCACGCTATTGGTTCCAACCCGATCTTCGTTCGCTCGCTAAACTACAAAGATGGACCAGGGATTCGATTTCAAAGCTCTCCGGAATCCGACTGTCTCCAATACCGCTCCTTTCTCTATGCTTCAAAGACCGACCAACTTGAGGAAACCATTCGCGTTCATTCAGACGCAGAGTCGAAACAATACCGAAAACCATTCTGTACCCTCTGGATCCCATGGATTTTCAGACGCGGAATCCAGTCGACGACATGTCGAACCGCTCCGAATGAAGCAAGAACCGAATGATCATAATAGCAATACCGCATTTTCCAACGCGCGAAACCACCAGCAACAGCCAAGCTTGATTCCTCAACCTCGAAACGAGACGAAAACGCAATCCAACGAACTTCGCGCGTTCACGATGATGGCCCCGACCCCAAGCTACGATCGGCAGCACGCTGACACGTCTCGGCTTCCCTGTATGTTTCTCGCATAGCTCTTCATCTGTCTCTTCTTAGTCTGTCGCGGACCTACTCTCAGTCGATGCCCCGCAATATGCTTCCTCTCCAAAGGCTTCCTTCAAAGTTCCTGAAACCCACAGACATTCCAGTCTCAATCCATCCCAAGAACGCCCTCGTTCTCGTTCCGTTTCGCGCTCAAGGTCTCCCTCATTACAAATCGATCAAGATTTCGACGCAGAAGACGCTGACCTCTCTCAACTGATGACCAAACGCATGCGAGAAGCCAAGATCATCAAATCCAAGCTCGCTGAGCAGGTATGTGCATACAAAGCCATGTTAAAACGCGCATATACTCACCTTTTTGCGGGAAAAATCAGCGCCTCGCCACTGCTACCCTCGAATCCCGTCTTTCCGCGCAGACTGCGGCCAGTGAGAGTGCCGAACTTGCCCTGAAGAAACACATCTCGGAACTCGAGGCTCGTGAAGCATCGCGCGTGGCGAAAGTGGAAGAAGAGTTGCGGGTGGCCAGAGCCCAGAGCGAAGACGCAGCACAGAAACTACAAGAGGCTAACACCAGACTCAGTGACATGCGAGCGACAGCCAAGAGTAGTTTGGATCAAATAAGGAACAAGCTGAGTACCTTGATATACCGGCACCTCTTGGTGCTTACCTTTATACAGCCACGCCGCTCTGCAAGCTCATCTCACGGGTCTCAAATCCGACTATGACGTCTCGCAAGATGCCCTCAGGTCTCTGTCTGATGAAGTCGCTGAACTTCGACGAACTGCGACAGATAGTAGAAACGGCATGTCCCTGCCCATGGTTTCGGACCTGAAAGTCTAATTCTCTCTTAGGGATCGCGGCCTCGGAGACCCTCGGTCGGAGCGCAGAGACGAGGGCTGTAATCGATGGGCTACAAAGCGATCGTGCTAGCGGTTTGCTTTTCCTTCTTAACGATTAATTAATACTAAAACAACCTGCAGCGCACCAAGTCATCGATATGCTCCGGGACAAGCTGCATCTCCTTAGCGCCCAGGTGGTCGAGGCGAAGGAGCGGATAGCCGAACTCGAAGCGATGCGGGAGGGGAAGATCGAGCGACTTGGTCAGTATCTTGTTGTTTGTGTGGCCCTTGGGCTCACTTTATCGTTCCAGAAACGAAAGTAGAAGAGCTCGCCGAAAGGCTGGTCAAGAAGGAGGAGGAAAGCGCGCGGAAACTGGCTAATATGGAGACATTGGAAGCGCGTCTTCACGAAACTAACGAAAGGTGGACCAAATTACTTTCCAAATTAACTGACCAACTTTATCCGCCCTAGACTACTGCGAGCTTCAAAGACTCTGGAGGAGAGAGAGGTCGAACTAGGGGCTTTCAGAGACCAGTGCGTACCCTGGCGACTTAAGTGGGAGTAGCCGCTGATGATGCTATTTCAAAGGAAAGTTGCCTGGGAGTGGGAATTGAAAGAGAAGAGCGCCAAGATATCTTCATTGCAGTCCATGTCCGCCGATATCGTTGTTCTAAAGGAGCAGTACGACCATTGTCCCCCATTCACCTCTGTCCACGTACTAACGTCTCGTCAAAGGAACATTACCCTGGAACTACAGGTGACGGAACTGAAGGAAGAGTGAGCGGGTTGACTTCTCATCGAATGTACACTAATCAGTCTCAAGGAAAATCGTCTTGGAATTCCAGGCCAAAGAGGATCGCTCGAAAATAACAACCGCTCTTCAGGTTTCGGAGACTCGACTACTCGCGGCGGAGGCGGAGTGGGTGAAATCACCTGTCATCATCTGCATGTACTGAATTATATCGTTTAGAACAGTCGCCCTCAAACGCGAAGTGCAGGAATATCGCGGCAAAATAGCAACCCTCGAGGAGCTGCAAAGAGAGTGAGTCGAGACCTGAGTCACCGAACGATCTCAGTATTAACTCTGTACCCAGTAAAACGGCGGAACTTCAGCAGTCTAAGGACCAAGCTCACCAGCATGAGACGCAGGTAGTGCATTTGCGAGCTGAGCTCAGGGCCCTCGAGACCATCAAGGAGCAGTTCCAATCTTCGTATGTCTCCTCTGTTGAATGGTGTTCCAACTCAGGAAAATACTCTCAACAGACTCGCGGCCGCGAAGCTCTCCGAGACCAAACTAACACAGGAGACTCAGGCTTTGACGCAAGAAGTTAACATGTCAACTCTCCGTGAAGTGGTATTGAAAGAGAGGGAGGCTGCATTGCAGCAGAAGTCCGATGAACTCGCTGTTCAGATCAGCAAACTCAACGGCGAAGTATCGGCTCGGGAGGAGGAGTATTCTGTTCTTCTTGGCGCATCCTTCATTGAAACTGACCACTGCTTCAGGCTCAGACGAGTCAATACCAAATGCTCTGTTCGTATCTTCATTGTCCTCCCTTTGAGAAGACTGATAAAGTCGTCAGGTTCTCCAAGAGCGTTTTGATTCGCAGGCGCTGACGCTGAAGCTTGCGAAGGAACAAAGCGGAGATCTCCAGGTAAGGGGTATCCCCACGGTCTCCGACTTCTCAGTTAATCGCGCTACAGGAACGTCTGGTGATGTCGGAGAGTGCTCATGCCGTGAGTTTCGAGAAAGCGGTCGAGACGAGCAACGCTAACTAGCCGTAGACTAAGCTCGAATCCACGATCGGCAAGTTCAACACCGAGCTCGCTGTACTGCGTGAGCAGAAGGCGAGCCTTCAAGCGACGCTAAATCAAGTAACGGAGGAGTTCGCGACGCACCGGACTGGGTTTCTCGGAGCTTCGGTCGACTACGAGAACAAGCTCAGCAAGCAGGACGAAATGCATACCAAACTCGTTCAGGCGGAGGAGCGGAGGGCGATCGCTGCTGAGAAGGACGCCGAGGGAGCTAAGGAGCAGGTCGAGAATCTCTTGCAGCAGGTGGAGAGCGGTAGGGTGGAGTTGGAGGAGGTGAAGCGCAAGGCGCGCGAGGCTGCGTCGCAGGAGAATGTGGACCTGGAAGGTGAGGTTGTCGTTCTGCGCGTGCGGCTTGAAGAGCTGGAAGGAGAGAATTCGAGACTTCAGCATCGGGCGAGGGATTTGATACAGCGGTATAAGGACGGGGATTTGGTGCGTATCTGCGTTTTTATTTTGCGACGCCACCCATTGATTTGCATTTTAGAGCGACTCGGAGAAGAGCTTTGCGAACTCTTTGATGCAGATGTCTCAGTCGATTCACGAGCAGGACATCGTGGCCAAAGAGAACGAGCTTCGGAGGGTTTGTCCGAATCTTCTTCCTAATGATCTAGCACCCATGTCGACCAACAGCGCGAGAACATGATTACCTCTCTGCAAACGAGAATCGATACGCTCGAGTCTACCCTTGCCCGCCTCTTGAAGGAGAAAGGCAAGGAAGGCGACCCTAATTCCAAGTCTATGGTGGATCTGAGCTTATGGATGTCTTCGAGCCCTCACTCCGGCGGGGAAAAGGTTCGTTCATTCTTTCGCTGACCTTGTATGCTAACTTCTGCAGACCCTTGTGCAGTCGGCTGCTGCATCCACCTCGAATCGCCTTCAACCGCCGTCCCCGACTGTCTTTGTGCCAGACACGCCCCCAGTCAGAAAAAGCTCTAAACCTTCAAAGTCGGGCGCGAAGACCTCATCACCACCTGAGCATCGTCCCCACCGGACGTTCGCTGCTATCGATGAAGCGGACGACGACAGCGACTCAGATGACGACACGCCGATATCCGCCGCGCTAGGCAAACGCTCTAGGACACCGACTTCTGCGACCCTCGACGAAGAGCAAAGCCGTCCTGCTCGACGTCTGGTAAGTGGTGGTGATTGTCTTGGACCTGATGCTCAGAAGAACTTTTCAGAGGACTGCAGCGACCCGAAAGGCGGACCCCGACTCTCGCAAGGTGGACGCGGAACCATCTACCAGTAAGAAGGTGAGATGCTCTGTGGATATCATCTTCCCCGACAATGCTGATCTGCGGTCAGCTTGCGGATGGGCCCAAGTCCAAGCAACGAAAACGTAGATAGCGGTTCGGGTTATTCGTCGTGTAGTATGTACTGTAGATCGAGCTCAAGTTGTACGGTGTTTTTCGCATGAATCTGAACCCATTCTCTTCCTCGCTCCCCAAGCAACGAAAATAAATGGGTCTGCCAGACACCGACGTGCGGTCTCTGTATAGGTAGAGAGTTTTTCCAGAATCGATGTTGGATTGATGAACACATTTCCACCGTGACTTGTTTCGTGTAACGTGTCTCTTGTCTTCTTCCTCCACCTCACTCCACCTCTCGCTTTTATCCCCACGCCTCGCAGGCAATGACCCCCGAAACTCAAGCCCCACACTCCTTCAATCGTCCTTCTTTGGTTCTCAGAGAGCGGTCCTCTCATCGCAGGTACAACTCAGAACCGTTCAATGCACTTCTAGGTCCTCGATACGCCCTGTCCCTCTTCGCTGGCCACGGCGAGATCCTATTGCGTCCCCTATCTCAACTAGATCCCAACGCCCCTCCTTTGGCAGCACCGGCTCCAGTTTCTCTCCGGCGCACCAAACTCCAATACTCTATCCGCCGTCCAAGACCTAACACTGAATGCTTCGGAGTATCTGAATCCCGTTCCCCAGAGATCGTGCTGGGCGAGCCGAAAGAACACATAGGGCACCCCAAGACGCGGATCGGGCAACCCGTCCTCAAGCTTGCTGCCATAAAGGAACGGCTGGAACACCTCGAAGCTACCAACGACCGGCTCCAGCAGCGGATCGAGTCGTACAAGACGGACGCGGAGATGCTCAGCTCTAGTGTCACCTACTTCTCCAGCGAGTACTATGCCGGCCTCCTCACGATTCGGGACTTGCGGGCGAGGTCCCAGCAGGACGCGGAGATTATGAGCAAACAGGAACATCAGCTGTGTCAGCTGAAGAAGTTCGTCGGTCTCATGGTTGAGATTGGTCTACATGAACCGGTCCTGGAGCGCGCGCATCAATCGGTTATTGCTGGGGAGGATATCGAGCCGGTGTTGGTCGAGGCGATTCGGAATGCGGCTTCTAGGCGTGGATCAGCTTGGTCTGGGATACTGTCCGCTGTGGACCTCAATACTCCGTCGACTATTTGCCCACCGTCTGTTACTCCAGACGTCGTTTTCACGACGGATGCTCCGGACGTCTTCGAAGAGCATCGGCAATCCACTGTCGATAATCTACTCAAGGACCTGAAGGACGGCAATATTCCTGTTGGCCGGCATCGATCTGCATCGCACCGTCTTGCCTCGCCTGCATGCAAACAGTCGCTGCGCGTCAAGTCGCCTAATGCATTGTTATCCCCTGGTTCCCCCGCTCGACGTGTTCTGGGAAAGCTCGACGTCAACCGCAGCCCACCTCGTCAGACTCGGCAACGGTCTGATGACTCGAAAAAAGTGTGTCTATGTCTTGTATTCAATATCTATCTACATCTTGGTAATTTTTACCTCTTAGACTGTACCCCGGACGCATTCCTCTGTTGCTGGTTTAGGTGTCGCGACGACGGCCGTCCCCCGCACACAGTCCTCTGCTGCTGGTTTAGGCTCCACGCCAAGAAAGGGACGCCGCTCAGAGAAGGCACCCGCTGCGGGAGGCGACGCATCCTTTTCGAACGAGCGGGCTATTGCCTCCCTGCAGCGCCTGCTAGACAACTTCAGCAGCGGGAGTTTCGGCTCCCTCGGGTCGACGACGGACGGGACCCAGTCGGGCGATTGCGATAGCTCGGCGGAGATGATTCGAGCGTGCCATCCACTTCCGTCTGCTGCGCCTCTCGCCATCGTCATCGCCCGCTCCCCAGTTCGTCCATGCGCGCGCTCGCCGACCGTGATGAAGAGGCCCATTGGACCAGCCGCGACTCCCACACGCAACGCGAGGCGCTCGACCGCGATCCCGTTGTCGGGGAAGAAACCTCTGGAATCCACATCAGCAGCACCAAATTCGCATGGGACGCCGAGCAGGTTGTGTTGCCGCACGACTGAAGAGCGGAAGCCGAGGTTGACGTTGACCGCTGGAGTGGGGAAGAGCGTGAAGGCGGGGTGGCGTTAGTATGACATGAGGCTGTCAAACGGGTCATGTTTTTTGTTCGGACTTTCCGTTCAAAAACGGGGAAAGTTGTATCTAGGGCTTCTTTCGTTCATCTTAGTTTGTTCAGGTTCCGTGCAATGTACACATTCTCTGGATGTAATTGAGATATCCCGCTTCGACATCTAATCTATGTAATCTCGTAGATCCTTCGTTGCCTGTTTGGGTTCTGGTTTCAAGTAATAAGCAAGGACTTGGGAAATGGATGAATTGTGAAGGTGTGCAACCCCGCCTTGTCCCAAAGAGAATATTGATGTAACGGAAAAAGAGGACCTAAGTACGCCTTGATAGGCGCAAGATCGGTGCGAGATACTTAAACTGAATCAGGCTACGCTCTCCTCTCTTCCAACATGAGCTCTACCGATGATTTGGATTCAGCTATCATTGCGGCGGAGGTCAAGGTTGCGGCTGTTCAGGCCAAGGTTGCGGCTACGAAAGCAGAGAAGGCAAGGGCCTGGAGGCCGCCCAGGCCGAACTCGCCCGACTGGAGCAGCGCGAGAAAAGTCGCCTGCAAGCCAATATGGATGTAGAATTAAAACACAAAATCCTGAGCGGTAAGCCCATAAACATTACTCCGGTAGTATCTCGCCTTATACGGGACTCCAGTCCCCAACGGTCTTCCGTACTCTTCCTCTGACCGCGCGATGATTTCGGATGCTACCACACTCAGTAGCCGCGACCTGTCGCAAGATGTAGAACTATTGCATCTGTATGTGATTGCATTACATGTAAAATGTTTCCTACTCACTGTGTTGTGTTTGCAGATCGGAGTCAAAGTCCTTTGGATCCTCCAACGGCCCAGCGTTGAGTCCCTCAGTCCATACTAAGTGATCATCGTTTGGACTTTGCTACCAGTGTTTCCCGGAAGTGGAGGATGGGATACCCAGTCCTAGAGACTCCTCCTCCAAGTCATAGACGGCCCTAGGGGTCACTCGGGAGGGGGCGGTAGCGTATCACAGGACTGTATTCTTTTTGAGATATGATTCAGCTTTGTAAACTTCTGATGTGCATCCGCCCTCCATTCACTCGTCGGGAGGAACGTCGCACCGACAGTTAATATGTCAGCGCGAGCGGCTCGACTACCCGAATATGTTCCGTACGCGCAAAGTCCGATCTCAGGAGCCCGCTGACAAGTTGGTTGGCACCAGAAGGCGAGGGAGCTGAGGTGGCCTTCATGCCCAGTGAGGATGTCGAGCAGTTTGCCTCTTTGTACGGACTTCGAAAAGGTCGGTTGATCCAGCGGCACGACTTCATCTGAGGGATCGACGGCACAGGCGGAAATTTAGACTGGCGACAGCGACGTAAACTCGATACCGGATCAAGTCGTATGCGGTACCGTCGAGCGAGACGGAAGACAGAACACTGCCGGGCTTTGCAAACGCGACGGAAGATATAGGTGCTTCGTGAAGGTCACAAAGTAAAAGCCGGAGTGGGTGGTCCATACTTTTACTTTGCTGTCGTCGCCGGTGATTCGTCTGATGCATAGGCCAAGATGTTCTTGTCGTAGAAAAATGGCCCTACCGCCTGAGAATATAGGACTTAGATTGCCAATCCAGCTGGAGCCAGCTGGCCGAGCGTGCGCGCGCCATTCGCCAGAGGGGTTGGTCATGACCGACGAGATCTTTTCTTGGGAGACATTGAGAGTATGGATGCTGGAGAAGCCGGCATGTCCCAGAGGCCCGCTGAGGAACCCGACAAGGAGGCTGGAAGGGGCGTGATATATGTAGTGCTGACGATCTTGGTTCCCGTCTGATTGAAACAGCTTTGTGTACGCCCCATGCGACAATGTCTTCGGTGGAGGCGAAGGGTTCATCGTTGTCAAAGTCAGAGGTGAGTACCAAAGCTAATCTAATCTTGGCACCGCCACATGTGCTCTTGAACACGAACCACCTTCAGGTTGACATTGCCGCAAGTAACGTCTCCGGAATCCTTTCGTACGCTGAATGGCACCAATCTGGCTTTGCTACCACCAAACCTTACGCCATCGAGAATCACGAGGCGTCGAGGCCCATGCCGCACCCTGACATCCGAGTCCCGATTCACCGAACTCTTGGCTGGAGCCACGCAGCAAGTCGAACGACTCTTGATTGAACCTCCTCCATGGCAGCTAGTGTGATATCCATTCCGAGTCTCAGCGACAATCAGAAGGCGCCCGCCAACCTTGAATGAACACTCGGGAGTAGAAGCGACGCTCACGAGCTCAGTGACTTCATCGTTTGTGCTACATCCGGTGGTGAAGCGTTGTGTGCCGTGCTGCCCAGAAGCTCGAAGCTCGAAGCTCGAACCCATTCATGCAGGAAGTCAAACCATGAATCTCCATCAGGTTTTTTTCATTTCGATTTGTTAAATAGCGTGCGTTCAGTCGCCTTGTGCAAGACACTCCTCCTCGTGCTCGATGTTCTCATCCACCACTCTCGCTGCCTTTGCTCTCGCTTTGCCGACTCTAATATCTGCAACCACGCGCGTCACTGAGATCCCCGCAGACTTCATAAACCCCACCACGAAAGGCGGATCATGGCTCGACAAATCTGCTGGCCTCGGCGAACCTCTGAATGTGAGCAAGACGGAGCAATTTCACGGCTCCTACTTACTCTAGCACAGGTGGTAATATCCGCCAAGAGCTCGCCTGAGGTCCTCACCGACGACGGCTTTCTGCAGTATGCCCAGGCTATCGGATTGTCGGCATTTGCACTCGCGTTACCGTTTCCGTTCCGCTGAATGTTATTTACAGTGACGTCGAATGTCTGGGGCTGCACCTTGGTGATCCGCAGACCGCCAACCTGGGCGATGGACGAGGCGATGTTAACGAGACGAGAGTGTTGCGGTCGGAGCTCGGCGTGCTCGGTCTCGGTGAGTTGAATACATATATTGTGTATATCATGGACTAATTGCCGGACACGAACAAGGGACGTGCCTGGAGACTTTGGAGGGCGGAAACCATTTCCGGGACTTCCCTCAAGCCGGAACCGGAGCTCGTTTCCTTGCGTGAGTTGACTCACCGCTGTCTGCCTATCCGGAACGAGCAGCCGACCGATCCTGCAGTGTGTCGAAGGAGGAGGATCTCTCTCAACACCACACCATCGCAAGTGTCCTGTAAACAGAAGCTTCGTTTCAACGCTCATGCCTCTATAGGTCCCTGACGGCTATAACATCGGCCGCGACCTTCTCGTCGCAAGCGCCGTCGGACAGAAGACTGGTTTCGACTTTAAGAAGTTCAAGTTTACGACCTACAACACCGTCCTGACGGAGCTTACTGGGCTTATCGCTCCGGGCGCAGACGGCGTGAATCACGGTGAGGATGATGGCATCCATCGTTCAGCACTATCGCAACGTTCTGACGTATGGCATCAGGCATCGCGCAAGACGGGGTCATTAAGATGCTGACTGTTACGATAGTATAAGCGTATATGTACCGTGTGGAGGGTCCTGGGGTTTGAACTTCGAACTTGGGTATCATTGATGATTTTCATCTGCGAGTGAGCATCAGATGTTTGTTGGTTTGCTTGAATCAGTTCTGGGGTGCGCATTTACAGTCGGCTATTGCGGGGATCCAAGGAGTTCGCGCGAAAATAGAGCACTGAGCAGTGTTCGTCGAGGCCCTCGGACACTCACCAATAACTCCGTCTGCCTTTTCTCGAAAATCCCGACTGATTTACTCTACTCCGGACCGACTTTTTCAATTTTTTGCCCCAGCAGCCGTTTTTTTTGGCGTTTTTTCGGCCTCTGCTCTGTTCCGGGACCCTTCTTGCACCGATTGCCGAGGCTTTCTGAGCGCTGTGGGTGCCGCGACTACAACATAAATTCGCCGAAAACCTTCCCCAGTGGACTTCACCTGCTAAAAAAAATTGTCGGGCTTTATGGCGGACCGACTCACCTCGCTGGGGCTTGACCCACTCTATATTCCGGACCCAAAAACACTGATTTTTGGCCTCTGGTTTACTCTATTCCGGACGGAATTATGCCCAAGTACCTGTTCGTTGATTGCAGCTTCGAGGCGTGGACAATCTAATCTAGCCGAGAAATCAATCGGCACCGCCACCCGTACCACATGTGGAGGCCATACTTAGAACACCATGACCACCCTCGACGCAACAACCGACGTCGACATTACCCGCAAGTAACGTCCCCGGAATCCCGCTATAGCCCGCTGCGACTGCCGTGGGCACAATCTGCGTTCCCCCGCTCAACCACTATTATTGCAATCGATTTGGAGAAGGACCAAGAAGGACCACGAGGCCTAGAGACAATGCCCACATGTACCGATTCACCGAACTAGTACTCTTGGAGCGCACAAGCACGACTCTCTATCGGCTGTTCACGGCAGCTAATGCGATTTTTGAGTCTCGGCGACAAGAAGTCAAAAGCGCCGGTATCTCATCTTGGCCTCGAATAGATCAGCTGAAGCGATGCTCATGAGCTCAGCCCTCAACAACCATCACCGTTCTCGTCAAACCCCGCGCTGCCGCGTTGTCCTCCGTGCTGCCCACAAGTTCGAAAACAATTATGCATGTGAGCACGCATGTCAGGCTGGTGATCCCATCGGCTGTGGCTTCGATTTCGATTTCTTAAATAGCGCCCGTTAATTGCATGCATTCTGCACGACACTCCCTTCTTGTGTCTCCTCCACTCTCTTTTCTCCCCATACCCGTCCCTTGGAGATGTTCCCATCCACCGTCCTCGCCGTCCTCGCCCTCGCTCTGCCGAGTCTGCTTTCTGCGACTCCCCTGTTATCCGAACGCGCGGTGGACTTCGTTAACCCCACCACGAACGGCGGATCATGGCTCGACAAGTCTGCTGGCCTCGGTGAACCTCTCAATGTGAGTTAAGCGCGCATCCTCGCGACCCCGGCTCACCATGGCCCAGGTGGTGATATCCGCGCAAAGCTCGCCTGAGGTCCTCGCCCTCGACGGCTTCTTGCAGTATGCCCAGACCATCGGATTGTCAGCATTTACCCTCGCGTAACCTTTTTCGTTCCGTTAAATACTATTTCCAGCGATGTCGAATGTCTGGGGCTGCACCTCGGCAACCCTCAATCAGCCAACCTTGGCGATGGACGAGGTGACGTGAACGAAACTGAGGTGTTACGGTCGTCCCTCGGCGTCCCTGGTGTCGGTCAGTTTGATTTGGACTTTTTCTTGCACATACGATGAGCTGATCAACGTGCACAAAAGGAACGTGTTTGGAGAGTCTGGAGGGCGGAAACCACTTCCGGGTGTTCCCCCAAGGTGGGACTGGCGCGCTCTTCCTTGCGTGAGTTCCTGCTCGTCTCTTCTTACAGAATCCCGAACCAAACGATCCCGCAGTGTTTCCAAAGAGGAGGATGTTACCGAATCCCACAACATCGTGAGTCTCTCGTAGTACAACAGAACCTTCATTTATCTTAATGCTCATACCTCGTTCCGCAGGTCCCTGATGGCTATAACATCGGCCGCGACCTTCTCGTTGCAGGCGCCGTGGGGAAGAAGACTGGCTTCGACTTTAAAAAGTTCAAGTTTACGACGTACAACACTGTGGCGACGAACCTCACTGGGCTTATTGCGCCGGGCTCGGATGGTATAAACCACGGTGGGTCCAGTATCAATCATCGCAATGTCTAATCTTAATATATGGCGACAGGCATCGCAATAGATGGAATTGTTACGCTGCTGACTGTCACGATAGTATAGTCTTTTTGGTTTGAATTTGGGCATCATCTGGCATCATTCATTCACTGTACATGTAATTGGAATTCATGCTTTCTGTCTGCTGAAAGGCTACATCGAAGGAGATCGCATGTCCGAAATTTTTAGGCGTAAAAGCCATGTGCAAACGAACTGGCTGTGTCTAAAAGTGATTAAGTATATACGTTGTGAGTGGGGGTAGTCTAATACAACAGTGGGTCGAAAATCTCTTATACATACACCGTGTTACTGGGGTGCCCCAGAATCGCTGAACCACATATTAGGGTCCCAGCCGCCACTGATATTCCTAAGTTACGAATACCATTCTCAGTTAACCTGGAGGTAGGGAAATGATAGCGTACTCACGCGGCGTCGGTGGGGACCACCATCCACAATGACATGAGCTCGTCCTCCCAGTTGCCCTTCGTCGTGTCCACAGCAAGCAGCTGTTCGATGGTCATGCCAGGAATGGGGCCCGGGCTGGGGGATTGGGCAGAGGTGTCGGCCGGTTCAAAGGGCGGCGCGTAAAATCCGTTCGGAACATCCGCCACGAAAGGGCTCGGATACTCGATGGAACTTTCGGACTCGGTAACGGTAACTCCCCTCTTGTCCGCGGCTGCGTCGACAATGTCGTTGTTCAGTTTCGGCGGGTGTTTCGAGTTCAAGGGCAAGGGACTGTCGAAAGCCAAGACTTGCATGAGAAGATCAACGAGGCGCCCGACTGGCTGCGACCTTTTAGGGTGTGACTTGGTACCGAGCGTGAGGGCAGCAAGAAAATAAATGCCTACCTCGATTCAGCAACCTTGAGAAGTTGCACAGATGTTGCAACCAGAGCCATATCCCTGTTCTTGTCAACCGAGAGCCCAGCGCGTTTGGCTGCCATTATATTCAAAGCGAGGATGAGTCCCGAGACGAACACGGCGTTCTATTCCAAAGTAATTCAGCTCAGTGAGATGGAGCCAGCCATATTCCGCAATGGATGACATACGATGAGACTGGGTAGAGGTATTCGTTGCAATTTCTTGAACCAGATATCTGCTGTGCGAAGGATAATACGTGCTGCATTGGCACAGATGGAGAGTGAGGTGGCGGAAAGGATGGTCTCCTTGTGGATGTATGGACGGTGAATCTGGCCAAAAATCTCAGCAAGTCTACGACCATCCAAAAGGCTCTAACTGCTATCAGAATATAGTTGTAGGTGACGTGCAAAAGGACCGATTGATCAAAGAACACGCCCTGCGGCGGACTGTCAGGATCCCACCGTACTGTAGAAAGATTGGAACACGGGACAACGAAACACTGCGGTGACGTACGATGCGGGGGGATGGAAGTCCAAGAAGTCGTTCATAGTCGAGTCGAAATTAGCGACAGTGCGCTGTTCCCACTCCGAACCATCCCAACCCATTAGTATCTTGGATTTTTTCGAGGCATACAATCGTCGTATCGCATCACCCCAAATCTGTCTCGCAAATTCAGAGGACATACTCAGTTATGGAATCGATGAGATCACCTCGCAAAGTCGCAAATCGCAGACGAGATACGCTAGCTGGGAGGGTTTTCCGGGCGGCTGCGTGAATCCCTGATCCCAGTACTCATCGTCGACCTGAATGTTTAGTGAATAAATTTCATCCGACGCAGGATGAACTCTACCTCTAGTGGGTGTTCAACGTCGTACCTGACAGCGGTCAGGAAAACGAAACAAAGTTGGAGAGATGAAGCTCTTACTCCTCAACCTGCAAGCTCATTGGGCGTCCCATGAAAGCGCACACCATTCGCTCCAAAACGAGGAAGGACCTGGTCAGCATGTGAGACAATGAGAAGGTATCCGTATGAACTCGGCCATACCAGAATGCTCGCTTCCACAGCTCGTCTTCGGGGTTCCACTTGTGGCCTGAGGGCTTCTGCCGGTGCACGCCGCGGTGATGAAGGCATCGAATGCCAATTCCCTAAGGAACATTACTCTAGGAGATTATTTGGACCGGACAAGCATACGAGGTACAACCACCCGTTTTGAGGCGTAGAGAGACCACAGGTATACATGGTGAGTAGCTGATGAAAGACATATTGAGAGGTGTCATATCATAAATTGAGAGTGTGATCGTACGCAGTACATCTGAACCTCGTATATCGTGGGTTCGAACACTTTTGGTAGGATCCAGATTTGATTGACGAATTCCCAGCCGGCCGAAAGCTTGGACACGTCGCCATCGACGAACACGCGTGAGTCCTTCGAGTACTTGGAATGCAGTTGTGAGCGTGATAAATGGAATCGAATGGAGTTCAATACCCGCGCCGCAGTGGCCAAAACGGAGAGTAAGAGCCCGCCAAACTTCGTGTCGGTCAAATGTAGGCCATCTGCTACAGACCGCTCAAATGAGGGACGATGCAGAACTGACACAGTTGGGTGCACATTCGTAAAGTATAGATGTAGAAGAGAGTCTATCAAGTCACTGGGAGGATAGACATATTTCGGGCGATGGTCATACGCTTCTTTCTCCCACTAGACAAAAAATCCGTTAGAGCCAAGTTCGATGTTCGTCAGCAAACAACTCGCCGGCAATGGATCCCAAAATAGGGGACGGCGCGAATGTAGCAAGAATGGTCGTCCATCGTGCATTTCTTTCATCTGTGAATGCAGGTGTTATTGAAGGCTTGTGCAATTCGCCGGTGTCCTTACCGCGATGGCGTGGTCGGTGAGCGCAAAGCTGCTGGCCGAGCCAAAATAGTTGGTCTTCCATTCATCCAAATCAAACTGACTGAAACGTGAAGCAAGCTCTTCAAGCGAGTCCTCGGATTCCATAGCGGGCTTAATATCACTCTCTGGACTGTTGTGGGGAAATACGGAGGCGGTACTGGAGGGTCCACACAACGGCTGGGCACACATGCGACACACGGAGAGCGATCGTAATTGAGCTTTCAATGAAGCAATTTCACTCCTGAGCTCGTCCACCACGCTTCGAAAAGAAATATCAGGAACCTGGACAGAAATTTCAAAGAACACATACTTGGGCTTTCTACCACGCTTCTTAGGCGGTTCGATATAAGTGCAGGCATAACCGAAAGCCAAACAATTGGAGCAGTGGCCGTCGGGCATATTTTGGCCATCGCCTGTATAAAGATTAATGGGGATTGCGACACTGCAGAACGGTAGATCACATCGAACTACATTATGAAATGAGCATGTACGGCTTAGAAGACGAGGAAAAAACCGACTCTTCCGTTGACGACAAAAATCACAGGAACGTAGAGGTCGTCGCTGCCTCACCGGAATGGATCCAGTGGGGCTATGTGAGCGAGTCAGTCGCCCATTGTCGGACATGGTTGTGGGCCAGTGGCAATTAAGAAAAGTGACGCGTCTGCCGAGACGCGTCGCGCTTCGGATCACAGCTGGCGAAGGCCGTGCCGAACGAATACTTTGCTACCAAACAACCGCTCGCGGCCCAATTTGGGAATTTTGGCGTGATCAATACTTATCTCGCCATTCCAGTAATCCTACTGACTCATTCCGCGACTCGCTCCCGTTTGCGGCCCACCGATTGCCACTCTTAAACCGACGGCCATACAGTATATCACCGCTCGCATGTCCGTATATGGCATTTTTTCCTCAATCTGGCAGATATATATCGTCGGATGAATGGGCGCAATACCAGGGAGGTGAATATATCATTCCTACAGCCGAGAAGCCCGTTTCATGTAGAAGGTACAGCAACACCGTGCACGTCTCCGGGCAAACCGGCGTCTCCATCTACTATTTATCACAATAGCCCCTCTCTACCACACCAAAAAACAATGCATCAAAAATCAAGATCGGACCAGGCTGGAAATCCTCGTACAGTCCGCGTCCTGTCAGATACGCATCGCGCATGCGCGCCTGACACGGGGTCCATCATCGTGCGGAGCGTCGAGACCACCGCGCTGGCGGTCAGCTGCAGGCTCCACAGGCTGACGGTTTTGAGCCGGCGGTTCATGTTGGCTTGCGTGACGTGGTAGGCCATGGCGTCGTAGACCTACAGAGGGATGAGCAGGACAGAGGGTAGAGAAAGAGGTGGGTAGCCACCTGCAGGGAAACCTCGTCCATGAGGCCGGCTGGAATCAAGCGGGGTGAGCGGGGGGCAGGTACAGTGAAAGGAAGAAAAGGTTCTTACATTCCCACATCTACGGGATTTTGGGTAAGACATTAAGGTGGCAGTCATGAAGCACAATGAACTCACAGTCCACGATCCATCGAAATCCGCCACATCCTTAACCACCCTGCACCGGATCGGCACCAGAGTCCGGTTCGCACTAATGCGCGTCAATATCAGCGCTGGGCGAGAAACACGAGAAAAAAACACATACTTCATAAAGCTCACAATCGGCCGGACGAGCGCGTAGTTCACATACGACAGATCGTTCGTAAACAGCGGCACCGCCGCCTTGAGGTCCCTGAACCGGAGGTCAATATCGATGACCAGGCGCGCCGTGTCGTCCGGCGCCGTCTCCGTCTTCTCCCCCTCCACCGGCGGCGCCTGCAGCGGCGGCTTCGCGAGCCCGCGCTGCGCAGGGATGCGCTCCATAATCGGGTCCAGGATGGCGTCTGCAATTTCGCCGAGGACGGCCTGGAGCTGCGATGCATCCGAGGGGTCGCGCGGGAACTTGATGTCGAGCACGGCATCGACCTTGCCGGAAGTGATCCACGATATGGGGCCCTCCGTCGTCGTCGCGCGCTGGACGTGGTCGATGTTGACGCCGTCAATTCTGATGCGCGACTGAGGTCGAGTCGAGTCAGCCCGCCAGTAACGTGAGAGCAAGGCGTAGAATGTCACAGACCATACGCGCCCAATCCCCGTCCTTCAGATCCATCTCCGTCGTCCGGCCAATGCTCTGCGGCTTGTGCAAGCTAAACAGACAGTTGTCAAACTGGCCCACGATATTTTCCGCGCACAGGAAGTCGTAGAAGATCCACTGCTTGCGGAAGGTCTTGAGTTCCGCCTGGAATATCGACGCCGTGTACGGCCGGAACCCGTCCGGCTGGTATACCGTCACCAGCACATCCTCGAGCTCGAGCGACTCGAGCTCAAAGTCGCCCGGGCGCGAAGGGTGCCGGAACGCTGCGGGGTCAAGAGGGTTGTCGGGGTCCCAATACACAGACCGCCGGTCTGTGGGGACATAGGTAAGCATTGCAAGCCGGCGAGAGAGAGAGAGAGCGTGTCGTGCCAAGAATGCCTCGCACGCCCCTGATCACGGCGTCCTGGATCAGCCCTTTCCCGTCTAGCCACCTCCACAGCGAGAGCGTAACGTCGATCGAGTCGACGTTGAAGTCAAACATGGTGTAGTTCGTGTCCTCGTCTACTGCGCCGCTCGAGGGCGTCTCGTCTTCGTCCTCGCCAACGCGGTGGTATCCGGGGTGGCCGCTGATGTCATATCCACCGGCCGCAAAGCTCTCGCTGTCTTTTAGGCGCGGGGGCGGAGGCGCGCTTCGCGGGCGGCGGGAGATGAACACGTTTTTGAATGAAATTCGTGAGTCCTTCCACTTTGGGACAATCGCGGACTCGAAGATGATGGTCACGCCGGTTTCCGCGGTGAGGTAGTCGCTTATGCCGCGCGCTATATACTCTGCAGAAGGGGGCATTCAGCCAGATACTGCGAGGGAGGATCCAAACTCACGCTGCAGGCTTAAGCTGTTGGCGGTTGCGAAAATCACCGAAAAAAATGTGGTCCTGAACAAAATATGATGAACACGGGGAGAATAATGAGGCACAGACACTCACGTCCCCACGAATATCCACAGCGTCTGGCTCATGACGAACCAAGTAATAAACGCCGATATGTCGTCGGCATTAAACGGACGAAAAGACTTGATCGTGAACCACTTGAACCGGATCCGCGCACGCGCCCAGAAGCCCGTCGCGACCTTGAGGAAGTCGTCGCGGCTCGGTCGCGGGAGATGCGGCAGCGACATGGCAAGCCGCCGGAAAAAAGGAGTGTAGTTATCGTAATTTGGCGGCGGAGGCGGCTTTACGCTCTCAGTGCTTTTGTCACCGTCGTTTGTTTTGGTCGTAAGTTCATTAGGCGGGGGCTTGGGGAACTCGTCGCTCGCTTTTGGGGACGGATGAAAGTGTCGCGTGAGTGCCAAATATCGTGTTTCGCGCGCGCAAGACCCAGGTGGACCCCCGATAGGTTTCCGCTTTAGTCCGTGGATAGACTGGGAGTTGAAGAAAGTCCGTATGATATCGTAGCGGTCGAGTTTCGCCTCCCTAGGGCGAACCACTGACGCGAAAACCAGAGTGCATGGCCGCGTGGTTTTCGCGAAAACTGGCCGCAAAGCCATGGACAAGATCCAGCAGAGAGACCAAGATCTTCCGGAGACTGCAGCACGGTTGTGGTGGTAAGAGGCAAGAGTAGCGCAGATATATTGCGCACAACCGTCGTGAGCAACAAGTTGCAGAAAACTGACGTCAAGCAAAGACAGCGTGAGACAATTCGAAAAGCCGCATTTCAAATTGAACAAGATGGAAAAGGAAATACAAGATATTCGATTATACTAATACATAGGGTAGCAATAGATGCAGGTACTGCAAGAAGGTATCAAAAAATTAAGCGCACATTACACGCTTCTCGTTCTGCCTGATTCGTATCAGCTCCTTGCGCGTAGTAACAATTGCACAAAATCTACCAGCACTCGGTCAATAAGAAAAACGTAGAGACGATGAAGCACGCGTACTTATCAACAAGTCTTCTGAGGGTGCAACTTTGGCAGGCCGAGGGCGCAGAGCATCCACAGCTGTAGAGCTCGTACGGCGCGATCGCAATTACGGAGGACGCGTCGATGGGGAGGTTCGGCAGCTGGACCGGGCACGGGGGTGACTTGGGAGGCTTCTCGATGCGTCCCGACAATATTGTCGGTCGTGATTTGGTCAATGCACGGGGTATGAGAGGCGCCGGTGGCCTGGGAGGCGCTTTCGTGTCCATGCACATCACCCGAGACTGGGTGGGTGTCTTCGGCTTAGCTAGCGCTTTGGCCTTTGGGGAGGATATTTTTGACGCTGGCGCTTTCGGAGTGACAGGCGGAGTGGTGGCGTCTTTCATTTCTACATCGGGATGGGACTCGGGGGAGGCATGTCTCTCTTCGTTGGATTTAAGAGAAGTGGAAAAGCACGCAAGGGTGCGGATGGAAAACGGTTTCTGCTTCTGCTTCTCGACGTACTCTTTGCATCGCGGGCGGATGACAATCTTTTCGCGATTCGCGTCGCTGCGGATTTTAAAATTAGTACGGTGTGCATACGCCACGCGCCAGATCAGCACATACTGGATATTAGGCCCAACAAGCGTAGGTTCTTCCAACAGCACCTCCCGTACGAGATTGGCAGATAATACGCGCGGTTCGGTGGGTGGCTTCCTAGGTACCACCGTCGTAAACTCGATTTCTGTGATTGGTATATCACCAGGGAGAATAGGGCCTTGGGGTGGGATTGTTTGCAGTAGTGAATTGCTTTGCAGGTCGAGTGGCGTTTCGTTCATGGTAATTAAGGCGTCGTTGTTCATGATAGTCTCGGGAGGGCTATCAAGAATAGATTGAGACTAACAATAGCAGCAAAAAAAAATGAGGCCTACGCATGGTCTGTCGCAGCCTGAGAAAAAGAGTAGGGTGGCAACATGGCAAGAGATTAAGCGAGTATTAGAGACGCAGAGAACTTGTGCATAGACCCAGGTTATAAAGAGGTTCAAGCGAGCCAAGACAAAAGTCTATAGTAAGAACAAAAAAGAATCGATCGGGTACGCGTTCAGTCACATTACACGTGAGACGTTATCATGATGCGCATCCCGTGATAGACGCGTCTCTTCCAGAGCAACCACATGAAACACTGCAGAGAAGTTGGTGCAAAAGGAAGAGACTCGGAGGAAAAGAGGTGAGAACAGACTTTCGGTTTGCGTGATTCGATCAATCTCACGGTACCGATGCAAAGGAAGAAGTTCGGACAGGCCATCTTGCCCAAAACGCTCGTCGGCTGGACTTGAGCGCGAAAACTCAACGAATGCGTGGCCCAGGTTTCTCCTCGATCTTAGATTTCCAATTGACCTTCGTGACCCACTTAACCCGGTCCTCCGTGGATCCGTGGTTAGTAGTCAACGGCCTACCAATTTTCTGCTGATGCTCACTGCATTCAGATACAACCGTGTGAAGAGTCAATGAAGACGGCTCGGACCATTTCGTCGCGTCGTCGACTCGCACTCGAACAGACTCGAACATGTATTCAGTTGGCGGAGAGTAGCTGAGTTAAGTCGTTGATTCTCGCATACTTATTTAGCCGCATAGATTCCACGGAGCCACGGAGGATGGCCCTGGATGACCATTGCGAGAATCGAGTCGAACCGAATCGAATCGCTGAACGAATGGAATTGCCCATCAAACAGGAAGAGTTCCCAACAGAATCAGAGGTCGCTTATACCGGAGCTTTTCGCACCTTTTAGAGACCTGGGAAGTTGTAGGTCAAATAAGTTTTTCAAATTTCGGTCAGGCCAATTCCGCACAAGCACGTAGATGAAGTGTTGCGTATATGAACCCACTTTCGCTGCGGACTGATTCAGAGGCCTGGGGATTCGGCGACTCGGCGAGATTTCCGAATGGGACCAACAAATATCTTGTTTCTTCCTACTGTAGCATTTATTCGTTCGTACGTCACGCGTCACAGGGCTTCAAAATACGAAAACTTTCGTACATGTCACGGGTCACTGGGTTCGAGTACGAAAACCGCCAGAATGTCACGAAGTCGCTGAAAATCACCCCAAAAATCGAAATTTCGGCTTACATGGATGTGTCCGCCGTGGCGTTTGCACGAGCTGCTCTTGTTGACAGCTTTGGGCATAGGGGCTCATTGGGGTGTTCAATCCAAGTACGATTTCAGCGGTTTGGACAATTCTAACCTTTTTTTACAGTGTATCAACTCTGGTACATGCTATTTAGAATTTTCCTGGCACTTTCCGACGAAAGTATGTACGAAAATTTTGGGGATGTCACGGTCTCCCGAGGCCAAGTACGAAAACTGACTTTCGTACTTTGGGGTCACAGGTCACAGGCCGGTACGAACTGAATAAAATGCTACAGTATCTCGTTACTCTTGTTTTACATCCTGCCGATCCAAGCTGATCTTACGTTTGATATGCACCACGCTATCACCATCAGCTGTGGGGTTATAGCAAAGTATATCAAGGAACGGGCAGTAAAATGAGCCGTATCGTCGCCTGCGATGGACGCTCAGGTTCAGGCTCTCTTCCTTCACCTTCTTCAATCTATCCAAAGCATACGATTTTCTGCAAGTGAGTCTCCTAGGTTTCTGCAGCCTCGCAATGGGCGCTGAACCCCGTGCGCGCAGTCGGCTCGGCGACAGTTTTATTTTATGACCACCGTATGTCGCTTTTTACCCAATATATTCCAACCTGCTCACCTCATTTTTTCAGTCATAACTTTCGACGATGAGGTCGGCGTATGGCGTATTGAAAATGGCCACTCAGCTAATTTTATTCTATACGGTAGATTGAATTTATCTGGGTAAAACTGGCGTCACTGGGTTCTTCTACCGCTCACTTGCCTTAGAGAAAGGACTGGTCCATCCTCAAGGGCGTCTTTATATTTGTAGGAGCACTTATTTTATTCCGTTTCGTTTCCTGGCCGACATCCTCGGCAGCACCGATATCTTGGGTTAACATGTTTAATGTAAGCTAACAGCAGTATCTTCGCCGCGTAATTCTGACATTCACTTAGAATTGGGCTTTGTGGTGAGCAGTACAAGTCCGGCATTCCCCTGGATTTTCCCTGACGAACCAACCATTCAGCCACTTTGAGTCCTAATATCACCGATTCAGTAAGTTCCTTCCCTGACGATGTTCCCGACCGTAGATCTGAGATCTGGAACTTTAGATGTGTGTTTGCTGCAGTCGACTTGCTTTGGATCCTATGCTTACTGGTTTATTTCATTCTAGGTGTATGCAATACATTTACCTACTCTGAACTCTCTCATCCTTGGTGTAGGCGTTTTTTGGATACAATGGGAAATGTGGGGTTATTCGACGGTGAGCCTGCGCTGCCGAATCTATTACTTGTGCTTGACGCTCCCTAGGTTGTGGTGACGGCCGAACGTGAGCGGTCTCTTTAATTTCCACACTGACGTTAACGTTGATCTCGACTAGTGGTGCTCCTGCTCTGGATTTTCGTCATATACAACAGGAACCGAGTCATTCTCCTAGTTTTGGGAGTGTCTTTCATGGCGCAATTGATCTCCGTGGTCGCAATCCTCGCCCAGTCCTTTTCCCAGATTAAGAGTACCTATTTTGTTTTTTGAACTGACCTCCACTGATCTGACGACTCTAGTTTCCGCGAATCTTTTACCTGGCCTGGAGTTTTGCTTCCTGATCAATGAACCGCAGTTTTTCTATTGGTATTGGTTGCCTATATTGGTGTACAACACGGTACGGGTTCAACTCACCCAATTGAAATCTTATTCATGGCATCCCTCCTAGATCATCCTGGGATTGTTCGCCTACAAGGGCAGGCACGCTTTCCTCCGTTCCAAGAATGCCCACGTCAACCTCTTGAATGGCGTGTACCGGAAAAGCTTCATAAATTTCTTTGCGTCAGTCCTACCGCAAGTGGCCCAGTTCGTGTCAGCTAATTCAGTGTGTACACAGGATCTTCATCGCATACTTGTTGTGCTGTGTATTGTGGCTAACGGGCGATGTGAGTCCCTGGACACTTTATTTCATGTTATGGGACCTGATTACCGCTCGCGTCTCTAGTTCTCCCTCGGGCAGATCCCTGTCGGATTTGCACTGTCGTTTTCAATCACCAACTCTACCCGCCTGTTGATCAATATCCGCCATGCCTACTATGCGCGAGAAGAGGTCGATATCCAACCTACTCGATTGATTTACGCGAATCAAGCACCGGCGGAGGAGTGGCTGTTCGAGCTGAGGAATCTACGGATATGATTATTATTTGTTGTGACATGTACAGTGGCTGAAAGTGACAGGGCTTGGACACTGAATTAAATAATACATATACCCAACATTTACCTGACCATTCACCGAGTGCAATACTCTCCTTCCCATGCGCGCTCAATCCGGGTCCTCCTCTTTCAGCTTCACGGGTGCGTACGTCCCTCCGGTCCGCGCAATAAACTTCCCGCCGCGCCTGGCACACAACACCGCCCCCAGTGCGGCGAGGACCAGCAGGACGACCAGATTCCCACCGAGGAGCCCGACGATGATTGGCCCATAGTGCTCTACGCTCGCGTTCGCATTCGCGCTGTCGTTACTGGCAGCGAGGTCGATGACGCCTTCGCCGCTACTGCTGCTCTCACCTACGACGACGCTCCACCTTCCATTATCGCCGAGAAACAGTGGGATCGGCGCCGTATCCACGATATGGGAGTACAGGGGATCCACCTCGTTCGAACGTGAACGACGCATCGCCAGAGTGCGATGTGGGGTCTTCTGGACGTGAAAGGGAGAGGCCGATGAAGTTGTCCAGGGCCGGGAATTGGTCGAAGATGTTAAAGTGGAAGGGCTGGCCTTACACGGGTCCCAGAGTCTCTGCGAGATCCGAGTATCCGTTGTGGTGAATGCGAGACCTAGGAGTCCGTCGAGTCCGACATCTGTGATATCTACCAAACCAACCTATGGAAATTCATGCAATTGGAAAAAAGAAGAGGTAATGAAGGGTACATACCGATGTGGCATTCATGAATGCTGTATACATGTTAGCCAATTAATTGAGTGGAGAGATAGTACGAGCCTTGAGGCGCGAAGGTATAGTTTCCGAGCGTCATGTGCGCGTACCCAGTCGTCCCGTTCACAGGCCCTCCAGCATAATACATTGTTAAGGGAACCGACTCGTGCGTATTGTAAACAAAATCCGGTGAAGAGACCACCCTAACCCATCGTTGAATTTTTGTCGAGTGCGAATACATAGGTACATACCAGAGGTCAGTGCTGCTCCGTGTCCACGGCAACCCGGAATTCTGTCAAGATGTATGGATATCTTGCGGAAAGCGAACGATGGACAGCGTACCACGTCCATTCAGAGTTATGTTGGTAACATACTGGAAATTCATAGGCACAAGGTAGCCAAACGAACGACTGAACAACTCACGCGGCTCCAGCCCGCCGTTGTAAGCCCAAGGTTGCTGCCCTTGATGGAGCGAAAAGTTCGACTTCGAATTGTGCGGGGGTTGCTGGAATGCGCCGGATTGGTCGTGGCGTGGATGACATTGACAATGGCATGGGAGGGGCTCGCCAGGGTCAAGACGAGGCACGAGAGAATCAACATTTTTGTAAGGGATGTTTACACGAAAGCGGGCCACATCTTATATCTGCGCGGCGATGTGAGGGAGCCGGGCACTCTAGCCGCTTTAATCGTTGTCGAGCGCCCGTCGCGGATGTTGCCCGAAACTGTGTGCCGGCGGCTGTCCTATTGTAATTTCAATACGGGTGTTCATCATGTTCTGCGAAAATTTATTTTGGATAGCCCAAGAATAATTGGAGCAAGTTCAAGTTTTCGCGAGGGATACCGGCCACGTGCTTGAGAGTCAACTTGAGTAGACTACATCCGAGTGAGAGTAGTTGAAACCGAACACTGCTTATGGGCATTCGCGGAGAATGAGTCGAAGAGCATTGGAAGAGCAAGTCCACATCTGATCAATTGAACTGATGCAACACGATCACGTGAGTAATTTGCTGCACCATCGCATCGAAAAAATTTGAGTTACATACAGAACTGAGAGAATGATACACAGCATACACGATGATACTACCTAATCATAGCTTCGATTTAGTCGCGGCTCCAACAGTGGCCTCGAGATCGCGATACTTGTAATAAAGCTCTAAAGACTCGGGGTTCGCGACTGTCCCGCTCGGTTTCAAGTTGGATCCTGACACGATTTGTTTCACGGCAATCTCAATTCGCTTGCCGTTGACGGTATACTGCGTGACTGTGAGCGACCACAGGAGCACATAGCTTAATTACGCACAGGAATGTCCTCAATTTCGAATATGAAGGACGGGACGTGCCGCGCGCTCAATGCTTTCCGAATTGCGCCCTTGATCTCCGCGACGAGACGGTCATCGAGTTTATATCCTTTGCGCATCTTGAGGAAAAGGAGGACACGCTCGTCCTTGTCTTGGGCCCGGCGCTGACCAACACATAGCGAGTCGTCTATCACTTTGGTGAATTGTTCAAGCACAGAGTATATCTCGCCGGACCCGAAGCGCACGCCGGACGGGTTGAGAACACCGTCGCTGCATTCCGGGTTAGGAACTAGAAGTGAGCCTCCGGATATGAAGTACGCACCTGCGTCCGAGAATCATGATGCCCTTGGTCTTGGGGTTGACAATAATAAAGTCTCCCTGTCGCCAAATACCTTGGGTAGGTAAGCTAAAACGTTCTCCGAGTAGAGAGAAAAATAGGCACCAGGGTAGGTGCTGTAGTACGCTTCTCGGAATTTAGCCCCAGTGTCAGTCTCCCCAAAACCGCACAGGAATCGAGGGGTGAGGCCGCGTACAAACCTACGAAAGAGTTGGCATCTAAGTGATGTCTGAAATAATCTACCCACCATCTCTCCGGCGATGCCAGTATGCTCGATGTTCTTTCCCTCAGCATCAAAGACCTCAACCTTCATCCCCAAAGCCTTGTGTTGTATTTCTGGTTGAATTTCGCCCTTAAACATCATTCCGAATCCAAAAAGATATAAAACACAACTAACCTCCGGCATAGACAGGGAGACTCGGGCATCCACTCACAACTGTTTAACAATGCTCAAGAGAAATGAAACAGGACATTTCAGCCCACTCACATGCAGTGCACACGTCCGTGCCGCCAGAGGTCGAGATTATGTGCACTCGCTCGCCGAACGCACGTTGAGCCCATTTGAACAGAGGGCTGGTTAAAACAGCGCCAGTGACCATGAGCGTCTTGAGGGATTCGAATGAGGCCAATTCAACTGTATGAGATAAGTATTGGAGGGTAAGATAATCCGCTTTTCGTACGCGGGTTAATTCCCTGGCCCTGAACTTCGGCCAGAAAACGAGGGCTCGTTCCGAGTCCGGAAACCCTGAAGAAGGTTAGCGGGGAAAGAAAAAAGAGAGGAGGAGCCCTACCTTTGGTCGCTGACAAATTTCAGGTAGGTACGAACATCAGGGTAGAAGGGCGAGCCATCGTAGATGATAACCCGGGTCCCGGTGGCTAGACCCGCAATCATAAAGGTCCACATCATCCAACCCGTCTAATTGGCTATCGTTGAATTTCCGGGGGAAGAGAAAAGAACAGAAAGCATCACCGTAGTGTACTGGAAATATGTGTCGTCGGGATCCATGCCAACGTTGATTCTCAACTCTTTTTTCCCTTGCAAAAGTGTACCCTGAAATGCTCAAGCGAGATAATAGTCAACCACGATGAACTCACGCCGGCGGAATGGACGATGCATTTGGGAGGACCCGATGTGCCGGAGCTGTATAATATGAAAAGGGGATGGCTGAACGGTAGTTGTTCGAAGATTAATTCGTGTCCGTCATCCACCGCAAGGAACTTCGAGACCAGGGAACTGAATTAGACAGTGAGCAACGACGTGTTGCGTGGATTATGCTGGTTTACCTGTTAGGAATGGAAATTTCCTTTCCACTGACCAAGCTGGGAAGTGTGATAGCGTGCTGCAGGCCATATTTGCGGAGGTCTTCGAAGACTTCGGCAATCTTTGGAACCAGATTTACAACTTTCCCAGCGTACTGAACCTCCGTTTCTGCAAAGACGAATTTTGGCTGAATCTGCCGGTATCTGTCGAAAATTCCCTGCGGAATCATTCAGCTTGCGGTCAACTCTCGGATGCAACATACTTGTGTTCCCATGTCAGTCGCCGTGCTGGAATAAATTCCTCCGATGCTAGCCGTGGCAAGACAGATTACGACCGCGGTGATGGTATTGTTGATGATAGCTTGAATGCCACGTCATTACAGCTACGGTAGAAAAGGCAAGGAAAACAAACGCACCTGCTACTCTGTCCCCTTTCTTCAACCCATGGAGCCTCAGGGAACGAGCCATTCGTCTCACCATTTCGTTCAGCTGTCGGTGGCTGTAGTGGTGTACGACACCGGATTCCCCTCCAGCTGTGCAAGCGATACCATCGTCCCTGCGGGCAAGAAGATTCTCCGCGTAGTTCAAACGCGCGTCGGGAAACCATATGGGAACTTCCGGCGTGGTACCTGGCTCGATAACCTGCCATGAAAGTGAATAACGCAGCAAACCTTATATAGCTATAGCCAAACAAACCTTCTTCGGTGGGATCGAGGATATCATGCCCAGGAATTCCCATAAATCCAGCCAAAAATCGTAGGATTCCACAGAGTACTTGTGAAGATCGTGGTAGTCCTCTGGAATAATCGAAGCCTTGAGAAAAATCTAGCGCGTTTGCAGGACGGGTCCTCACTTAGATTCAATCCACGTTTACTATTGATGAGTCGCCGCAGTCGTTCAACGGTAGTCCAGGAGGCATTAGCAGGTTTCCAAATAGGTTCTGAGTCCTCGAAAGCGTAGTTCATGGTGGTACTATCGGACGATGGAGTGGGTGCCGCGAAGGTGTTGGCTGATGTTCGTATGTCACCTACTGACGGGCCGATTCCCGAGATGCATAGGGCATACGATAATAGGAGACGTGTTCTAGAGCAGAGTTGTGTCGATGAAAATGGTTCACATTGGAATATTCAAAGTATTAGAAGGTTAACAAAAAGTAAGGCCTTCAGGTCATTAGATTCAGAAATCCGAGTCGAACAAAAGAGTACACAACAACGATCTCTCCTGGACTCAAACGTCCACAGCGTCGACGTCTGCTGAATGTCAAAAGCATCCTTGTTCTCCCCATCGTCACGCAGAGCTCTGGCAACAGCCCAGCACCAAATTCTATACGTCTTGGTACCAGTCTTACCGTCCCCCGCCCGGTCCGTCTACGCATCTAGAATCTAGCGAGATTACTCCGACTGGAGCTGCGGCTGCGGCAGTGAGGCTGCAGCGACATCAGATCTTCCCGAAGACGCGTCCGATATTCGGTGGTAGATGGCGAGAGCTGGCGCCATTCGATATGTTGTTGAGCCATGCAATATTCACAATTTAGTGTGCTGCACAGTTTCTGAACGCCGAACGACAGCTCTGGGTGCCGGTCGGAACCACCAGTGCACCGCCAGAGCTTCGAACATTCCCTCATGACATTCAGAACGCGTCGTTTGCACTCGTGAGATCGATGCATGCGCGAGCATACATTATGATGCTGGGCTGGAGGTCGGATGACGAATTTCGTCCTCCAGAACGCGCCATTGACCGCCGACGTTATGAAGTTATAAAAGGCTCAGGTTGAGAGGAAGTAGGGGGCCAGCATCGAGAACATGCCCCGCTTCCTATTCAGGTTCCTGGCTACCTTCGCAATCCTCGCCCTTGTCCAAGCCGTGAATATCACGGAGACGGCTACCTTCTTGACGTTCAGCAACCCGTTGGTATCCTTCAAGTGAGTAACCCGTCACTCTGGGCCTCTATCCCAATTAACCCTACCCAGTATCCTCAAAGCGAACGGTTATATTCAAAATGTCGTCTACCAAAACACATCCCTTTTGGGAACTTTCAGCGGAAATGCAGGGCAGACTTATACAGGTGTGAAGCTTATTGTGTCGCACATATCCCTTTGTGTTCTCAATCTCGGGACTTTGCGACAGACTTCCCTTCCGCGGTGTTTTCTCTCTTTAACACGACGTACAAAACCTACACGGGATCAGACTGGGCAGGTATTGTCTTTATCCGATATAAACCCTACTGGCTCCACGTAAGTGGCATCTAGACTGGCGCGTCCCGATCATTGATTCTTGTGTAGTGTACAGCGCTCGTGGTGGTTGCGCGACGAAGAGAGTGGACTACATAGTTTTGTGCGCCTGGGTTATCACAACTCCACTGGACCGGCTTTGGGACCTTTGGGCGAGGTTCGAACTATGTTCCGGCCAAATCCTGCCGCAGGTCTCTGGACTCACCTCATAACCAATCGCGAACAATACGTGCGGTGCTCCAGCTTTCCGCTCACGATTTTGGTCTGAACCTCGGTGTAACAGGCACCTCTTCCCTCGACTGCTGCTTTAGGCAGCACAAGTTGAAGTACAGGATGCGTATGTGTGCCTTTCTTTCGACCGTCCACCTGGCTGAAGGATGCTTTTTTTTCCAGGACTTGGTATATAGGCGCAACTCCAAACGACTCTTACGTTATCGAGGCACTGAAAACAGATTCCCATACTACTTGCGCCTACATTTGACACTTACTTGCTTCAGGAATCTGAGTACTGGAGCAAGTACTTCTTTTCGGACAACCAAACGAATCAAGCGCATGGTTTATATGCGGATACTCCGAACGGAAACAAGTTGGGTGCTTGGTGGGTGGTGAACCAAAAGGACACATTCTTCGGGGGACCTGGTACGTTCGCCTCTTTCGAATCCATCCCATGCCTACAACTAAGCTTCTTCCCAGAGTCACTTTGACCTTATGGTGGACGGCATTATCTAGTGAGTATTCTTTATCATCCGCCCCTGTCCGATTTACAACGCTTTCGTCTGCAGCAACAAGCTCTCGACGAGGTATGCATCTCGCTCTCCCTGCTGGATAATATTCTGATGAGCACGCAATTGTATAGCCACGGTGGTGCCAGCTCCCCCAACATTACAGATGGATTCGACCGTACTTGGGGACCACAGGTGGATAACTTGTTTACACCAAGACTTGGTTTCTAAACCCCCGCCACAGTTTTTGTATTTTAACCACGGACAAAATGCAAGGCACTGTCTGTGTGCACACACACTATCGACAGTATATATCAACTGACATGGATTCTTTCCAGTTTGCAAACTTTGCTCGCAGATGCAGAAAGCTACGCAGACCCAACATGGAATGCCGACTTTTATGACGAAATTGCGCCTCTATGTATGTTCCGCGTATCTGCCTTGACAGGATGACCCGCTAAACCTTCCTGCAGGTTGTTAACTATGTGCCTACGTCGGGGAGAGGACGTTTCAAGGGCCGGATTTCGTTGCCCGACGGTGTCAAGAACGTTGTTGCGGCACTCAGCGCGAACGGCTGGGCCTTGCAGGTACGTAGCTATCCACGGACATACGACCCCGTTGCCCACCCGTGTCATCTACAGGATAGTGCTGGAGATTCCTCAGCCTACCAATACTGGGAGGACGTTGCGGTCGATGGAAGTATCGATATTGGCAGAGTAAAAGCTGGCACCTATCGCTTGACTGTCTATGGAGACGGCATCTTTGGCGACTTTATTCTTGACAATGTCGTTGTCAAGGCAGGATCAACAACGAAGCTGAACGACTTGTCTTGGGTCCCCGAGTCTGCCGGCGTCGAGCTGTGGAGAATAGGAACCCCAGACCGTAGTGCTGGAGAATTCAGGAATGGGTGGGAAGTCGACACTACGCACCCGAACCACCCTCATAGTGAGTGCAGGGCATGTCGCTACGAGTCGGACGTGAGCTGACCGGGATTTTCGTGTGCAGAATATCGGTATGCATTTACTAGGTCATTGAAGGTGACATGTATTTAACGGTGGCGACCAGAATCTACTGGGGAGCATGGGACTTTGTCGACCAATTCCCGAACGGCGTCAACTTTACGATCGGCAGCTCGGACATTGGAAAGGACTGGGTAAGTTCAGTATGTCCCTTCTCGACAGAGCTAACAGACATTCACAGAACTACATCCATTGGAGTCAGTTCGGTAAAACGTATACACGACCGGGCGTCGTTACTGAAGGCGTTAATATCTGGCAAATCAACTTCGATGTAGATGTGGCTCCCACTGCTGACGACAGTGTGGGTACTTTGACAATCCAGCTGGCTGGCGCAACGACTACCTCTGGAAACACTGGCGCTGTCCAAGGCGCCTGGCCGTTCCTGCCTATCTCCACCTCCGTAAACAACCAAGCGCCATTTGTGTGGACTATCACCCCACAGGAATCGGGCTCATGCGGTGTGCGATCTGGTGGGGCCTAATGAATATTCGACTTTGCTGTCCTAACAGTAACCATACAGCAATCTCGTGCTATTTGCTGAGCAACAAGTTCTCATTCCCGGGGTCCTGGTTGCGAGCCGGCACCAACACGATTACGGCGAGTTCATAGCGGCCTTGTGCATCGATAAGCATCCTCATCTACGTATATCACAGATATCACTGCCCCCGGCGGCTGCCGCTGTGGTGAGCGTCTTTCCAGCTTTCGCAGAGACAATACTGACCCATTTCTTTCCACAGTACATACAGTACGATGCTCTCCGTCTTGAGTTGTCCTGAGTGTCTTCGTTCGGCGGGGATTTCATGTTCGAGGGCAACGGACTCCCGAAAGCCACGACTTGCATAAGAAGATCACCGATGCGCTCAACCGGCTCCGACCTTTCATAAGGGATGAATGAAATACGGGTAGAGGTGTTCATTGTAATTTTCTGAAACAAATATTTGCCGTACGACAGCATTGGCGCACTGGTATGGAGAGGACGTGGCGGAAAGTATATGGTTCTCGTATGTACAACACTTTCTCCAGGATTCATTTAAACAGCCTGGCCAGTATCAAGTTAATCGACGATTCCAAGCAGCGGCTTGAGAATCGCAATCTCGTCCTGGACGGGACCAGTCTGTGCCTCGGTCCACAGCGTCTGTTGGATATCAAATGCATCTTTGTTCTCGCCACATTCGCGCAGAGCTCTGGCAACTGCCCAGCGCGAAATTCGATACGTCTGTTGGTTCTTCGGGGATGGGTCTTGCTGAAATGCACGCTTTCTGAGCTCGAGCGCTCCTTTAAATTGTGCAAGCGCGTCCTGGGGCTTCCCCGCATCCATCGAATCCCATGCCGAGTTATGCAGCAGACTCGCAGCCCACATCTGCGTGTTCGGATTCGCAGACGCTTGCGAAATTTTCAGGGCACCAGACGTCCCAGGTTTCGCCAGGGGCAGCATCGGCGGGAGCCCCCGTAGGGTCCGATAATCGCGAGCATATGCGCCGCGTCAACCTTGAAAAAGTCTTCTTTCGCCTCGTTGTACGCAGCGAGGAAGCAAGCTCTTGTCTCGGGATCCTGACTCTTGCCAGACGAGCGCAGAACGCGTCCTTTCTCAAGGAGCCAGCGCACTTGAGCCGTTGATCCAGCAGGGCGGTCTTCAGCGGGAATCGAGTCCAGCGTCAAATGAGCGGTGTCAAACTGGGATGAAAGGCCCTGGCAGCGTGCCAATTGGGTGAGGGCTTCGACGCGCTCAGAGGGTGAAAGCGCATTCGGAGTTTCGTCATTCAAAAGCGCTTCAAAAAGCGCTGTAGGAATGTCTTGCTCCTGCCAGATGCTGTGGAACAGCGGAATGCTGGTTGCGGACGCCATGGTGGTTCTACTGGGTAAATCCGGACCCGTTTCTTATATCGTCCGGATACAGCACTGAATCATGATCAGCGACCATCAACGGAATGACTCCGTTTCTTCTTGCCATAAAGCACAGGTCGCGCTCAGATGTCTACCAATACCATAGTACTCTACCACCATGCCCTACAAGTTGTCCGCGACGTTGACCGGCCATACCTCCGATGCACGCCTGCTTCAAGTTCCGTCCACACATTTCGTTCTAACCGAGCATAAATAGGTCCGCGCGTTGTGCGCCCCCACCAACGATGTCATCTTGTCCGCTTCTCGTGATTCCACCGCAGTCGTGTGGCGGCGCGCCTCGACAGCCTCGAAATTTGCCTCGGATGTGGTCTTTCACGCTAGCACGCGATATGTGAACTCAGTGGCTTACTTGCCCCCAACTTCCGACGCACCAAAGGGTCGGAATTCCTCGAACATCATTCACTAAGGTATTGACGATTTGGAGCAGGATATGTAGTCACCGGCGACCAGAACGGCGTGATAAACGTGTACTCGTTAGAACCCACGAAAGATGACCCGGATTACACCCTGCTGGGCCACACGAATAACGTCTGTGGTCTGCGCACAACACCGGCGGGAAACATAATTTCTTGCTCCTGGGACTCGTGCGTCATTTGTTTTCCGGTTCTCCCGACGCCCATACGTCGCCGATAGTACTGCGCGAGTCTGGAAGAACTTTAACTTGGAGTATGAATTGAATGGGCATGAAAATAGTGTGTGGGATGTGGTGGCCATAAATGAGGACGAGTTCCTCACTTGTGCGTTGCGGTTGCTCGCTTGTTTTTTTTGGTTTATCATGTCGACCCATAGGCTCCGCCGATAAAACTATCAAGCTGTGGCAGCAGCACAAAATAATGCGCACTTTTTCCGGACACGACGCCGTTATTCGCTCCTTGGCATTGATTCCAGACATCGGTTTCGCATCATGTGCAGCCAAGTGCGTTTTTTGCATGATACTTTCCCTCCATTTGTAGTGACCCGTCTGGTTAGCGAAATACGGGTCTGGTCGCTTGGGGGAGACCTCCTACACACGCTTACTGGCCACACATCGTACATATACCAGCTGGCGGTTCTTCCGAACGGAGATCTAGTGTCGTCCGGTGAAGACCGCAGTGTGCGGGTGTGGAAAGGTCGGTGCTCTGACATTGAGGTATTCGGAACCTGACCCCACAACGTGCATAGATGGTAAATGTGCCCAAGTCCTGTTTCACCCCCGCCGTCTCGGTGTGGACGGTCTCAATACTTCCGAATGGCGACATTGTCAGCGGTTCTAGTGACAAGACGGTCAGGGTATTTAGTGCCTCAGAGGACCGCTGGGCGCCTGCGGAGGAAATCGAAGCCTATGAGGACGCGGTCGCTCCGCAGCCTTCCCCCAACGCCGTGCAGACTACGGAGGCTTTGAACAAACCTGGTACATATGTTTAGTACCCTGCGTCGCGAACCCTGGCCCTTATAATTCGTTTTCAGGCAGACAGGACGGCCAAACTATGCAGGTGTTGAACGGCAATGTAACCGAGGTACATTATGTGGGTGTCTTCCTTCCATCTGCGCGATCTCGAGTTCCTCAATTACATCGAATTTAGTGGGACGGTTCCGTCTGGGAGAAAATCGGAGAGCGCATAGGGTCAGCTTCCGATAGCAAGAAGCCCAAGCCCAAGACCTTCGAAGGCAAAGAATACGGTTACGTTTGGGACGTTGCGATTGAGGACGGGGAGCCTGCGTTTAAGCTTCCCTACAACATATCTGGTAAGCTCGTAGGGTGTAGCACTTCGAAGAGTCGCTCAAAATCTTGCAGAGGACCCCGCCACCGCCGCCCGGCGCTTCCTCGAGCGAAGCAAGCTCCCCCTGAGACACGTCGATACGGTTATCGAGTTCATTCATCAGAACACCATGGCCCAGACCCTCAGCGGTTATTAAGTACGTCGAGCTCGGCCTCACCTTCTGTATTAGCAGTGTATATCTTGTATAATTTGTTGCGGGAAATAAACGACGCGGATTTTATTTTCGTTGACCCAAAATATGGCCGTCTCGGAGCGGCGCCTCGAGCCAAGCTCTCCGCAAGTACGACTGCACTCAGCGGAGGGTGGACTAGGTCAGCAGCTGTTGTAACGCCACCGCAGCCTGAGAAGTCACATTAGACCGGTGATAAATACAGACAGTCTCCAAATGTGTGAGTGGATGGAATATCGAACAACATTCCAGGCCCACTCGAGCCCGCCAACCAGAGAAACATAAAATAATCGTGAATTCCATCCATAATTATGACAATCAGCCGTATAGGGTTTCTGTCAAAGTCCTGAAAGCCCTAATAAGAAAGCAACAACGACAAGCGTTCACATCGGCTGTGGCCGGCGTCGCTCCAGCGTGTCGTCTTCCTCCTCTTTTATGTCGCGAACACGTATCGGCTCGGTGAGAGCCGGCGTGGAGAAGTGTTCCCGCAGGCGCGCGGATGCTTGCCGTTGGACCTGCAAGATAGATGGTCTGAGCACAGGTACGCTTTCATATACTGGTGTACGATACGCACCTCGTTGCCAATAGTCCGTGTAACCTGGAACAAGGGGCCCACAAGCCCGAGCTGCACAATAAAGTATCTGCACCAGCGACATTAAGCAACGCGCGACACCGATAAAAAAACCACGTACGCCGCCGCAAGGAAAAACAGCAGGAACGTAAAGTACAGCGGGTTGAACAGTACCGCCATCGCCTCGTTCCAGCCCAGCACGACGAGCACGCCGTACATCCAGTACGGGATTTGCGCGATGCTCGCGACTGTGCTCCGCTTCGCCTCGACGTAGTACGCGTCCGCCTCCCGCCGGAACTTTTGCGTCAGCTCGATGGCGCGCGTCTCCGTGAACACCACCAGGGTCGCTGCAAAGTCAAACTCCTCGCCCGATAGCGAGTCGGTCGGGAGCGCGATTGAGTCGGCGGGGAGCGTGTATTCGAGCGAGGGGTCCGTGGGCTGGATGTTGGAGTATAGGGGGACGAGGTCGAGTGTCTATGGAGAGAGCGGGGATGAGAGGGGTATCGAGTGCGCGAGAACAGCAGAAACAGACCTCGTCTTTCGCCTTCTTGAACGCCCCGTCGATGTCGTCCTCGGGCTTCCACACCCGTGGCACACCCATCTCGTCGTACCGGAACCGCTCCTCAAAGTGGCCACGCAGCTTGCTCAGGATCACCGGCTCCGCAGTCTGCTCGTCAATTTTGGCGCGTAGCGCTTGCCATGCGCGTCGTCGCAGTGCGGCCAGGGAGCTGGCATTCTCCTCTTCTGTGCAGTCGAAGCCTACGGTGATGGTGATGAGCAAAGGTAAATAGCAGTGAATGCCACAACGAACTGGTCGCCTTGGCCAGGTACGACGCCTCGGCCTTCTCTAACGTCTGCCTAAACGTGCGGAGAATATCGTCCCACATATCCGGCGCCGCCTTGTTGAGCGACAGTTCTACGGGCTCTGATATTTGTTTCTTGAAATTCCTCTGCCGCAGACGATCAACACCCCAGATAGCTCATCGGTGTAGAGAGAAACTGACCTCAATTAGATTAACCATCTTCTTCGTCTCGTCCTTCCTGCACTGATCCGCGACACTCCCGACCTCCTCTTTAAGCGAAATCATCTCATCCTCCCACGTCCAGTCCGTTTCCTCCACCAGTGCCTCCTTCGCGCCGGTCTCGAACCGCCCGAGACAGCGCTGGCGCGCGGTGGCCACAACATCGGCGAAACTGTACCCTTCGCCGTGCAGCCCGTCGAGCATTTCCTTCTTGAATGCGACGAGACAGGTCTTGTGGAGGTTCTTGAGCTGCCCGAGGAAGAGCGGCGAGAGCGCCGCATCGAGCGCGGCGATCAGGTCCGCGCGCTTGCGCTTGTAGACGCCCTGGTGGTAGCGCGACGCGTCGCGGTCGTACCGCGTCAACGCATCCGTCCGCCAGTTGCGCATCATGCCGCCGAGGCCGTCGACGACGCGGCCCGCCTCGACAGGCCGCCGCTGCGACTTCGCCTGCTCGTTGAACTCGGCGAGGGCGACCGTGGAGATTTCGTCGCAACGGAACTGCGCGAGCAGCTCCTGCTGCGTCGGCAGGTCGAGATCCTTGTTAGTCTGGACTTGTTCCTAGATTCCATATAATCTCAGTTGCATGAAAAAATAGAGCAACCGACCCAAATATTCTCCATATAAAACGCGACGCCGTCCGCGGGGATGCGTTTGTGGTACGCGGGCTTGAAGAGAAAGTCCGGTGCGTCCTTGTCGGCAAAGCGTGTCCGGAGGTTGAGCACCTCGGCCTGGAACTTGTCCGCGGCGAGGATCTTGTGCGGGAGCGCGGTGAACGCAAGGTCGAAGTAGTCTGTCAGCTGGCGGTCCTGGAGCTCGGTGGGCTTGGAGAGGCTCTCCCAGATGCGGTTGAGGTCGGCGGTGAGGGTCGCCTGCAGGTTCGCGAGGGGGGTGACGCCGATGTGGTCGCGGATGACGAAGAGCAGCAGGGTGCGCCCGTTCGTCGCGTTCTTGCCGAACAGACCGAGGTTGACCTCGAAGACGGTTTTGAGGAGGCCCATGTTGGCGCCCTGGTATAGACCGACTTGGTGTTCCCAAAGATTGACGATGAGGACCTCGGAGGATGCAAGGGAGAACAGAGCGGATTTGCGCTCAAAGTCCTGGTCCTCGCCGCGTTCCCGGCCATCCGTGCCCTCCACATCCATGACCATGACGTTCATATTTTGCCCGCGACACATCCAGATACCTTGACCATTTAGTTATTTGAACGCAATTGCTGGAACGCCGGCTCACCTTTGGTCGTCTGCTGGCGCCGTGTTTCGTCCATTACGTCGAAAGTGGTGCCAAATAGACCGTTGAGGAGCGTGCCTGGCCAAATTAACAGTTTGAATACACCCAAACTCTCTTCACTCACTCTTTCCCGTAGACTGAGAGCCAAAGACTGCCACGATATTATAACCGAAACCAGCGTCGTGCAGACCCCATCTCTGGATCTGCTCGCCCAGGTCCGGTCTACACTCGAGTCAGTATCAAGCAGCTATTTTAGAAAACCACCGACGTGAATTTCTTTTCGTCGTTGATAATTTGGAGCCGTTCAGAAGCGGCTGGTGAATGACCATTGGCAAGCGCGTTTATGGGCGACTTGGGGGCTCCATTGGTTTGCATTATGGCGTAAAGTACTGGCCAGTGAGATATGGGAGAGAACAAGCGTCGTAGCGCTTAAATTAAGTGACACCTGGATTCGTGTCGGCGAGGTGGTGGAGGCAGCAAGTCTATTCCGATCACGTGCCACTTTAAGGCTAGGGTTAGGGTCATAATCTTCAATCTCAAGTTCAAGTTCTTTGAACCTCGAGTTTCACGATTTTCTCCCAGCTCGAGGTCTCCCAGTTTCTCAGCGTGCTCTTTCCCGAGTAGTTCCATTCCGTACACCCAGCAGTGCTTCAACGAAAGGGATTGCGCGAATACGATCAAATCAGGTTCACTCAGCTCTGAAAGGGAGGTTATTATGAGATCCGGATGAAGACGCAGGAAGGCTTGCGACTCCAATGCGACTCTTGGGTCTTCTCTGGGTCTGGCTCGCTCTGTCAGACTCTCTGTCCCGTCGGTTTCCGGTGACACCGAGGCCTAGCCTGTATTGACCTGGCTCTCAAGGTCTTGCGGATGTCTGGGATTGGATATTTTTCCATCTATGTACTGCTTCGAAGCGGTAGCCCAAGACCCGCTGTTTGCGGCCCAGCTTTCGGTTTTTGTAACCACGCAAGGGAATACGATACCCCTCCCGTCTACCGGGTTTTCAGGCGTCCGATTCCGAGGACAGTGCTAGCCGTAGTCTCTATTTGGACATGTGGAGGCTTCGGAGGTCGCAGCTGTGGAACATACAACCTCTTGGATCTTGAATCTTGACTGATTTCAGAATCCCGCTGCTTCATGGGTAGGTCTCGACGTGTATTTCCGAAAATGAAGTGGATCGACGAAGTTCGTGCGCGTGCAGATATCTCAGAACTCACGGACAAGGCAAACACGCAGCACTATGAAGTGCGCTCCTAGTCCGTTCCCTTCCTATGGGATCTCTTAACTCTTCCTCGAGGTCCTGACGGAATTCATGCTGTCTACCCTGGGCCCCCACGCCAAATATTCGGCCTACCTCCGAATCCACCCGACCAGAAAGGAAACTATCGGTGAAACGGAGGTACTCATGATAGAGAATTATTGCGAGAAGGCCAAGGTGGAAGACGGACAGGACGTTCTAGATGTCGGCTGTGGATGGGGCAGCCTCTCGCTTTCCTTGCGCAGAAGTATCCGAATTCAAACATTACCGGTTTATCCAATTCTTCCACCCAGAAAATACACATAAACCAGCTGCGTGAGCTCTCTCCGAGTCTTGGCAAGTTGGGCTTGAGCCCGCTTTTGTTGTCATCGTGCTACATAGGGGTAAACCGTTGCATTTTGTAATTGCTAGGAAATTTTCAATGTTTGTGGGATTTTTTAGGATTCGGAGGACTGCCAATGAGAAGTGGGCGTTGAATCTTTTTGCTCTTCACCAATTTCTCTGGCATAGGCTTAGCGCCCGACAGTTGGCCATCGCTGTACCTGTTCCTCGTAATCACAAAGACGTCAACACCCATTATTGCATCATTTCCCTCGATCACTTCTACGATGTGATGCCGCTTCCCGCCGTCGTCGTATAGGTACTGTGGAAACGGGTACTGTCTCTTTCTCTTCAACGACCATGGTCTCCGACGCTTTACTGCAAATTGGCTACCGCTGGCTGGACCGTGTATGAATTCGCTTGCCATGACTTGCAACTTAAGCTGATTGATTGTGCTCACAACAGGGTCTAGTCCCGGACTTCATCCTCCGACGTGTCATACGCGCCCTCTTGCGCCAGCGGTTGTGCGTCGAGTTTCTCCCGACAATGCGTTGTACTGATGCGAAAAAGACGCGAAATTGACCAGGGATCCTTCGAGGCCAACCATGCCAGGAAAATGAAATGGATCGAGGACGTCCGTGCCCGCGTGCAGATCGCAGAGCTCACGGAGAAGGCGAACGAACAAGCATTACGAAGTGCGCTACTATCCGTTGCCCATTAGGCTCTGGGATCTCTTAACTCTTCGCCAAGGTTCCGACGAAATTCATCCTCACTACTCTGGGCCCGTACGCAAAATATTCGTCCTGTCTCTATCCGACGGGGAAAGAAACTCTCGCCGAAGCGGAAGTTCTCATACTGGAGAGCTACTGCCAGAAAGCGCAGCTGAAAGACGGACAGGACGTCCTCGATCTCGGTTGTGGATGGGGCAGCCTGTCGCTCTTCCTGGCGCAGAAATACCCGAATTCAAGGATTACCGGTTTATCCAATTCCACCACCCAGAAAGCCCACATAGATGCTACTGCTAAGGAGCGCGGTCTCACCAATCTGGAGGCATGCATTCATCCATGTTCCCAGCACCCTCTATTTAACGCCTACCAGATCATAACTGCGAATGTGAATACCCATGACTTTGCCGGTTCGAAATAGTATGTCCCCTCGTGCTCTGTATATTTCCTTCACTAAACATCCTTCAAGTTTCGATAGGATTCTATCCATTGAGGCGCGTTATCCAATTTATTGTCGCCTCACTCGATTGAGCTACCACCACAGATGTTCGAGCACATGAAGAACTACCAGGTCCTCATGGCCAAAGTCGCTTCATGGCTTCGGCCTTCCACGAAGGAGAAATCTGTCGGCGACGCGGACGAGTCTCTCCTCTTCATCCACATCTTCTGCCACAAAACAATGCCGTATCACTTCGAAGAAGACGACGGCTGGATGGCGCAGAATTTTTTCTCCGGTATGCCAACTCGCGCAACCTGAATAATATCTTACTCGAACCATCCGCAGGCGGAACTATGCCCTCCTTCGACACAATGGTGCTGGCCATGTATACCCGCCCTTTCGCCACAACTGACGCCCTTCACAGACATATTTCCAGTCCGACGTCACCCTGGTGCGCAGCTGGTACCTGGCTGGCACGCACTACTCTCGGACACTCGAGGACTGGCTGAAGCTGCAGGATAAGAACTGCCAAAAGTATGTGCCTCAACTACGGAACGGACCTCGCTAACCAACCGCTACGCACGACAGCGGGCCTGAAAGAGCTCCGCGCGGACGCCCTTGCAAATGGGAGAACTGAAGCAGAGGCAGTGGCGACGTTCCACAGGTGAGGAGTGATTAGCTTTTGTTCCATTATTAGTACCCCTAATATACCACTACGCTAGATTCCGCGTGTTCTACATGGCATGCTCCGAGCTCTTCAATATGGATGGCGGGCAACAGTGAGTGCAGGCTCGCGTGCGCTCGTATTTGGATAGAGCTGACGCCACCTGGCTGGGCAGATGGGGCGTCGGACATTACCTCTTCAAAAAACCAGCAGTGTAGTTTTCGGAGTGTAGTTCTTATGAGAGCGTTAACCTGCTTTGTCGTCGTGTTGAGCTCCGCCTTCGTTTTCTCTGCCGGCGATCTTGCCGCCATCCACCTCGCCGTCTTCTTCCTTGCCGATCTCCGCTTCTCTGTTCTCTCCTTTTTCGCTCTCCACTGGTGTTGCTTCTCCAGTTTCAGTGTCCGCCTCTCCATTTTCACGCGCTGCCTCTTCAGCCTCCAACTTCTGCCGCGCCTTCAGCTCTCTCAGTTCCCTTTTCTGTTTGTGCGCTGCGATCAGGTTCTCGTGTGCTTCTCTTCTGCGGGCCCGGGCTTCCTCAGCGATCGCCTTTTTCGCTGCCATTTTCTCACCGGGCTGCAAACTCGCTCAGATATCTGTTCTTGCATGGAATGAATGGAAAGCGATGCTTACACCTTCGCTGATCCGGATTCTCTTGATGACGTCCAGTTGTTCTTCGTAGGAGAACGGGGGATAGTCCTGAGAGAGGATGGGTTGGTTGGTCAGTCGATGGCGTTGAGCAGATACCACCTGCGAGGCAACTACATACCCCATTCGCGCGGTATCTGATTCGCGCGATGGCATTCGACGCCTCGCCGACCGAAAGCCACTCGAAGAACGCGTCCCGCGCCATCGGCCTGCCCTCGAGTACCACATGCGACATTGTCTCCACGGGATACAGCTCTTTCAGCAGTTCGATCTGGCTGGGAGTCGCTTTCATCTTGCGGAAGGCCGGCCGCACTCTGCGGACGCGCCGAGTGAGCAAGCAACGCTGGGCCGGACACGATTATGATACGACAACGCGACGTACGGTGTGTTGCGCATGAAATCGGCGAGCTCCGCGAGGATATCGTCCAGCTTGCCGGGCACCGACAGCTTGTGTGTGACGCCCGCATTCTCCTTCGCGTCGGTTCCCTCGAGGAGCCGCCGGGTCGTCCAGTAGGCTTCGTAGAGGTCTCCTGTTGGCGTGTAAGCAGCTTCCAGTGGAGGAAGGCAGGCACAGTGCGATACGGACCCTCAGTTTGCCGCAGGATGGCGTGCCCACGCGCGTTGCAATCGTGCACATAGACACCGGGCGCGCATAGGACCCACTTCCGTTTTTTGAACCTGTTCACGGCTTCCAGTGTCTCGTCGCCGTGCTCTCGGGTCGCTGTTGGGCCGTCAGTAACTTCGTCAAAACCGGTGTGAAGGCGTACCTTGTTCGTGCAATTGCCCACTCGCAGGCAGTAGTTCCACGTCGGTTTCCGGCGACACTACGGCTTTAGGTTTCGGCGGAGCGTTTTCGAAGGCGAGGCGGGCCTTGGTCTGCGCGCGCTCTCGAAGGACGCTCGGCGGCTGTTCTAGATGGATGGATATTCGGTGAGGTGGGCTCGCGGTATTTGGGCGCATATGTACATACTGTCGATGTCCTGGGGTGGGAGCTGGAATAGGTCTTTGAGACTGTACCCCCGACAGCGCGTGATGTTGCCATCCACCATCTCGATGATGAGACAGTTCTCCTTCGATGTTTCCGGCGACAACCGCATGCCCGAGGATATCTGGGACCTGTGAGTATGCGAGCACTTGGTGTTCAATGGAACAGCTCACCATGCTCGCCAAAATATTGCGGTCTACGGCTGGGGCTGCCATTAAGACGCAGTCAATCTCGGGCACATCAACTACTTCCTTGCCGTCTGACAGTCTTTTGAGCGCGATGAAGAAAAATGGCTAGGGTAAGACTCACGGGACACGAGGAGAACGGGGAACTCCCCCGCCTTGAAGTCAGCTGTGGAACGGTTGTTGGTGGATGGCTGGGGTATAAAGAGGTAATAATTACCCATCTGTTTCTGGAACAACCAGTGTCCCTCGGTACCAGGCTTGGCTCCAATCCATGACTCCATCACCTCCCTGGCGTCAATTCCGGCTTGTTTGAACGCGAGTGCTAGCTTCGTAACATGTGGTTCGTCCACACAATACACCAAAGTCGACCTGCGATCCCCTGCCTAGCCGGTCAGATCATTGTGCTGAAACTCGAAATTCATGTACCTGCGAGATCTTGCCACTGTTTGACCACCTGCTTGATGATAGGGGGCCGGCGCATAACCTTGGATAAACCCTGGGGCTGAAAGAACGACTCGAGTCTGATCGTGCACTTCCGCAGACCGAGTGGTGTAGGAACTGCTGAAAATAGGGCATCACATTTCCTGCAACTGTGTTAATAGTACACGGAAGATTGGGTAAAAGGCCTTCACCAAGTTTCCTGGATGTCGTCCAGAAAGGTCCGTCGATATGCAACCGTCTCGATGAACTCTAGGTATCTTAGCGAGTTTGGATCCTCTTTGGATGAAGTTGCGATTATAATTGGGAGCGGTGGCGGCTCCTCATCCGGCGGATATGATGGTCTCAAATACGACAGGAACGAGTCGAAGCTGGACGAATAAGGTCATTTGTCGAGGCGAATAGTTATACAGACATACGAGTGGGGTTTATACTCGTCGATGTCGCACAAAATAACCGCTTTGACGGCAGACTTTTCATACCTGGGCACAAAAGCCACCTTCTGTTTCTTCTCCCATTTTTTCGCTTTATTTTCCGCGCTCCACTTGAGCTTGAGGACTGCCTTCGCATCCTTTTCCATACTTTTGTAGGAGGTAAGAAAGCTGCAGTGCGACATGTGAGAAAGAGACTTCCAGGGAGTAGGACAGCATGCACATATCTGCGTGGGACAGCTTTGGGATTTTTTTGCTGTTTTTGCTGTACACATCGGCCGTCCACTCAGGATAATCTTGCGAGAGCCTCTCAGCCAGCTTCCCGGCGTCAGCGCGTTGCGCCGCCACAACCAGAAGTTGTTTCGCGTCCAGATTTTTGAGCATGCCATCCATCAAGCCTGTTAGCGTGTGCCTCTGCGCTGTGCCCAGTTGTATGCCAACTTTGGTGCGGCCGGCGTGAATCTCGTTCAGACATGCTTGAATCGCGTCTTCTTGCCAGGTTTTTAGCGGTGTATGGAGCAACCTTTGCCCCCGAACCCATACAGGCAGCCGATACGAGCGAATGAGCATTGTCGATGCAGATGATCAAGGTGGTTTCGGTACTATAGATTTCGAAACTTCATGTGAAGAGATTTAGAGAAATTTTTTGCCGACGAAAAGAACGAAATGCGTCACGTGATGGCATATGGCTTACCTCCAACTTCCACAAGTTTCAGACATAAAACTGCTGTTTGGTTCTGCCTCTGAGTCCGTCCCAGTCGCTCGAAGGCTCGAAGGCTTGAACCCTACCTATGGCGCCAACTCTGCTCTTTTCTTGGTCGGGTAGCTGTCCAAGGACAAGTATTCCAGCATTTCTCTGATTCGCTTGTGGCCTACTGGAACTTATTAATTTTGGTCCGCGGAGAATGAAAGCGCGTTTGAATGAACACAGCTATCCTGTCGTATGCGGTTGAAAACTACAAGCTTCGAATTCCTACACTGTCACCGGCCCATACTGCCGAAGAGCGTAATCCTGACTCAACACAGCTATCTTAGCAACACCAATTTAAAACCACAGGCTTCCACGAATTCTCGCACCATCCCCCTCCAATGCCATTCGATCTCGACTCCGAGTCGCTCGTCGACAACTCCCAGCCCTCCGCTGGAGCAGAGCATTTCGAAAGAAAGAGTCAGAAACGCATTAAAGCCCACCCGCGACTTACTGTGTATCGAATCCTCTTCTTCACTCTAACCGTAGGCTTCGGTGCAAGTAAGGCAGTCTCCTCCTACCAAGGGCAGACGACGGTGCCGACGACGTTCGATTGGATTTATGGGATTGTAGTCGTATCTGCGTGAGTAGTGGGGAAATTATAGCTAAGTAGTGTCTTTCTAACGTCTCCCGTAGACTATACTGGCTCGGACTATACGAGGAGGAATGTCCCGGCAAGCTACCGCATTGGATGTTCGAAACCGATGCAGTCGACTACACCATAGCCATCGTCAATGGACTCAGTGGTGAGCTAACACTCACGAATTTTTTGGTCCTGGTCTCACCAAAAATATAGTGCGATACCGGAATCTAAATCTACGTATGCTCTTCCGGAAGCTTGGATACCCCGCTCCAGACCTTGGAGATCCCGAGCAGCTTATTGAATCGAGAGATATGTGTCTCGCACAACCTGAAGTCATTCCGGAATCGACTGGTACGTGTCTCAAGATTATTCAGGTAACGAGCTTCAAGTTGAGGTCATTCAAGCTACCGGCGTCCAGCTCACGCATCAGCCTGTCGGCTTGCACAATCGTGCGTGGAGCACCCCAACATACGGCCACGCCGAGGTATCGGTTGAATGCGACCAGTGTGCTCGCACATTCGTTTCCGATGCTGCGCTGCATAACCACTGCGTTAACAAAGCGGATCACCCATACTGTGAATCCTGCGAGATTCTCTTTGGGGATGAGAATGCGTTACGACAGGCGAGTTGCCGCGAATATCGAATCTGGATTCGATTGGTTTATTAGAGTAACAGCATCTCAGAGACGCTGCCGCTCACCAGGTCGAGCTTCAGCAGGTTGCTGACCGCCTGCCGGTTGATCGCCCTTACTGCCAAACCTGCGACCGGAATTTCAAGGATGGACATGCATTACAGCAGGCTGGTGTTTGATCCCCTCCCTCTACACTTGAAGTAACCTCTGGATATTTCTAGCACCTCCAAGATGCCTCCGTGCATCAGTTTTGCGAGCCATGCAACCGCCAGTTCCCCGACTGGGATGCTATTTGTCAGCATCTCGCGGCCAGCAGCCGTCACGATTGGTGCTTTGCTTGCTGGAAAGACTTGCCGAGTCGAGGGAGTCTTAAAAAGGTTTGGAGTGCCCTGTCGCGTTCGCAGTAAATTTATCACTTTGTTATCCAGCACTGTGCTTCTGTGCACACTCGCAGCGGAAAGCGCACTGAGTGCCCTTTGTGCGATGAGAAGTTTGATAACCCAGCTGCTATCGCTCTTCATATAACCCAAGGTATTTGCTGTCCAATTCACATTCTCTACTCCTCGCCTCAATACCGCATACACATTCAGGTTGCGCATAATCAAGGCGGGTGCCTTGGGTACGCATGGGTATGCATTGGAAGTGCAAAAAGTTTGTGGATATTTGTAACACGATTTTTGCTGATGAAATGTAATGCTTTTCGGACTGGTTTTTCAAGCGGGAGGTGACTGTTCAATTATCCTTAAAACCAACTTGTCGACATCTCAGATCAGCGACATCTGTTCACTGCGAAGAACGAAGTCGTGCTCTCCACCGGCCCAACATCCTATTACATTCAGGCACAGGAAACACATTCAGCATTGTCAACTCTGGAGGTTGAGCCGCTCCAACATTGACTTTCAACATCGCTTCACGTGACCACTGGTTGAAATATGTGAAAATATTTAAACGTCGGCAAAAGTTTGACCAACAAATGAACATTAGCACCTTTAATCCTTTTCCTTCGCTCTGGCTTCTGTGGATTATATGCTCTCAAAGGATGCCAACAAGGTGCACCGCGAAGGCCACTCACTCCTCATCTGCGCCGCCGACGTTCGTTAGCCAATTTGTAACGAAACCGATTGAGAGACCGCCACGGTTACAATACTACTTACTTCCTTCCTTCTTGGGTTTCATAAAATTGCGGCCGAAACCCAACCTGATGGTGATCCACATTATATCATCCAGGATCGTGGCACGGGTTGAAATATCGTTCAGTGCTTTCTGCCCTTATAGTACCGCATCATACATTTTTTGTCGATTTTTGTCGATCTATGGTCAACTATAAGCAACTATGAGTACTTTGAGTGCTATGGCTTTGGCCACGACGACATGAGAACTATGGTGGTCTATGGGTGTCTATGGATTTTGAAGGCAGACTGGTACAAGTCGTTCGATCTAATGGTAAGCTATAAGGCTTCGCTTCTCGCTCCAAACATAGCTCAATATAGCCGCAGTCCAGCTCCCCCTCATTTATTACTACTGCTGATTTTTCCATATCGACTTTTCTTTTTACAGGGCGACCAGGTATGCATTTTTCCAATCAATGCATTTACCTACTCGTCGTGCACTGTTTCAGATTCTCGCAATTTTTGCCCGCAGGTGTGTCCTAACCAAAGTCCACACGCTGCAGGACAGTGTCCGAAAGCGGCAGTGGCACTTCACTTTACCCCCACGTTCGAGATATTTTAGCCTAATGCCCAAATTTCAGTGTCACTATCGGCTGAAAGTCTGGTGTACATTCGACAGACGACAAAATACATATATGAAAGGAACAAATCAGGAGGATAAGACTCAGGATAAATTAATAGCCCAGCGATGTTGGTTGGCAACTTTAGTGTCCAACAAATTCTGTACTTCAGGATAATCCAGCACGAGATGGTAAATGTCGACAAACTGGCTTTCGTGTTCCACGGGCAGCGATATGGTGGGGCGCTTGTCCATTTTGGGCCCACTGACATAAATGTAAGTGAATTCGTCGATGCCGTGGCCCTCCATCCAGGCGCGGCCCTTGTCGGTTACAGAATGTGTTTTATCTGCCTCCGACGCCTGGAATACGAACGCATGACGGCTTCGGTCGATGTAGAAAGAGTCGAACGTTGCAAAGTTGGACTCGTGCGGCCGGTAGAACTGGTGTTTGTGGAGTTGTCTCAATTCGGAGGTGGGAGTGCGGATGACGGCCAATGCTTTGGGCTGCTGCTGCTTGGCTTTGGACGCCAGTTCTATGGACATCCTGCCATCGGCTACCAGAACTTTGTCACAGTCCTCCTCCTGAGCCTGCCACAGGTTAGCTTTCGCTCCACTGCGGGCATGGGGTGATTTTTTGAACTTGCGAAGACGCCACCTGCCACCCTCCCCGATGAACCAATGATGGTGCTTATCGAGCAGATCCGCGGCTGTCGCTTTGCAGCCAGGAGTTCGCACGCCGACATTGATGACATACAGGAGGCGACGGGCCGTCTGGAGGTTCCTGTCGAGTTGAAGGATGAGCAGGTCCTGCAGGTAACTGGTGGGAGAGGCCATGCGGAATTGGGTCCGGTCTCTGTCGTCCAAGGGCAACGTAGTGACGAGCAAGTGGCCGACCTTGTTGTCGATCGAGCGGTTAGGGGTGCAGAGCTGGATAACTCGCATGATGAGCTCCGTGTCGTTCACAAGTGTGGCTGCCGCTTCCTTGACTAGGTCGTCAAATTCGGAGAGCTGGTGGGACTCGTCGTAGACATGCCGTGCTGAGCCCCCGAACTTCTGGAAAAAAAGCGTGCATGTCTGCGCCTGTGCGCTGCTCGATTTGCAAGGAAGATCTAGCGCGTGTCAGCACAGCCGAGCATTTTTATTTGAGTGAAACATACCCAGCGAACAGCTCGTCCAATGTCCAGGGCTGCATCAAGCAAAACGGACGGATACCCGAGCCTTGATTCTTCCTGGCCCACTGAGTGCGACTGGCTCTCGGGGACGCCGCCTGAACGATAAAGTGGCCGCTGTCGATCACCACCTGTGGGGGGTCCAGGTTACGGACGTTGGAGTCGACGAGAAACCAGGCGTTCCGTCCCAGAGCGACCGGTATCAGAGTAGGGTTGGTAAGGACGAAGAAATGGGCGCCAGTATACATCCAGAACGACGTTCGGGTCCGTCATGTATGCTGTCGGAAGGTTGGCCGCTACGCGGAGCCAGAAGATGACGACGAGAAAGACTGTCTTGCCTGTCATACACTCTATGAGAATTCGACAATACAGAGTGGACAGCGCACCTATTCCAGGGAGCCCAGTGATGAGGAGCGCACCGAACTCTCTGTAAAGATTGCCCTGGTGAGGGTCCAGGAAAGGGTTGGGGAAGATGGTGGCCTCTGATATGTCGGGCATGTGTTCCGGAATGCACAGCTCGTCGGGGCCCGGGGAAAGCTCCTGGTCCGGCGGAACGTTGATCTGGCGCGGCGGGACATTGATCTGATCTACGGGGTAACCGTCCACGTCTATGCGGTCATCAAGACTGAGGGAAGATGTCAAGAAAGAGGATTTGGGAGGAACCCACACAGCTTACGCTGGGGAATCGGGGAAAGTTCGCTTCATATGGGCCGGGGCTGCTTCCCTCTTGCGGTCCAAGTACCACAGTAGCGCCACGAGGATGTTGTAGTACTCTTGGCGGAGCAGTATGCGGGAGCTTGCAGAGGGCAGGTAGCTTAGGTCCTCAGCGTGTGGTAAAACCCACATAAAGGCCCGCGTCTTGACGTCCGGAACGTCATCTGGGGGGCGGATGACGGGTACTCTCTGAGGGGATGGCGGATTCTCTACGGTGAGGTGAAGGACCGCTGACTCTGGGATATTGAGAGGCAGGCGGGGGAGGTGTGGCGAAATCATTCACCAGACCACGACGAGTGTTTTCAACCTAGGGGCAAAGAGTCCCACGCTATCAGCGATTTGACATTTTGTATGACTACGGGTGCTACGGTAAGGATTTCACTTGTAACTACACCTGCTGTCTCCCCAACCCCGTAACGTGCGGTGGGTAGGAGCCTGAGTATATGATATCAAATCTCAGTGCTCGGCTGATAATTGTAATTGCCAAGTAGATGAGATGCAATCCAGTTTAAGTTCTTCAACGCCGACCGACTCGGGAGGCCCATCTGTCCCGCCCACAATCATCTGAGGCGGAGTATTCACTGCCGCCGAAGTCTGTTGGTTGCATAACGAGAGCGTAATTACCTGATACCCTCATGGAGCCAGGCTTTGCACCAGTGGTAAAGTCGTCGCAGCGAACGCGGTGAATAGGCGAGAAGCGAGGTATAATATAATAAAAACAACAACGAAGGTGAGGACTACACAGGTCCATAAGTTCCGGGCTTGGGCTCCTGCTGCGCCAAATACCAGATCAAGGCCTCGGCTGTCGTGCGAGGAAGCCATTTTAATATCCACATCTTGGTCGTAAACCCGCCAATGCTGAGATATTGCGGTGGCTTGGGAGAAGAAATCTTCCCGACGACGATAGCGGCGAACTCGTCAGTGTCCATCACACCATAATCTTTGGTCTGGCTCTGGTACCTGAAATATGGATCAGAACGGAAAGATATCCGGGATAGTAAGAGAAATGCGTACATGACGTGCTTGATCTGCTTTTCGAACGACTTGTAGAACGAGTCCTCGGGGACGGTATATGCAGATTTCTAACTCTGAGCTTTCTGTATGTCTGAATGGGGAGAGAACTCACCGCGGAAATATTGCTTTTGATGGAGCCCGGCGCAATCAGAACAACTTTCACATTCAAGGGCTGGCACTCCATGCGCAATGTCTCGGTGTATGAGTGCAGCGCAGCCTTACTAGCGTTGTAGAATCCTTGGAAAGGGTGGCCATTTCGCCGAGAATCGAACCGATGGCGACCACAGTGCCGCGTTTCCTCTTCCCCATGAGAGGTAGAACATTTTTGACGAGGCGCACGAAGCCGAAAAAGTTGGTCTGAACCACCTTCAGCCCTTCTTCGAACGGAGTGTCGAGTAGAGGACCTGATGTCGTGAGTACAACTCCGGAGTAGATTTTTGAGAGGCTTCACCGATGTGGGAGTATCCAGCGTTTGAGACCAAGACATCAATGCCTTCGGTTTCGGAGTAAACCTGCTTGATCCCCACGGCGACAGACTCGTCGTCGGTCACGTCCACCGCAAGTTTTCGAACGTTTTCATGGGTGAGGTCAGACATAGCCTCGACCGAGCGAGCCGTGGCGTAGACAACATATCCTTTGGCTACGAAGCGAGTGACCCTTCATAAAGAGTTAGTTTCAAGCGATACAGCCCCATAGTATCGACCCACAGCGCAGCGCCAATGCCGCCATTGGAACAACCAGTGATGAAGGCTACGGGCTTGCTCATGGTTGAAAAGTGAAAGAACGAAGTTCGTTCGCTACACACATTTTGTCACACAAGCTTCTGATTATTTGATCAGAGCAAATCATCGAACTTGCGAACACGGCCCACGGATGCTGTTGCACCGTCGATCCCCGAACCAGGTCGGCTCAGCTGTCGGTTCGAGGTTGTGGTTTGCTTTCAGCCCGACCGATCATGATCGGGAAATGCCGCGTGCTCGTGTGGTTCGGTCAGGCACTATACCTCACGAATATCTTGGTCGTCGTGCCCGATGAAGCGGAGAGGTTACAAGCGGCAATCGCATGGCATGCGGCGATCCCGGCCACAAACGGCAACAATTTGAATGCCTACCCATTCCGTTCAGCCATTTCAATTCGCGACGCTCGAATTTGATACTGATATACTCACGGATGATGTTGGAATACCGAACAAGCTTCAAGCAGTGGAGATCCCAACTCAGGACCAAGTTTTCTCCCAACGCACTTGATCCCCCCCATTTCTCAAGTGTTGGCTCCGATTTTCCCTCTCCACCATGGCTTTTGCAGTCATAATTTCGCTCTTGCTAGTGTTCCCCGTCTTTACGAGTGCTCTTCCCAAACGCGACACATCCAAGGCTGCCTGGGATGCCCTGAACAAAACTGTGAACGGACAACTCTACACAGCGATACCATTTGCTCGGCCTTGCTTCCAGTCGTCCTCTCTTGCCGGAACCTTTGACGAAGCTGCCTGTCAATCCGTGCAAGCCAACTATCTGAACGCCAGTCAGTACTCAGACTATTTCATCGCTAGCTGTTCTGACGAGTTCTCCAGCCGTCCGATCCAATACGTTTGCTACGTACATGGCGGTGAGTAATCTGCAGTCCTCAAATGGCATATTCTAATCTAATGGCGGCAGAGTCAATCGGAAACTTGCTCCGCAACTGGCGCACAGTGCTACCTGGATTGGCAAAATGTCACCAACCCTGCAGCCGTCTCGTCTTCAGAAACGTGCAGTCAAGGCAGTGTTTCCACCCACTACGTGAGCTCCGCAACCCCCCGCGCAATGATTTTCCATGCTTACAAGTACCACAACCCAGATTGACGTAAAGAAGGCGTCCGACGTCCAGGCAGCATTTCAGTTCTCTAGCAGAACTGGGGTTCCTCTGGTGATCAAAAATACCGGGGTGTGTTTTGAGTTCCCTTGGAGTCTGTTGGTTACTCATGTTAATATAGCACGACTATGCCGGCCGAAGCAGTTTGGTCAATTCGCTTGGATTATGGGTCAGTGTCCTGTTCATTATTTTCCTTCCGCAATTTTGAACGCAGACCACAGTCGCACAATCTCAAATCCGTAAGTGCTCGTTCTCATGATTTCTGCATGCTTTAATGCGCAAATTTAGAGAACTTTCAACGCCAAATTTACCCCCCAAGGTTGCCCTGCCAAGACGTTCCCAGCAGCCACTATCGGGGTGAGTTGTTTAATCCTTGATACAATGTTAAATTGATGGCGTTTCTGCAGGCCGGCGTTCAGACCGCGGAGCTATATGAATACGCAGATCAACAGGGAATCACCCTTCCCGGTGGCGCGTGCGTGAGTGTTGGAATTGCGGGAGGGTATCTCCAGGTAGGTCCCAAATTGAGCGGCCCGTTTCGTAACTCAAATCGCCTTTTTTTCAAGGGTGGAGGACATAGGTTCGCGAAAACAAATACATGCAACCGATTTAACTGTTTCTCCAATTTAGCTGGCTCTCTAACATTTATGGACTTGCCGTCGACCGTGTCGTAAGCTAAGATTATTCTGTTTACTCGGTAATGCTAATGACGATATCAGCTCGAATTCGAGGTCGTAACGCCTACCGGCCAGCACCTCTTCGCCAATGCGTGCCAAAACACCGATCTTTACTTCGCGCTGAGAGGAGGCGGAGGCGGCCACATTTGGTTTCGTCCTCTCGGCTACCATGAAGGCTTTACCGAAAGCATCTTATATTTCGTGAGTTCCATGCGTTCGACTGCTACCCCGGCAACTAATATATTTTGCATTTCAAGGGTTGAAGTAACTTACACCTCAACGCCGGACACGCTCAAGACTTTCCTGTCTTTCCTTATCTCGAACGCCGTTGAAGTGGTCTACCGACGGTATTTATTTTATTCTAGACGAAGTTATGTTTTTCTAATCGTCAGAATAGGGTGGAGTGGTCAGATCAGGGTAAGAAACTCGCCTGAGCACTCGCATGTTTAACTGAAGGCCTCTTCAGCCGGGAGCCAAGTTGGTTCTGACTGCCGTCAACACAACCGAAGCAGCCGCCACCACTTATTTCAGCGATCTTCAGGGCGTTGCGCAAAGCATAGGCGGAGCCTTCTCTGTCGTTACGACACCGTCGTACTTGGCGTTCCACAACAAGTTTATTGTCCCGGACGCATTGAACGAGGTACTCGTCTCTCTGCTCGCCAAACGATTTGTATGCTAATATATATATGGCGCGCAGCTCGACGGTATTCCGCAGACCGTGGGCTCAAGATTGATTCGGCCCAGACATTCTCAAATTCCGCCGATGAATTATTAGATTCGTTGGTTAACATCGTCACAAACTCGCAGGTCTCCTTCATTTTCGCGAATGCGCCCTTCAGCTTTAAGCAAGATGCGTCCCTCGGCCCGGCAAGTGTAAACCCCGCGTGGCGGAACTCTCTCTGGCATGTAAGTGCACGATACCGCAGTTCCCCCCCCGGTTAGGTGATATTCCCGTTGTAGGTTGTCGCAGGAGCAGGATGGACGTTCGACACTCCAGCTTCTGTTCAAAGCATCATCTATGATTCGCTCACTTCGGGTATCGACACTCTCCGAAATATCACCCCCTCGTCTGGTGCCTATCTGGTAAGTGACCTCGCATCTTTTTCGTCTGATGAGCCGATTCTGATGTTTGGAACAGAACGAAGCAGACCTTCATGAACCGAATTATTCGGGTACGGGCTCAATATTGAATGCTCTTCTTCAACACCTGATGCTGATTCCATTTCTGCAGAATCATTCTGGGGCTCCAACTACGATCAACTTGTGCAGATCAAGAAGAAATAGTGAGTTCGCCCGGTACCCATGCGATGCATTCTCATTGAACCTGAAAAGCGATCCTCAACACCTACTGGATTGTTGGCACTGCGGTAAGCATCGGGGTCTACCTCTTGGCGCACGTTTCTAATATCATCTGAAAGTTGGGTGGAAGGGTGCAGCAGACGCCTCCTTCTCTTGTTATCTCTGATGCGGCGGCCCTAGTGATATTTGCAATGTCGGTTGCCGCTGGAATTATACCTATGTACCCTCTTTATAAATCACGCTCTTTAAACTCGGGCTATTTGTCGTAGCAACTATTTACCATAACCATTTCACTGCGGAGATCAGTAATTTCTTGGATCGACCACAGGACATGTGCTTTACGAATTGGTGACGGACCCGACCGAACAGTCCCTTGACATGATGATATGATCGAGACCAGCACGACGCGAAGGAACGAATACTCACGTTCATTGCATCAGGGTGCGCTCGTCCGGCTGCGTCGGTCTTGTTGGAGATGCAATCCGGCATCTCGGAGAAGGTGCTGGAAAGCTGACTGATCCGCAGCTGGCTTAGTGATCCGGCCGAAGGATTGACCGAAGAACCGAACTTCTGGGAACTTTCTAGATACATTAGTTACAGTAGTATAAATACTCCGATGAGGAACAGATCCTCATCAGCTTGTAAAAATCTGGTCTAACAACCAATTGTGCAATCTTACTGGATAATAACAACACAAGCTGATATTTTGCACAAACCCGACGACTACTAGGCATCTTTGATCGCTCTCATCATCTTATCATCTTATCATGTCGACAAACATCATCACCAATTCCCTTCTCGCGACCGTTCCGAAGTTAAATCGGAAAAACTTCCATCACTGGAAATTTGCGATCTCCATGGTCTTGCGGAGAGCAGGATGTTGGAATATAGTTCAGGGTACGGAGGAAAGGCCCACAACTAGAGAAGGAGGAGAGAAATGGGATTTAAAGGCAGATGAAGCACTCACTGCTATTGGGCTCACAGTGGACAGTGACCAGTACCAGTACATTCAGGACGTGACCAATGGACAGGAGGCCTGGAAGGCTCTTTCGAAGATTTACGAGAAGAATAGCCGTGCGAACCGAATCGCGCTTAAACGGCAGTTCTATGGATTCTCCCATGACGACACTAAACCCATCCAGGAATATATTTCCGGGATTCTCGAACTCGCAACTAGACTCAAAGCCATTGGAGTCAAGTTGGAAGACAGTGATATTATGGATGTCTTGTTGTTCAATCTGGACAATTCATGGTCCAACATCGCAGCGTCACTTTGTGCGACAGTTGACGACCTTGGGACAGTTTCGGACATCACCGGAGCTTTACTTGATGAAGAAGGACGGAGAGGCGGACCGATTTCCGATCAGCCGAGCGATGCCGCATTTCACACGACAGAATCGCGACAGAAAGTATGCTCGAATTGCCAGAGGAGTGGTCATACAATAAAGGAGTGTTGGGGAAAGGGAGGACAGGGGAAGAAGACGTGTTACAGTTGCCAGAGGGAAGGACACCTCTCGTTCAATTGCCCCAACGCGAAGGAAACCGCCAATCAGGCAATGGAAGATTCAGACTCCGAGGACATCGCTTATTAAAGCACCATTGACGAAGAAGAAATCGAGTCCAAGAGATGGACAAACAGGAAGAGTAGAACAGATCAAGAGATGATCTGGAAATTTTGGGATTGGCAAGAGATGCCGAATTGAGGAAGAGTGTTGGAGATGCAATCCGGCATCTCGGAGAAGGTGCTGGAAAGCTGACTGATCCGCAGCTGGCTTAGTGATCCGGCCGAAGGATTGACCGAAGAACCGAACTTCTGGGAACTTTCTAGATACATTAGTTACAGTAGTATAAATACTCCGATGAGGAACAGATCCTCATCAGCTTGTAAAATCTGGTCTAACAACCAATTGTGCAATCTTACTGGATAATAACAACAGGTCTTGGGCAATTTAATTGAGCTTCTGAACCAGAACCTAAAATCCTGGTTCTCGTGATCCGTCCCGCGTGGCATCCATCATTCCGCCTCCGAGATCGCTAATCACTACGCAAATCATCAATCGAAGTTCCGTAATTTCCACGCTCTTGGTCTTTCAGTCTCAGTCTCACTCTCGGCGCCTTGACCCTTCGCTCACTGCAGGAACAAGACAGAATTAAAATCCGTTCGAGCACATCCAGTCGAAGGAATGCATAAAAAACAGAGAAAGTTGATGAAAGTGACGAGTAAAATAATTTTACGACAATAAGTAAGTTCCCCACCAAAACCCCTCGCACAAAAAGGTATCATAGTCTAGCGCTCTCGAGCACAGGCTGCGGTGCGATGCGTCTATCCGAGGGCCGCTCGAGCAAAGTCAGATTCGAGACATACTTCTCCCAAGATTCCTGCGAGATAACGGGCGCATGGACGCATGGCCCACAGTCCGCTTGCTCCAGGAATTCATCGAGTTTGGCGAAAGCCGCTGTGAGAGCAACATCCTCCGCGGCCAAGGCATCTTTCCTGCGCACCTTCCCGCTCTCCACGTACCACGAGAGATCCTGGATGATCGCGCTCGCTTCATATAAAGAAACCAGAGCCGGGTCCACGCGCGCGTCGACAGCCGCCTCATACGCCATCCGTTGGCCGATCGTGACGATGAAAGCCTTGGAACGGGGCAGAAGGAGACGATTGAATTCTTCAGACCGATGTTTGTTGTTCATCCCCGCCAAAAGCTCCCGCATTTCGGCGAAGATAGCCTTTTCGTGCTGTGCCAAAAGAGAGTCCGGATATCTCGGTGCAGGCAGGGAATAACGACCGAGCAGCAGCTCGCTGGCCAAACCTAAATTCCCATTTAGAGACTAGTCTCAATATCTAGGCTAATTGACACTTACGAATGCAAAGGACAGTTACATCCCCTTCGGCGATTGTCATTCCTCGTATCTCCATCTGAAATAGCACCCAGTGAGCGTTTATAAGCTAGACGGCGCACGAAAACTGACCTCCAGCGCGACGAGCTGATTTTCGCTGAACAAGCCCTGCGCTCCCAAACGGTCCGTCAAAGAAATACTCGACTCGCGGAAGTGGTAGACCGTAATCGTCTTCATCACGCCAGCAAGCGCATTACGGATTGCCAAAACGTTGGGTAGGTCGCTCGTGTCCTCAGCCGAGAAATAGGGGCGGATTTCCTTGTATAAGGCCTCGGTAACAGCCGCCTCGCTCAGTGCACGGAGGATCGGGACTTGAGTCGTTCGGAAGGTTATAATGGGAACGACGTTTCCCTGGGAGTCGGAAACTGTACGCCGCTTCGCGTATTGCGTGGCAATGTGCGCACATATCCGGAGGGCAGGAATGCAGAGGGCAGCCATGGTGGCAGACCCCACGCCTAGACGCCAGATGCTCGCCAGGAACTGGATTCGCGGGGGAAGAGTCGAATCCAAGTCGCCGATGAACGCCGTTGCAGGAATTTTGACACGAGTGAAGGTAGTGATGGCATGGCCGATTGGACGAGTACCAGAGCGATCAGGTAGGACACTGAATTTGTTTGTCAATGGAAAAGGATGAGGGCCATCTGAAGGTGCGTCGTACCGACACGAAACTCCCGGATGCATGGTTTTTCCATCGTTCAAAGGAACAACAAACGGGCGTATGCCGCAACGTTGTCCTCTGACGATGAGCTGCGCCATAAGAACGGCAATTCTCGGTACGCCCCCAGCAATTATGCTCGCCGGCATGAATCTATTCCCTACATGAGAAACGCAGGTTTCAAGGCCACAAAAACTCACTTCGCGGCTCTGCGATTCGGGGTGTGTATTTCAAAATTTCCATCGGGAAGTAGTTCGGCGGTGGTCTCGATGTTCTGGGAATCGAGTCCGTGGCCGACCTCAGTGAGCATATAATGTGCTCTAAAAGCAGGTTCAGCATTAATTGGAGGATAGGCCGCGAGGAAATTTCATACGTCATCTCGAAGGCAAGAATTTGCCTGCACAACTCGCGTATTTCAGGACGACTGCCAGCATACTGGGTCAGCGTCCCACATGCAAGATTTACGTGGATTGTCCACAGTGCGGCAGCTGCACCGTCGATGACGTTGATGGGATGCAAAGTAGCGTTCCAAAACTTTTCGGAACAAGTCAAGATATCCTCGACGGTTAAATCTGAACGGTGAGCGTGCCGAAAATTTCGACGAAAAATTGGCTTACTGAAGGACAACGCAATCGCCTTGGCTCGTTCGTGAGTGACCTCTTGACGTTGGTCCTTGGTAAGGGTGAAGTCGTAGGTAGCACGGGTGAAGAGGTGGCTCTGGGCGAGCAGATTTTGAGACATGGTGAGGGAGTGTGGGTACGCTAGTGTGCAATGTATGAAGGAAGGAAAGAAAGAGTGGGTGAATGGCAAGAGACTCGAGTTCTGAAGTCCGATAAAAGGCCCGTTGGTAGAAGATATGCCACCGAAGAACTGAATACATCTGAATTCGTTTGAAGTTCGGAGTGTATTAGATCGGAAGCTATCGGAGATCTGCTCCCCGATCCCATCACGATGTGTCTCGTAATGGGACTATCCGCATTGGGGATCTAGGTTGAAACTCAAGCCGGGTCAAGCGACCACAGAATTGGCAATCTAATATCTTGCCGCACCGCGTGCGTTGCACATGTGTACCATGTGGTCGAAAGGCACTCCTTTCCAGCGCTTTCTGGGCCCTTTCCAGCAGTTTCCAGCCCTGTCATTTCAAATCGGTCGGAAACATGGAAACAGCCCTGGTGACGAAGAATAGCATCCGCTCAGAGAGAGATTCGGCATCGCGATACTTTCAGTGAGAATGTAAATATTCGGCATCGCAGCATTGTTGCATGCCAACGACGGGCTTTGACGGATCATTCACTCGCTTCATCTCATTCTCTTCACCATGTCTAAGGATAACCAAGGATTTTCTGGCTCTTCAGCCTCAAGGTAAGGCCAGATACCGATAGAGTTACCTCTCTTACGAATTTAGAGTTGCGATGTCGACGTTGGGCGAGTTTCGACGGAAATGTCCAGGTTCTCGAGAAGTCCTAATTTCGCTTATAGTTGATCCCCAAGTCAAATTGCACAAGCTGGGGGAAGACGTTCACATTGCGTATGGCGATAGAGCAAGAGGCTCTGGCAATGATCCAAGGTCATTAGTTTATCTCCAACTTTCTCAAATCTGACCATCCCTCAGGGTGATAATCTTGTTCGGATGGAGTGAGTCTCGAAAGCTGTTGCGGTGTATGTATCATTGATTAATTTCTCCAAGTGGATGCACCGCTCCGTATTTTAGAGAAATACGCAGTGAGCCATCGGCGCCGCTGGCCTTCTTCAGATATTGCCATCGTTCAGTCCCACCCAGCATTTATATGGTCAAGTCAGGAGAAACGGGTACGCCTGTCGTGTGTCGTACGTATACTTCGTACTCAAAACTCTTTCTTTAGGACGACGCAGTACGACCTTTGGCCGATTACCTCGTCTCCACCGTTTATCGCCAACGTCAAAGCGTCCCCAATGGAATTTTGTTACACGTTATATCGAACGGTAATTATCTTGGTTCAATTTTTGGGTCTTTGGAACTAAATCCTATGTATACAGGCGGCGCATTTCAACTGATAACTTTGTCTCGACTCTTGAAGTCAATTCTTCCTGCTGAACCGTCTGATATCAACCATGGAACGGCCATCCCCATGGCCGCAATATTTGACTCGACCCCAGGTACCGGCGAATACGCGTCGCTGTTGGCTACCCTCACCACGGACGTCAAATCCCCGTTAGTAAAAGCCATATTGACCGTTCCTGGGTCTCTAGTCTATTTAGCTTCTGCCTTTCGACGAACTGGTGCGTTCCACACTGCATTCCCGCTGTCTCCCCGTCTCATCGGTTGCCAGTCGTGGGGGACGAAAAAATATTCCCTCTCCTTCACCGGTTTCTGGAAACGCAGGGGTTACTTCCACTGGCCGAAGGCTTCGCCCCCCGCGTTTACATCTATTCGAGCGCCGACAAAATGGTTCCTTTTACCTCTGTGGAGAATCATTTGTCGATCTTGAAAGCGAATCCGTCAGTCAGCGTCGCGGCCGAGAAGTTTGAGGGGTCTCAGCACGTTCAGCACGAGCGACAAGACCCTGAACGGTATTGGAACGCAGTTCAAGCGGTCTGGGACCGCAGCCTGCCGATTAAGACGAAGCTTTAGCTACTCTCGTTTAGTATATGTATGATTTGTGGGTCGCGCACATAAATATTCATTCTTTTCTCAATGACGAAAGCTGAGGTGCCAGATTTTTTGAAACTGGAGTTTTCATTCCGCGGATGAGTGATTGTCATTTTCCATACCCGTCTCGCGTGGGACGTCGGTAAACGTTCCTGTATCGGACCCGTGCACCGCGACCCGTGCTCTGCTTAGTTATTTCCTGGTCCGAACGCAGTTGTCCGCCTGCGACCAGATGACCAACATTTCAGAAAGAGTCGTCAAGTGACGCCAGTTACACCAAACGAATGAATAGATATAGACGCAGGACGTGCTGCTTTTACATTTATGCATAAATACAGACACAAGATGTAGGAACCCAAAGGAGAGAGGGAATGAAAGCCAGCAGAACTACATCTATCTATACATGGTGCTTGATGGCCCGGGGATCATCGTCGTACTCGGATATCTGCTCGTGGTGGATATGTATCCCGGACACTGGAGGAAAGAAAACAGATCAGATTAGATTCATAATCGCAAGTAGAACGGAAACAATTTAGGACGTACTGCCGCCATTCTTGTTGTCCAAGGCCCGCAGTTGGAACTGGCTGGCGGTCCCCATTTGACGGTTGATAACCGTATCGGTGACCATACTGTCCTGGACCAAAGAGCCCTTGGGTCCACGACGCAGAGATTCGCGAGAGTTGAGACTAGATAATGTGGTTCGACGTGGTTTCACGCAGAGAATACAACAACTTACATGGTGACTGCGGAGGTATGTAAGATGGATGAATCTTTGCGCAAACGAGGGACTCACTCATCGTGATATGGCACAATTTCCCAAGCATGAAATGAACCGGCATCCTTTCAGCAAACTCAGTTAGTCGAATACGAAGAGGGAAAAAGAACACGAACCAGTTCAACTTCGTGGGCTGAGCGACATATAGAGCCAATGTCAGAAACTGGGCGACAGTGACGAGACCGCCACGGGCAACAGCGAATCCCAACAGCTGTCGTATCGTGAGACACAAGCTCGTATCCCAGCGAGCAGTCACGAACCTTGTCGAGAAGAGAGTTGGTTCTGAAAATAAATAGTTGATAAGAGAATGGTTTGAGCACATCTGCACACGTACGACTTGATCGCGCCTTTGGAAATAGTTGTCAGCGAAGGTTCGTCTACTGAAACACGCCATAACGCACCCTTGTTCTTGTAAAATTCATAGGACATCGCCCCGCTTGCCAGAAGGTCGGAGACAGCCTCGAAGGCATTGCACAAGGCAGTCTCGATCTTTCAAACAGCGTCAACAACTAGAAATGATCGCAACTGTACGAAAAGCTGCTCACCTTCATGCTTGGTTTGGCTAAGGCGGCGACGGTGCGGGTCTTGGAAATATCGACGACGATGACTAAAAACAACAACAATCAGAGTCGGTTTTAGCTGTTGCCATTGCATCCTACTCACATATTCCGGAAACTTGAGAGAGAGTAAATTTCTTAGCGTTGTCACTACAGCAGAACACTCACCAAGGCCGGCGAGGCCAACAATGGACTATTCTGCGCTCAGACACGGATGCAAGGCAAGGAATATAGGGACTTACGATGAGGGCGGGCATCAGAATTCGGCGCTGGTTGACTGTGAACCCGAATACGCTCAGTTGCGCCAAAATGTGGGGAATTATTCCGCGACTTACGAAGAAAACACTCGACGTGCGAAGAACAGTTCCACCCTGGATTGAGTTTGTTAGCAGGAAACCTGAATGACGGAAGCCGGCTCACAAAAAGACTATAATGACGTTGAAGAGAACTTCCATGATGGCCGAGCTGGTGGACTGCATTGAATAGCTGCGGGCGATCCAGTCGATCTAGAACTCACAGTGGCAGGGTCGTCAGGATCACAAGGTTTCCGAAGTTCTCAATCTACTAACGAGTGAGAAGAAAGCGAGATGCGAGAATCAAGAAGGTTCACCAGGTATATATGCGCCATATCGACGGTTAACACGGATGAGACGGTGTCCAGAGCGCTGTAATGTGTGGATTACGGATCTGAGCAGAAATCCGTCCGATTTGCAACTCACAACAGAATGCCCACCTACAGGGATAGGATGAGCAATGTTCGACCAGCAGGTGCAATAAGCAACTCACAAAAGTCTTGAGCATCCACCCGTCATTGGCAGAGTTTGAAGCAAAGTAGTTGAATGTCTGAACCACGGTAATTCCCCACAGGCTGGCGGAACGTTGAGCATGCGCGTCTGATTCCTAGACCAGGAATAACGTACAATACGGATAGCATTATTCCAACGAACATGGCATCGGTGAAGGGACCGATGTTCACCCCGAGCGGGAGAGCTGAGCCTGGGTTCGACGACATAGATATTGAATGGGGGAGGGTTCGCCAGGAATGTCGCCGTCGCGTGAAATCGAAGTTTAAGAACCGATAAGTAGCAGAGTTTAAACCCTATCTAGAAGGACCATGATCCCGATGCTGCAGATCCCCACAAGATGACAGGCGGTAACGAATGATGGCGATCTTGAACCAAGTTCAGCTCGGTTCCAGATCTGTTGTCGAGGCACATAGCGCAAAAACATACTTCCTGATTGCGCCACAAAGCCGAAACAAATCAAGAAGCTCAACCAGCCTCGATCAACATTTGGAGCGCCAAGGGAAATAATCGAATTGGTCATTTGACATGCATTGCTGTAGAGACCAAGTAAGTAGAGACTTTAGAGCGTCGCGCGGGGAATCTGAAATTTCTCCTGCAGGACGATGAAACTCAGTACAAACAGCAGCCGTCTGCCATTTGGATCCAAGCCGCCATCCGCAGGAGAGTCGGGTCGCTCGAGGAAGTCCGCGAGCGTAGCTTTCACGGTCTCCCACCGCAGGAAACCCAATTTCTCCACAGCTTCCTGGGTGATGCGCGAGGCGATATGCGCTTGGAGCGGAGTCGACTTTCCTTCTAGCGTTGATGTCGGACGGGGTATCGGGGAGTTGTACATCGACTTCTTGATATCGGCAATCTCTTGGGTCACGAACGGTCGGACTGCTTCGCGTAAAATCCATTTTTCGACATAGTTCCAGGTACGAGGAGTGTCGGGCGCATTGTCCGTCGCGAGAAAGGGTCGTATCTTCAAGGAGCTAGAAGAATAATATGGAAGGTCGGAATCACGCACGGTCGAAGCATGATGGATAAGTGAGTGCACGCACGGTGGCAATGTGTTAACATATTCCGCCAATTTGTGGTCCAGGAAGGGCGGCCTTCCTTCAATAGAGTTGACCATTTCCGGGCGATCAGCCAGGTGGTTCAATATCAGGTTCCCAAGGGCCGTCTTTTGCACGACATACTGTTGGTATCATAAGAAGCTGATTCTCGCCAAAATGCTTAAAGATGAACGAAGTTACGTACCAGTGCCCCATGGAGAGAATGCCAACGTCCCGAAGCGATATCTTCGCGCACCTGGGGGCGGAAAAATTCGGCGATGGACCGCGCCGTTGCAGGGCCTCCATGTTCCTCGAGAACCGGTTCGGTATAGAACTCGCTGGGTGGGCCGGTGATGCCGATCAGACGGTGCGTGAGGAGGCCTCCGAGCATTTCTGCGGCGACCGAGTTGACCATGTTCGGTCCGCTCAAGGAGACGTGATCTTGGGGCCGGGGGCGCGAAATGAGGGCCTTCAGAGTCGTCATGCGCTCGAGCTCAGTCGGGAGAGCCATGTTCAATATTTTTTCTGAATACGGATCTGGCTGGCGCAGATAGTCAGGTAGCAGATAGTTGTAGCCTCCGAAGAGCTCGTCCGCGCCTTCTCCCGAAAGAACGACCTTAAAGAGAGGTCAGTAACTAGTACATGGTCGAATGGAGTGCCTTGCCTTGAAGCCCTTGTCCCTGACCGCCTTAGACAGTAGGATTTTGCCTGCGCCGTGAAGATACATGAGGGGCGCCTCGCTGTGCCAAACGGAGGGCTCGAAGGCGTCCACCAGGTCCTGCTCGGTGGGTTTGACCAGGTGCATGATAGCGCCGATGCTCTCCGCCATGCGGCGGGCCACAGGGGCCTCATCCACATCGGCGCGATCTGGAAAAAAACTGTTAGGAAAAGTCGGAATTGATCGTTTGAGCAACGGACCTGGGAACGCGAGGGTGAATACGTTCAAGCGCGCGTTAGGGTCGCGTTCCTGCATGGCGGCTGACGCGATTCCAGCTACCGCAGCACTGTCGATGCCTCCACTCAGATTGACCGCGAAGGGGACATCTGAGCGAAGCCGAATTCTGACAGAGTCGACCACAAGCCGGCGGACGTTTGCAACGGCGTCGTCGATGGAGGATGGGGCACCGGCCGCATCGCTCTTCTGGTTCGGGAAGGAGTGGTCCCAGTATGTTACCACTCTCAGCTGGCCGTGGCGATCGTGAGTGAAGTAGTTGCCGGGTGGAATCTAGTATTCCTGCTTAGCAGGATAGGACACGTTGAAAAGGGGACACACCTTGTACACGCCTTTGAAGATGGTCCGGTCGTCTGCGTACTCGGCCTGATGAACGATATTCTCGACGTTCCACTGGGCCTTGAAACCAAACGGCAAGAATGCCTTGATCTCACTGGCGATCAAGAGTCGGCCATTAACGCGCGTGTAATACAGTGGCTTTATCCCAAATCTATCCCGCGCGGCGAGAATGAGACGGCGCTTCAGGTCGTAAAGAACGAATGCGAATTCGCCTCGAAGGTGGAAGAACAGAGCTAGGCCGTATTGTTTATAGCTAGCCAAATTGAGAACGAGCGATAATATAGAGGCGGACGCGCTTACAGTTGCAAAACGAGTTCGGAATCCGATTCTGTCTTGAATTTCGCCCCTTTCGACTCGAGGTCGGCGCGTATAGTCGCGTAGTCGTAGAGCTCTCCATTGACGACACAGTGTACGGTTTCGGTTTCGTCAGACAGGGGCTGCTTGCCGTGCTCAAGGTCTATTATGGAGAGTCGGACGTGACCCAAAGCTGCAGCGCAATGAATAATTTATGCTCGGAGAAATCTGTTATTTTGCTCACCGACTTGGTTATCTGGGGAAATGTAGATGCCGCTGTCATCCGGGCCACGGTGTCTGATTAATTCCAGCGACTGCTCAAGCTCGGAGAGAGAAGCCACAGAGTGTTCCTGGTTACAGACGACGACAGAGATGCCACACATTTTGCAAGCACCGGCGGAGATGTTGAAGAACTATCGTCGGAAGCGAAGAATGGCTGAGTGTATATCGAGCGGCAACCGCAAGGGCTGATCTTCAAACCGAATCTGCATTTGGATCCCTGGAGATGAAGGATTCATGCTTGAAAGACAGATTTGAACCAGTTCGTTTGAAAGCAAGGGCAGAATGATGGGATCATCGATCACACCGACAACGCCGACGTCGGGTGCCGCCAATGGTCGCAAAGCGTGGCACAATGTACATGGCGACGATTCTGCCATTTCCCAACAGTCATGGCAGCCGCAAAAAGAGCCTTCCGCATCCAACAGCTCGAAAAGGAGGCCAAACTCAGCGCAAATATCGCCATTCCCGACCGGGCCGCTATCCTCCGATCTACTGCTGGGGAAATTGTCTCGAATATTGAACGAGGGACGTGGACAGCGTCTCGGGTACTTGAAGCCTTCATTGCCCAGTCACTAGTTGCGCACACTGCGACGAATTGCATCACAGAAGGTACGTTTCCGAGAATTACAGCCAAAACGGTTTCCGACACATGATTTAGTCTTGTTTGAGGATGCTCGCGCGCGTGCAAAGCAGCTGGATGCCGAATTCAAGGTAACAAATCGGTTGAAGGGCCCTTTACATGGGGTACCCATCAGTGTAAAGGTGAATGCAGCGCTAAATCTTGAAGCCTCGAAGCCGACGAAAAATTACTTAGGATCAATGTAAGTTGCGACTAACTCTGTTCTGGCACCAGAGTGTTGAACGAATGAACAGACGACATCGAGGGGTACGATACCACAATCGGTTTCACGGCCTGTGCCCACAAACCTGCCCAAACCACAGCCGACGTAAGACTCGCTCTCAGTTCCTGGAATAACACTGATGTTTACGCGTAGTTCGTGCGGGCAATGGTAGACGCCGGCGCCGTCCCCTTCGTCAAAACCAATGTCCCGCAAACCATGTATTCGTATGAGTGCAACAATCCCATATGGGGCCGGACCACCAACCCGTACGACGCAGCGTACACCTCTGGCGGAAGCTCTGGGGGCGAGGCGTGCATGCTGGCGCTGGACGCCTCCGTCATCGGCCTGGGCTCCGACATCGCAGGCAGTCTACGCATCCCTGCCTCATATTGCGGTGTCTATTCACTCAAGCCTGGAGTCGGGCGCGTTTCTGACTATGGAGCTAAAGGTTTGGAGTGTCGTGCTATTTCATGGGATGCTGGTCATTCATCTTCGCGCAGAGTCTTTCCCTGGGTTCGACGGGATTAAAAGCGTATGTGGGCCCATGGCGAGGTGAATACCGCGGTAATTTCCAGCCTCCGCCGCTTACGAATTGTTCAGGTGCATAGACGACCTCGAGCTCGCTTGTCGGGTATCTTTCGGTGCGTCGGGGGCCTACAACGACCACCCGCCTCTTCCGTTCCGCGACGTCACTCTGCCGAAGAAACTGCGCTTCGGGTACTACACCAGCGGTCAGTGCTCCTTGCTTGTTTTTTACTCCAGCTAAATCCGCACACAGACGGAATCATGAAGGGGTCACCGGCGTGCATACGTGCAGTCAACGAGACCATCGAGGCTCTCAAATTGGCCGGCCACGAATGCATAGAGGTTGAGCAGAGTACGTTTCCTTTAGGTTCCGCGAATGGCTATCTTACTTGTGCCCCAGGTCTCTCTGTGGAAATCGCGAAAATCTTCCTCGCTATCACCTCGGCGGACGGGTACAAGACGCTGTTGCGCGGGGTGGGATCCGACCCGTTAGACCCCAGTCTGGGGGTCTTGACATTTGGCCCGAAGGTCCCGCGTGCGTATTACTTTACTACCAGTCTCGCCTCGATGGTTACTTATTCGAATCGTATATAATCTAGAGCTGTTCCGCAACGCCGCGGCGGGCGCCGTTCACACCTGGATGGGCGACCCCATTATGGCGGACGTGTTGCGTCTGAGCGGGAGCAAGACCGTCGAGGCGTACCACGCTGCGTGCTTGCAGCGGAATGAGATCAAGAAGCTGTTCTACGACGAGGTATGTGGCTTGCGTGTTGTCCTGGTGGGAGAGAGTCTCATCGCACAACGTAGTTCTGGAACAAGCACAACCTCGACGGGATTATCACCTACGTGCACGCGTCGCCGCAGATTTTACATGGGTCTCTTTTTTTTTCTTTTCTTTCGAAACACGCTGATGAATCCCGCAGCGGCTCGAACATGCTGTCCATGATGTCGACGAGCACGCTCACGTACAACCTCCTCGACCTCCCCTGCGGCGTCGTGCCCGTCACCCACGTCAAAGCCACCGACATCCTCACAGATGAGTGGCGGAGCGCGCCCGGGCACGGGTCGTCGATGTGCGAGGGCGAGCTGTACGACAAGGGCTTCAACGCCGACGGCAAGGCGAAGACGAAGGCAGAGCTGAAGGAGCTGAAGCCGCTGTACGACCCCGCGGCGATGGAGGGCATGCCGATTGGGCTGCAGATTGTTGGGAGGCGGTGGGAGGAGGAGAAGGTGCTGGGGATGATGAGGGTGGTGGAGGGGGCGCTGGGTGGGTTGAGGGAGAGGGGGTTTGGGCCGGGGACGTGGGAGGAACGGTTGGAGAATCGGAAGAGGGAGCGGACGGTGTAGGTTTTCATGGCATTTATTCGGCGACCACAGAGACTATGCTTAGGTCTCTTTGGTATTTATGATGATGACTTGGATGCTATAATATACCCTCATTCCTCGATGCTTCAAGTGAAGCATGCGGAAGCGCGTTCACTGAATGGTCATATATCATACTCTAACAAACTATCAGAGAAACCCGGGACGCGTTGCCAAACAGACCTCTTGCTCTGCTTCTACATACCTCAAACAAACTCTACCTTGAGCCTTATCGTCCACTGGCGTCTGTTGACGGTCTCAAGGCTTGTCTGCTGAGACTCTCAATCAATCATGCTCACACACTAAAAACAACTCACTGCCTCGGTCTGGTGACTGTCGAAGCGTCGTCCGGTCCCGATACGGGTGGACTGGATTGCCTTCCTGCGTATCCAACCCCCAAGACCTCAAGCTTGAATCTACCTGGCCACCATGTCTACTCTGATCGAAATCCTGGAAACTCAGCTCAACGTCGATGTCGACTCCATGGACCCAAACGTCGCGAAGAACTTACCCTTCATCCCGCACAACATGACCAGCAACCAGTTCGTAGTCAACGAGCAAATGCAAGCTCCGGAAAACCGCGAGCTCTTCCTCAACGCGGTCAAAGAGTACGGCGACAAGGGATGGGAGGCCGTCCTCGACAGAATTGTGAGTGGTGGTGGCATGCAAGTCTCACGTCTGGCTGATGAACGTAAATATCAAGTCCGCCTTGCTGTGCGCTGAGAACATCGGCAATATTCAGGGTCGAGTTCTCCTTCAGACTTCGCCGTTCCACGCATACGACACGGAAAGTGCGTATTTATTCGCCGCTTTCTTCCTTCTCCGATGATCTTCTCAGAGGTCGTTCAGCATGCTAGGCAGTATGTTGTCGAGCTGGAGAAGGTTGGGATCTCGAAGTAATCCCCTAGTTTGCTTGATTCACACATATGTACTTACGCAGACACCAGGGACCGCTTGTGCATCAAATCCCCGCAACCGGACCAGCGATGAATGCCTGTCGTATTCTGCTCGACGAAGGCATCCGCACCCTTGGAACGTCCCTCTTTTCGGTCGCGCAGGCCATCGCTGCCAGCCAAGCGGGGTGTCTGTACATCAGCCCCTACTTCAATGGTAGGCGCCGGCCTTGAGCCAGTGTCTTCTCATGCTGACTCACTCGTCGCTCCTCAGAGATCCCCGCGCACAATGACCGTTCGCTGTGGCCCGCTACGGAGGACCCCGCCCTCGAGCATCCGATGTCGCACCGTCTGATGCAGATCTTGGAGACTTACAAGCGCCTCTACAAGGAGACGGGGAAGGAGCAGCCCATGATCAAGCCGGCTTCGTATGTGCCCCTCCCCCTCCCTCCCTCCACGCGTCCCTCCTCTCTTCTTTGATATGCCTTCGCGCTGATTGACGCGCGCTCCCGCAGCTTCATCTCCGTGCAGGAGGTCATGGCGTGCGGCGAGATGGAGATGCACCACGCGACAGTCGGCGCGCGCATCCTCGCCGAGCTCAGCGCGCTCCCCGCCGTGCCCTCGGCATGCACCAAGATCCCGGGCGTCCCGAAGGCCGACATGACCCGGCCGTACGCCAACGCGCGCCCGACACCCGCGCGCCTCGCGGAGGTCGCCAAAAGCGACCCGCTGAGCGCGGACTGGGACGGTGAGGTCGCGTCGACGGAGATCGACTACCTCGCGGACAACGGGGCGGCGCTCGAGCGGGCGATCGAGGCGGACCCGGTGACGAAGCGGAGGCTGCGTGATTCGTTGGAGGTGTTCAAGGTCGGGGAGCTGAGCAGTAAGGCGATAATCGAAAATGCGATCGCGGAGCTCGCGGCGTAGCTGAACTACATTATTCGTGGGAAGCAAGTTCTTTTTGGGATTGGGTTCTAATGGGATTTCTGTGTTTTTATAAAGTACCATTTCTTTCCTACGAACGCTTTGACAAAAGTCAATAATTCCCCCCAAACACGGTGATGCAATCGTGAGTGCAAAGAATTCTTTCACAACTTCCTCGGCCGTCCCTGAGGCCGTGATGTGGTCTCTTCTTGGAACGGGTGCTGGTCGAGATGGTGGGCTCGCCGATGGGGGGGACGGGGTGCATCCGTCAGGTCAGGTAGCCTGTGGGGGGCATCAGGATATGGTTGTGAATGTGCGATATTGCTCTGCTCTTCTTCGTTTGTGGATAGCACTCATTTACCCATTCTTTGTGGTCTTTTTGATATGGAATGGGCTTGTCCGAATCGAGGAGTCAGAATGGCGACCCGTCGACTGTACATCAATAGTTTTCACGGCTCGCATCTGCGTCGTTGGACTTGGTAATGCCAACCCTACTTACGCACGCGGCACCACAGGCTTTTTTTATCATCCATTTTCCAAGAATATATCGAGGGTTCTGCCCTCGGGCTCTCACAGACGAATGAAAACTTCTGAGAGCATCCACTCTTGATTTCTGGAGAAACCTTCCCGAATTGGATGGGCCTAAGTCACAGAAGCCAGGCCGTAGTATCACGTACGGTTTTGCAGTGTAAAGAGCAGCAGCCGGCTGAATTACGGAAGTGATGGCCGTCAGATCTCACAGGCACCGTCGGTCGCTTCGACCTTGACCTTCAAATCGCACCGTGCCCCCCCTCTTGACGTGCGTAGTCGGATCGCACCGCGCACCCTCTGTGGTAACGTCGGCGGTGGGATCTCAACCGCGCGCTATTCTGCTCGACTCTCGCTGTTGGATCACACCGCGCCCCTCCCTCTGGACGCGTGCAGTTGGATCGCACCGGGCACCCTCTGGGTAACCTCGGCGGTTGGATCACACCGTCGCGTATTCTGCTCGACTCTGGCTGTTCAATAACACCGCGCCCCTCCCTCTCGACGCGCGCAGTCGGATCGCACCGCGCACCCTCTGGGTAACCTCGGCGGTTGGATCACACCGTGGCGTATTCCGCTCGACTCTGGCTGTTCAATAACACCGCGCCCCTCCCTCTTGACGCGCGCAGTCGGATCGCACCGCGCGCCCTCTGCGGTAACATCGGCGGTGGGATCACACCGCGGCGTATTCTGCTCGGCTCTCGCTGTTGAATCAGACCGCGTCCCTCCTTCTCGACGCGCGCAGTCGGATCGCACCGCGCGCCCTCTGCGGTAACTTCGGCGGTGGGATCACACCGCGGTGTATTCTGCTCGACTCTCGCTGTTGAATCACACCGCGTCCCTCCCTCTCGACGCGCGCAGTCGGATCGCACCGCGCGCCCTCTGCGGTAACTTCGGCGGTGGGATCACACCGCGCGGTATGATTGAATCGCCTCCCTGTTGACGCGCGCAGTCGGATCGCACCGCGCGCCGTCTGCGGTAACCTTGGCGGTGGGATCACACCGCCAGCTAGCTGCCTCGCTGCCCGCAGTGAGATCTGACCGCCAGCCCACTGGCCAGATACTGCCCAGGATGCTGACGTGTCTTTCTGACTCCATTGTGCCTCTATGGATACTCTCAGCAAGATATTCCGCTCCTGCTGTGCCCGCCGCTCCCACCCCTCTGCACGGCCCTCCCACCCCTCTGCACGGCCCTCCCACCCCTCTGCACCCCCTACTTCGCCGCAGCCCACGGAGCCTTACCCGACCCCTCAGTATATTTATATAACCACGAGCGCGGAAGCAAACCACCACCTCCAAACCGTACAACCCGGCGCAGTGATCGGCCTGGATATAGAAGCAGTGCAACGACCGGGGCCAAAACTGACCAGACAACAAAAGAGAGAGAAACTGGCGGCCGAGATTCGAGATAGGGCGAGCTTCATCATCGACTGGAGCGTGGTCGATACATGCCTCATCCAGATCGCTACCGAGGAGGGGCATGTATTTGTGATTAATCTCCGCATCATGGGTGGTAGGTCTAGGTCTTCGTTGGTGATTCATTTCAAATTCTAATCGGCCCGCAGAGTTACCCAGTGAGCTGGTGCGGATTTCGGAGAGTCAGGAGATATTCAAGGTCGGTGCAGGTATTTTCTGTGAGTTCATTTATTTGAGTACGACATGCCCTTGCTAATAAAGGCCAGCTGATGGACAACGAATGTGGGACTCATTCCGCGTGGATCTCCGCTCCGTAATTTCGTTGGGCCTGGTCGCGAGGCTCGCGTATCCGACGACACTCCTGGTTGATCGTCCCTTTGGCGTTGAGCCGTCGTTGGCTGTGATCGTGGGGCATGCGCTAGGATACATTTTGTTGAAGGAGCAACAAATGTCGGCTTGGGATGCTGCAAGCCTTTCGGACGAACAAAAAGATTGTAGGAGATTGATTTTTATGCTCAGACATAGACTGACGAATACTCCCAGATGCGGCAATTGACGCCCATGCTTCACTGCATGCTTTCCAGAGCATGCGTATCCTTCTCGACAATTGTGGCGTTCCGGTTCCTCCAGCCTGGTACACTCATGACGTTGTCGGGCGTGCTCGAGTCCGGTGTGGGACCAATGAACCATGGGTGGCGCACTGTCCATGGTGGTCGGCGGACCCCGCGCGAGGTTTTGAGGCTCGTACATAGACTTTGGATTTTTGTCACGTTGCACAAAAGCTTGAATACAATATTTACTTCAAGTCAAACTTTGCGGGATCGCAGATAGACTTGGAATTGTCACTTGGTACAAAAGTACGAATACGATATCTACTTTGAAGTCAAACTTTTCGCAGGTACCCTTGTAACAAAAGATGTTCTATGTGTTCTTTGACCAAAAAGTAGCGATGGCCCAGTTTAAAGTCAACCAACCCTGACTCAAGGTAAATTGGCCCGGGCTCAACAATCGTCTCCACAGTGATGAAAACCAACGACTGTGGTGGATCCTCGAGGCTCGAAGTGAGGTTGAGTATATCGGTGCCTGACGCTGTGCGATATTCCACGACTGAGTCGTGGAATCCACGGAGGTATCGAACCTCGTCGGAGGACATGTTGGCCCTCATGTGCTGTTAGGACGTGGACAACGGCGCCGCCGGCTTGCCAATATGCTGTGTTGATAGCACCCAGGCGATGGGAATGGTAGGCCAGAAGGCACCGTTTGTTTTGCTGAACGACGCGAGCGAGAATGACTAGCGCTGGCCAGCGCTCATTGCGTCGATGTCGTTACTCCATCCACCTCCATTCCCCTAATCTTGGAATCTAAATCGTGTTGCTCTTGTATGATGCGGCGCACAAGGGGGCCGTCATAGGGTAGGAGTTGGTCGAGTTCCATGCTGAGCTTGGCACGGCGGACCAAGTCGTATGCCAATGTCCCATAAGCATCGTCGAATGACATGGGGTGAAGTCAAAGCAAAGTCGAACCCAAGTCCCTGACAGTGTGATCCAATCCAACCATCAAGGCCGACGTGGCACGACCACGGTGCGATCCGACTGTGTGCGCGAGAGGCGCGGTGTGATTGAACAGCCAGAGGTACAAAGAAAGGCGAGAGGGCGCGGTGCAATCCGACTGCGTACGCAAGAGGCACGGTGTGATGGAACAGCCAGGGGTTCAAAGAAAGCAGAGAGGGCGCAGTGCGATCCAACGGCGCACGCAGTGCGGGCGAGGCGCCGTGCGGCCAGAGTCCAAAGAAACCACCAAGAGGGCGCGGTGCGATCCCACTGCGTACGCGAGAGGCACGGTGTGATGGAACAGCCAGGGGTCCAAAGAAAGCAGAGTGGGGCGCGGTGTGATCCGACTGTGTGCGTGAGAGGTGCGGTGTGATTGAACAGCCAGAGATGCGCGGTGTGATTCAGTCAAAGAGAAACACCGAGAGGGCGCGGTGCGATCCGACTGCGTGCGCGAGAGGTGCGGTGTGATTGAACAGCCAGAGATGCGCGGTGTGATTCAGTCCAAGAGAAACCACCGAGAGGGCGCGGTGCGATCCGACTGCGTGCCGCGAGAGGTGCGGTGTGATTGAACCAGCCAGAGATGCGCGGTGTGATTCAGTCCAAGAGAAACCACCGAGCGGGCGCGGTGCGATCCGATTGCGTGCGCGAGAGGTGCGGTGTGATTGAAACAGCCAGAGATGCGCAGTGTGATTCAGTCCAAGAGAAACCACCGAGAGGGCGCAGTGCGATCCGACTGCGCGCGTCGAACAGAACACCACGCGGTGTGATCCCATGGGTGCGTCCGGAAGTCTGCGTAAGTAAGTTCCACTGCTCTGTCCGTTCAATTTTTACAAACGAGGGCCGCCCACTTTTCTGTTATTGTGTTGCCCGACCTTTGGAAACAAGAGAGAGGGGTAGAATAACCGTGTGAACTACTGATGACAAGTGCCACGTCTCTGTACGACAACTGCTTTCTACTAGCGGGGAAACCGCTAGCTCTCAACGCCTTCCATCCTCTCATCGTCACCCGGCATCTCCACCATCACAGAACCTTTCTTGGGTCCCAGCTCCTTCAACGCGTTGAGTTGTGCCATGATCCGCTCTACCTGAATCGAACGAAGACGAATCTCGTACTCTGGTGTGCCCCATGCTGGATCGGTAGAGAAGAAGTCCTCGATCTGCAAGCAGGTCCCTGAGGAGAAGGCCTGGCTGAAGAACGCACGGTGGCGAGCAGAGAACACATCGTTCTTCATGCCCTCCTCGACCAGGAATTTTGGGTTTGTCGACTTCACCTTCCACGTCTTGAACCACATGAAATCGAAAAGTGCAGCATCCTCGTCACACCCACAGTCCAGGAATCCCCATCTCGTCGGCGCCCTCGCACTGGGTCCGTTACTTTTGTCCCCTTTTTTTTTCTTCTCCTTTGATTTTTCGAGCGCAACCAAGGCAACTCCGTCGACCGCGAACTTCGACGACGTCCATCCGTCGACTTGCTTGGCCTGTACAGTGGTCCGTTTCTGGTCGTGGAACCGACAGTGGGTGAAGTCATCAATGTCGCTCAAGATGTGTTTGGTGGTCCTCCTCGACACGGTCGCACAGGCAGGTAGAAGTTCTGCAACCTTTCGCAAAAAGCCGGCGGTTGGAAACGCTCATGGAGTATCCCTCCTCAGGAGGGGTCTTATTGAACGTCAAGAGTTCTTTCCATATATCCTCTGGACTGAAGTGAGCATCTTGTCGGGGAGATGTCAAGTACGTACCTTCCATTTTCTCTCTCCAGTCTTCAGGTGTCATTAGACTGAAGTATTTATCCCCAGAGAGGGGTGCCGCCTCGGGTTGGAACGAGAACGCCCATTTGTCCTCGATGCCCTTGGGCGGATCCGACAATTTCTTTTCCCGAGCTCCTGTAAGGTAAGTCAGCTTCATTTACTCACGCAGGTTCCTTTACCAATGATACCTTTTGTTTCAGTCGTCTTATCATCCTTCGCGAGTTTGGCCAGGGCCTTCTCGGCATCGTCCTTGGTTTTCGTCAAAAGTGCTGCCTCCTCCTTTGAAAGAACTTGAGTTCGCAGCCGATAGGTTGCGTTCTCAACGAGCTGTTTCCAGAGCGCTTCATTTTCGACCAGAGGCTTCTTCCGTGCAGATCCCTCCTCCAGATCGCTGGGTTCCTCGTCTATCGCCTGTAAGCCGCGCTCTACTGCATCCTCTCCTGACAAACGATGAAGACAACCATTCATTAGGTTTTCGTTCCACCTACCATCGCTGGCTGGATTCTTTTTTCTCTTCTTACCCCTCTTCTTCTCACTGCTCTCATCCGCAGCTGCCGCCGCGTCATCCACCGGTGCCTTGGCCCTGGCGTCTGTCGCTGCCGCCTTTCCCGTCGCCACCTTGCCCGTCGCCGCCTTTCCTGTCGCCGCCTTGCCCGTCGCCGCCTTTCCCGTCGCCGCCTTGCCCGTTGCTGCCTTGCCCGTTGCCGCCTTTCCTGTCGCCGCCTTGCCCGTCACCGCCTCGTCCACCGGCACCTTGGCCCCGGCGTCTGTCGTTGCTGCCTCATCCACCAGCACCTCGTCCACCGGCGCCTTGGCCCCGGCGTCTGTCACCGCCGTCTTGTCCGCTGCCGCCTTGTCCACCGGCATCTCGTCCACCAGCGCCTTGGCCCCGGGGTCTGTCACCGGCGTCTTGTCCGCTGCCACCTCGTCCACCGGCACCTTGGCCCCGGCGTCTGTCGTTGCTGCCTCGTCCACCAGCACCTCGTCCACCGGCGCCTTGGCCCCGGGGTCTGTCCACCGCCATCTTGTCCGCTGCCCGCCTCGTCCGCTGCTGCCTCGTCCACCGGCACCTTGGCCTCGGCGTCTGTCGTTGCTGTCTCGTCCACCGCACCCTCATCCACCAGCGCCTTGGCCCCGGCGTCTGTCACCGCCGTCTTGTCCGCTGCCGCCTCGTCCGCTGCCGCCTCGTCCACCGGCACCTTGGCCCCCGGCGTCTGTCGTTGCTGCCTCGTCCACCGGCACCTCGTCCACCGGCGCCTTGGCCCCGGCGTCTGTCACCGCCGTCTTGTCCGCTGCCGCCTCGTCCGCCGCCTTGCCCGTCGCCACCTTATCTGCCGCCGCTGCAAGCCTTGGGCTCTGCCGCTGCTGCCTCATCTGCCGCAGCCACCTCATCTGCCACCGCTGCAGCCTTGGCCACCGCTGCAGCCTCCGCCGCTGCAGCCTCGTTCGTTGACGCCATGCATCAGCCACCACCTTTGGATCAGCTGCTGGTGGTACCGCCGGAATAAGGTCAGCTAGCTTCTCTGCAAGCTGACCAGCAGATAATAACGGAATGGCCTGCAGATTTTTCTCAGCAGCAGCAAGATTCTCCAGAGCTTGGAGATGCAATTTGTCGGCCTCCTGATACATGTTGTGAATCCTGTCCTTACGCCCTGTCCATCGTCTATGAGTGAAGTCAATCAATTATCTTTGTGTAAACAGATACCTGGGGGCCATCTGCTTCGTTGAGCCTTCTCGTGAGCTGTTTTTTCTGTTGCAGATCTGCCGCTGCGACATCCACTCTTTTTCGGGCTTCGGAAAACCACTAAGCAACGGCAGTGTGAGAGGTGGCAATAAATGAACACGTAGATGAGTTCCATACGCTCTGCAAGTTCTTCCTGAAGGGGGGGGGACTGAATCAGGTTCCGACGGTGTGAGCGGTTCGTCGTCGTCGTGCATGTTGGTTAAAGAAAACAAAACGTGAAACTTCAAGTTCATCATACATGAAGCTCCGGTTCTATATCCGTGTTCCCGTCCCTGCAGATCGAAAAGCCCTCACACGCATCCTCCTTTCCTCCCACTCACTCGCGGTCAAGCTACTTCGCTACCAAGAACGGCTTAGGGCCCCGTACCCAGACACGCAAGGCTCTGTCGGCTGTGTTTCCGGGAAGTGGAGAGCGAGGGCCATGCAATGTTGGCTTGCAGCGCTCCCGATCTCATTGAGCTGAGGCAACACTTCCTCACCGACATCTTTACGACCATACCTACCATCCCTCTCCTCCATGTGGACTTGAAGATTTGCGACACATTTGCAATCCGAACTTATCTCCCATTTTCTCGAGTTTCTCTAACTGTAGGTAGAACTAGTACTGTAACGTGAATTCCAGTCGATACGCCCCACGACACACTCGTTACGGCTTAATCATGAACTCGTTAGGGTCGAGTCGTAATTTGCCGAGTGACCCATTTAGACCCGTTTGATCATCAAGCATCACGCTCCCCCGCTTCCATCCGTTGTCCCCGCCCGAAACCAGGCAGACGCAAACCAAAAGAAAACCCACAGACGTCCAACAGAGATACTAGATGATAGAGGGTGCGTAATTCTGTTATATTGAGCATCAAATCCTCAGCCAATAAGCGGATTTGCTCGATCGAGGACTTGAGGCGCCTGACTGAATCTATGTTCTCTGAGTTTCATCGCACATGTTGTGGCACAGACGTAGGGAAAAAGACAAATCAACTTACTAGGTTGCTACTTCCGCTGTTTACTGAAGAAAATTAACACCGTGAATGCAGTGTTCCACTGTCGGCATTATTTCAATATATGTATTTAGGCCCACTCTGGTTGCATAGTTCTGGCCCTGTGTTTCTAGTTCAGTTGCTTTGAATATAAGGAACATTATTGGGGCTGAAATGGAGCATCTGGTGTGCCACAAAGCCTGTAATGCTGTTGATTCGACCACTGTGATGAACTCGTTACGGCCTTATCACGAACTTGTTACGGCTATACGCCACTTTCTCTGACCTCGTATTGAAGGCACCTTTGGAATTTCGGTCTTTATAAGCGCAGGTTGTATATTTGGGATGTATAGCTGCACTCTAGAATAATTTGTGAATTTTGAATAGATATAGGTAACATACCTCATTCTCGTTTTGCGTCGAAAGATGGCCATATTGACGTAGTGATTCTTGACTTAAACCACCACCATCGAAATCCAAACTTCCTCCTCGCCACACATTCTTTTGTAATATCACAGGTAAGTCTCATGGGACACTCCTGCAGCTCATTTCAAGCAAACCACGCCTAGGTAGTATGGCCAAAAACCATAAATCGGGGACGGCACGGGGTATCGCAAAATACGCTGCCGAGGCGCATCGTCGTTCCTCTGCAGCGTACCGCTTGAGGTAAGCCTACCTATTTCCCTTCTCTTCTTCTTCTTCTCGTCTTATTCCTTTCAGAAATGAAGACGAGCTACGTGAAAAAGCTCGTATCCGAATGGCGGCGTAAGGTTTCAATTTACTCAGGGTATCACTTCTCTCATGATCAACACACTTTCAGCCATCGCCGACGGTTGAAGGAGCATGACGCGGACTGGCAGAGACAGAAGGAACGCGCTCGTGCCTCTGACCAAAAGTATCGTCAAAAGTACGCCCGTTCCCCATTGTTCAAGTCCACTTGATTGATGTAATATACAATGTTTCCGTCACAGACACGCTGAGGACCTTGCTCGCAAGCAGCGCCTACGCGTCCAAAGGTGAGCCTTCAGCTTTCTTCCTCGGCCTCAAAGTGGACTTTGAAGTGGTTCATATAGCGAGTACATTGAAAAATACGGGGAACAGGCTTATATGGAACGCAGCGTCCAAGATGAGACTGCCCGCCAAGAGAAAGCCACTGCGATCGCTCAAGAGGTAGCCTATAGATTGAAGAACGAGAAAAACGCCAAGAGGCTCTCATGAACTGGAGCGCAGGAGTGGGTTGCGAGGAGCCGCGCCAGTCAGAGCCGTTCCATAGCTCTCGACAGCGGTTGGCCGATCTCACCACATGTCGTAAATTTCAAACAATGCATTCATTGAGACATCTTTTCCCAAAAGAGCCATAACAAATTTCAGTTTATGAGTGGAATAGATACGCAATCGTGTGGATATAGTACTACACGCCATTCTTTTTTTTGAGCCAATGCCAGCCTTGCCTTCAACGCCTCGAGCTCCACCTTTGGGCCGCAATTTCTTCGGCATGCAGATCCCGCATCCGCTCTGCCTCCTCAGATTGACAAATGGCGTCCCGCTCTGCTTCCTGCGCCACTGCAAGGGCCGCGGTGGCGGTTTCCCTTGTCCTCCTCTGCTAAGAGAAGACGCTTGTGCATATTCTTGGTTCTTGGTGGCGAGCGGCCATGAGTGTTGCAAATGTCTGATTAAATGATTAATTATCTGTTCGGCATCCTTCTTAGCCTCCTTCAAGAAGCGAGGCGACGTATAATGTAGGTATCCTCCTTGACCGAACATATGTTGTGCGCTGAAGTGAAGCCAACAACCGGTTTCCTGGGAAACGCGTTCGCACTATAGAACGAAGTTAAGTTAGCTACATTCCAGTTATATCAGATGCATAACGCACTCGATCCAGGATGTCGGAAACACAGCGCAAGAAGCGAGCGCTGGTTTCGGCCTGGTCTTCGAGAGCAGGCCGCAGGGGTTTCCCACGGACAACCTCTGTAGAGAGTCAGGAACTGGATGAATGTTGATCATGGAATATGCGACACTCACTGAATATTTGATTGCCCCGCCTTGCGCCATTTACTAGCCCATATATGGGATTTTTTTGAGAAGCGCGTTTGCGTTGACGTCTGTGGGGACCGGAACGAGGTGCAGCATCTGATTCAGTCTCGTGGTCCTGCTCGTGGTCCGGGTTTGGGGCGGCAGCGGCAGTCGAGGGTACATTCGTGTCGCGATCGGAAGGAGCTGAGTGATATCTTGGCGCTGTGGGACTGCCAGGAACTACCGGTTCGTGATCTGGAATAGATGAATGAAATGTTTAAAGAAGAAGATATACCGAACGCACCAGCAAACGATGTGATTGCGGGATTAGGTTGGCCGGCCATCTCAAGTGGGTACATCATTGAGCGAATCTGCGAGAAAAAGGTTAGAGCCGGCACATCAAGATGTCTCAACATACCGGGGGGAGTAGTAGACGAGTTCAGGGCAGAGAAATTCCAAGAAGATTCAGGGTTGGGCACGGGGCGAGGCAAAAACCACTGATAAAATGGAGGCAGAGACGAGGTATTGCTCTAGTTATCCCATGTCAGTCGAATTCACCCCTTAGGAAATAACTCACGGGTGGGTGAAGTTTGCCTGTGATTCTCCCCGTTCGCTGGGCTGTGTAGGCACTGAGAGCGAGGAGTTGAGTAGGACATTGGCGACAAGCCTCTTGACGACTCTCTGGGACCTCTGGAGGCATCGTCGAGGGAGGGAGGCAGAGGCAGGGGTGACGTGGCAAGAGTACAGCCCACGCCGGCGGTCGTATCCGACAGCACAAGCGCCAGCAAAGAGGTACAGCGCGATCAGACTACCAACATCCACGGTGGTGAGATCGGACAGCGCAAGAGCAAGATGGGACGGCGCAAGCCCAAGAAGTCAGAGGTGAGCGGTGAGATTGAACCGCCGCGTGTCAGTGGTGGGCGCTGAGATCACACCGCCGCGCGTCGAAGTCAGAGGGGGCGCGGTGGGATGCAACAACCAGCACCAGCGTGGAAGTCAGAGGGGCGCGGTGGGATCGAACAGCCAGGCATCAAGGTCAGAGGAGCGCGGGTGAGATCCAACGGCGGGCGTTGAGCTCAGAGGAGGGCGGTGGGATCGAACCGCCAGGCGTCGAGCAGTCGTTGGCGGTGAGATCAAACCGCTGCGCATTGAAGTCAGAGGGGCGCGGTGGGATGCAACGGCCCGCGTGGAAGTCAGAGCAGCGCGATGAGATCGAATGGCCAGGCGTCGAGCTCAGAGGTGGGCGGTGGGATCGAACCGCCACGTGCCCAAGCAGTGGGCAGTGGGATCGAACCGCCACACGCCAGGGTGCAGCGCGATCTGAACGAGTCGCAAGAAGTAACTGGCGGTCAGGTCTTCCAGCGGGCAGGTCAGGGTGATGAAAACTGGAGGCGAATAACTGACCACACTCACTATGGATGACGAGCTACCCTACATTTCACTGGACACTCCACCGGCATCACCTGAGCGCCACATTGGTCTTGAGGACATCGGGACATTGCTCACGACACCTGTTCGAAAGCGGCGTCATGAAACTCATGATGGCAAGAGAAAAAACAGAGCAAAAAAGACCGGGGGTAGCAAAGCCAGCTTCAGATAGTATGGGGGAGGAACCTGCCTGGGATTCAGCAGTCGAAAGCCTGCTGGTAGGCAGTGATCCCAGCTGGAACAGCCCAGAGCGACCTTCGAACGATGTGGGGGAAATCCCTGCCTCTCAGGACATCCGCGGTCTGGGATATCTGGAATACTGTGAAAATATCCAAGAAGAAGGGGGGGCCTTTTTATCAGATTGGGTCTGACCTGTTCGTGGTAAATGGTTGGGATCCCAAAAAGAAAATATCCAAGGTGCGAGTCGATAAGTTTGCAATTCCTGTGATCGAATATATTTCATAGCCGTCTTGGTTTCATGTCCAACGCTCAACCATAGGGGACGTGGATGTGGTGGTGTGCCAGTGCCCGTTGAGTCGGCCCGATGGAGAGTGTGTGCACCAACAGTTTCTTCGTGAGAATGGCGAAGAACTGTTTCCACTGGACGCAACTTTTGCTAGCCGGGATGCCGATGTTGTCTTGTTCTCGCGCCAAGAATTGCAAGAGGGGTTGTTTTTGAACCATTTCTCTTCACCGTCTCCCAACTCGCGGTCTCTAAGTGGGCGGGTGATTGTCACTTACACTGGGGACGACTCGGGCTCTGGTCAATGGCTCTGCGCGAAGGACTCCAGCACCGGGGGATGCTCGCACCTCTCACGATGCCGAGATTTGCTCCAAAAGCTCGTTAGAGTGGATCCCACTGCAACTGACGACAGCGTTGGCGATGGGTGCAGTATTGATTATGCAGGTAAGACGATCAGTTTCTCAGCTAGTTGAGCGCCATGATCCGATCCCTGTTCAGTTCCCCGAGTACGACGAGCAGCACTGGAGCGGAAGCCGGTGTCCTACCTACAGATTTCTCCACCACCCTGGGCGTCGCTCGCGACAGATCCGACCTTGTATGAACGTCCGCCGGCTTTGGAAAACACTCCAGACAGGCTGCGTCTCACTCCGAGTTCTACTTGCTGTTGTTCAGAACCGCGGCGTCGGTACGATCCAGCGCTACCTGTGTTGCACATGCAATGCACCGTGTATGGGCTGTTTCGGGCATGGCAATGCCCAATTGAGCTTCAGTCTTGCTCGAACCCGCGGTGTAACCACAGGTATATCGGGCCAGACGGGAGAGATCTTGGTATTTTCAATTACAACAATCGGAAGCTCTTTACGCACGATCTACTCGATGAATACACTTCGGCCTACACCTCATCTGAGACGCCTTTCTCAGCCTGGGTCACTGTCTTGAATCGGCGCTATGAACTCCACAGCGGACGGAGTGAGCACCCGTTTGTCACGGCCGAGGTCTTCAGGGCCGTGTGGTTCTCCTTTGTCGGATTGCAATATCTGGACGGCAGTATGATGTGCCCTCAGTGTGGTCCTTCCCCTGAAAACACTATATGGGATGGCGTCACCCTTGCGTTCAACCGAAAGCACTTGTTGCCCAGTCTAGAGCCGCCGACGGTTGTCCCAACCTGATTCAACTGAGCGGAGTACAACGCGATATTTGCCGGGTCAGCAACTGGTTGCGAATCGGAAACTTCGGCGACTTGTACGCTGCGTGATAACGGGCCACCGCTGACTGCCGCGCGTATAAGTGCCACAGTTGCGCCTCGTGTGGGGGCAGAAAACGGACGCGATAGGGATGCTGATGACGAGGATGAAGACGATGAAGAGGAGGATGAGGTTGAAGGTGAATCTCAAAAACAGACACGGGCGGAGAGAGCGGTTGCCAAGAGCCAGCGGGAAATGCTGGAGAGGTTGAATGCGATCCCAGGCGCGGTGGCAGGTCTCTCCCATGTGTGCCCGGGCTTGGGAGCCCTTTTTGAGTCGAAATTTGGAGAGATGTCAGTCATGCAAGGCAAGGGAGCCGCAGATGTCTACCGGCGTTTTTTCTTCCAAGTGAGTGGCTTTCCACAAGCCATTTAGTGAAATGACTAACGGTTGAATGCTTAGATCACAGCTGAAGAGTCAGTACTCCAGATGGCGAACAAATCTGCGCTAGATGCTCTCCAGGCTTTTGTAACCCAGCCAAGCGTTCGGAATGCATCTGCTTTAGTGGAAATTCCTGTGCTTCATGAGCTGCTAAGTCATGAAAACGACTTGATACTCCCGTTCCCACCGATAACATTGCAAATTTGCGAGTGGATCTTGAATCGCGGGAGGATGGTTCTGGGGTCTTTGATAAAAGGTCCGGAGCCTCCGATGGTGCGCCAGGTGGAAAAACCGTGGACGGAGGTAAGACAGGTCAGCTGTTATTGCAACGAAGGCTGACATGGACGTGCAGACTGGTTGCTGCTATGGTGTCCCGAAGATCAGAGAGCGCCCACGATATCCCAAACTCAAGCACGATGTTACGAACGACATCGGTGGAAAGCGTGGCGCCAAATGCTCCAAGTTCTACTCCCAGTACGGAGAGCGACGGTTGACTGGTGGAATCATGTGCGTGTGGTGTACCCACAGCATTTGCTATGGTTTCCACTGCATTCCAAGAGGCGAAGGGCGCAACGATGTTTTTTCGGCGCTCGTTACCCGGTGGGAGAAGGCGCCAAAACGAGTGATATATGATTTTGCGTGCGCATTAGGGCCGTATTGCATGACTCGCGAGCCCACTTTTTTTTCGAACACACAGTTTCTCATTGACGACTTCCACTCTATCGGTCACACAAAATGTGCTCCGGCTGCATTCCTCAAAACACATTGCAATGTGGATCCCCGTCTGGCTTACATCAACTCCAGTGCTGGCGAATGTGGGAATAGTGGATTGGGTCGGATTCGAAAATCGGTCAGTTACATGTCTCAGAAAAGGGCGATTATATATACCAGAGTCTTCTTATGTATATGGAACCGTCTACGTGTACGAAAGTTAAACAATGAATGATTAATGCATGCAATTCAGTATCCTCCAGTGATGCAGTCCACTAGTCAAGGAACAAGACCGCCCACCAGATGGATGCGCAAGTCACCGACAGTGTTATCCTACCGCCGAGATCAGGCAGGAGGCGCGCACTGGGATCCAACGGCCAGGTACTGAACAGTCGTTGGCGTTGGCGGTGAGATCGCACCGCCGCGCGTCAAAGTCAGAGGAGGGCGGTGGGATCGAACGGCCGGGCGTCGAGCAGTCCGTTGGCGGTGAGATCGAACCGCTGCGCATCGAGGTCAGAGGGGCGCGGTGGGATGCAACGGCCAGCGTGGAAGTCAGAGGAGCGCGGTGAGATCGAACGGCCAGGCGTCGAGCTCAGAGGTGGGCGGTGGGATCGAACCGCCGCGTGCCAAGCAGTGGTGCGCAGTGGGATCGAACCGCCGCACGTCAAGCAGTGGTGGGCAGTGAGATCACACCGCGCGCGTCGAGTTCAGAGGGGCGCGGTGAGATCGAACGGCCAGGCGTTGACCTCAGAGGAGGGCGGTGGGATCGAACCGCCGGGCATCGAGCAGTCGTTGGCGGTGAGATCGAACCGCTGCGCATCGAGGTCAGAGGGGCGCGGTGGGATGCAACGGCCAGCGTGGAAGTCAGAGGAGCGCGGTGAGATCGAACGGCCAGGCGTCGAGCTCAGAGGTGGGCGGTGGGATCGAACCGCCGCGTGCCAAGCAGTGGGCAGTGGGATCGAACCGCCGCACGTCAAGCAGTGGTGGGCGGTGAGATCACACCGCGCGCGTCGAGTTCAGAGGGGCGCGGTGAGATCGAACGGCCAGGCGTTGATCTCAGAGGAGAGCGGTGGGATCGAACCGCCGGGCATCGAGCAGTCGTTGGCGGTGAGATCGAACCGCTGCGCATCGAGGTCAGAGGGGCGCGGTGGGATGCAACGGCCAGCGTGGAGGTCAGAGGGGCGCGGTGGGATCGACCCGCCAGGCATCGAGCAGTTGTTGGCGGTGAGATGGAACCGCCAGATGTAGGCCAGCATAGTCGAAAATGAGGTGCACAGTGTGATCCAACCACGGGTCAAATCGACTGGCCAGCGGTCAGATTCGTCTGCAGACGAGAACCAGGGCTACGGTGGCGGTCAGGTCTGACCGCCAAGTCTGGGCCTGCGGTGGGCGGTAGGTGTTTGCTGCAGCCGGCTGCGTTTCGTTTGGCAGGGAGACCGTATCCGGTAATACGGCATGACATGGGTCACTTATCTGATTGGATGCGAGCGGTAGTTTTGACATGTTGCGTATTGCTTACACTCTGTTTACACCGGCTCACACGGTCTCTTTCTTGCCAATTTCTTCCTTCAAGTTCCAAGTCGACAGTGGGTTGGCGCCCTAACTTGATAAAGCAGAGGCTATATCCATTTACCGGTGGTGCTTCCCGCGATTTCGGTGTGCTTCGGCTGAGCGCATGTGAAGTGGCGGACTCGAGCTGCTCTGGATGACTGGAATGATGCTTTATTCAATTCCTCCCACTCTGATAAGGATTGCCGGGGCGCATGTGTCTCAATTGATACCGGAATCCTTGTGGAATACTTACTTTTTTCGCTTGCGATACTGTGTTCATCTTAGCAAAACAAAATCAAGACCGCCTTTGGAAGATTTGCCGTCCTGGATTGCTTTCTCAAATGTAGTGCCGCCTTCTGTATGTCGTTTGGAAAACCTCTGCGGGTATTGATTTACCGCAGTCTCAAGCGTCCACCTTCTTCAAGTCAACATTCGTCAATCATTCGACCATCGACCCGAGTCGTCTGATCCGAAAGCGATTCGGCTTTCATCCCACAATTTTGTCACCTAATAAACGTGCCACCCAATGGCCGCACTTTGCATGTGAATACCCCGCAACCTCCCAATTTTACTCGGCTCATTCGCAAAAACCCCGGGCCTAGTACGATGGATAGCCGCGGCGACCGTTCGCGACTGCTTCACATTCGACTACGCTGGCCTGTCGATGGCGTAGATCTCTTCGAATGCATCAACAGATTGTTTCATGCACGACGCGATAAAGTCGGCAGCCGAGCTGGGGAAGACCAGAGAACTGGCGCGGGAGATGGCCCGCGGTTGTGCGCGGGAACAAGGCCGCTTCCGAGTTCGCCTGAAGTCGTTCCTCGCCGAGGTCACCGCACTAAATAAGCACGGCTGCCAATATGGTATCATCCATCTGCTGCTCGCTGAGGCTGGACTGCTCTCTCGGGTCGGAAAAATTACTTTGTATCTCTTTAATCAAGAATACTCGGCCCTCTTCAATCTCACTGTGGCCCATTTTGGACGTGTGGGTCACCGGCGCTGACTTTTTGCTCTTCGCGCCCACGAAACAGACGTGTTTTTTGCGTCCCAATTCAGCGCAATCAACACCAATCGCCCGAAATGGGTTCTTAAGTAGTCGGACCTGATGCGCCGGTTATGACGTTTGTTAGTTGAATTCAAACTCCGCGACAGCTGTAGTGCCCGAGACGGCCGAGGCCAGAACCGTATAAAGAGGGCGACACTTCTTCCAAACTTCAGTTTCCCGCCCTCTTCCGTACCACCACCACCTCTCGCCAACCGCACACTCGTTACTACCGTCTCCCTCTTTTCCTACTACCATGAAGTACTCCATCGCTGCCACCCTCGCCGCCTTCGCCCTCGCCCACGTCGCCGACGCCCGCCCCACCAAGCGCGAAATCACCGGTAAGTCCCTACATCGTCTCTTTGACGCGTTTACCTCATCTCGCCTAGACCCCCAGGTCCTCAACTACGCGCTGACGCTCGGTGAGTCCACTCTTCCTTCTTCCCCTCCACGGCGAGCTGACGATCTGTACACACAGAGCACCTCGAAGCAGCGTTCTACCGAGAAGGCCTCAAGAAGTTCCCTGCCGCCGACTTTGCTAAAGCTGGGCATCCCGACTGGACGTCCGGCCGCATCTCCCAGATTCGCGACCACGAGGAGACACACGTCACCTTCCTCACCACCGCTCTTCAAGCAGCCGGCGCGAAGGCCGTGCAGGCGTGCGAGTACAGCTTGTTCGTCGTGTTCTTTTCTGTGTTTTCGAATCTCGCTCAGTTCAGTTCAGCCCCTACACGGACGTCAACTCGTTCCTCGCCCTTGCCGGGATTCTGGAGTCTGTTGGCACCGCAGGTGATTTTTTCCTCCCACGCTGATCCAACTGTACTGACCCGACGTGCCAGCATATACCGGCGGCGCGCAGGCCATTACCAGCAAGGTATGTTCCATTCATTCTCGCACGTGTCCCTTCGCTCATTGTCCACAGGACTATTTGACGGCGGCCGCCAGCATCCTCGCGGTAGAGGCTCGCCATGCAGCCTGGATCGAGTCCGCCGGCCTGAGCGGCAGCCCCTGGGACACCGCGTTCCAGACCCCGCTCGCGCCCAACTCCGTCTACAGCCTCGCTGTTCCATTCATAAAGTTCTGCCCCGCCTCCAACTCCGAATTGCTGCCCGCCCTTGCGCCATACCCCGCGCTCGTCTTGGAAAACGCCCACGCAGGCAAGACCGCGACTCTTAAATTCACCGCGCCCAAGACCTCCTCTCCGCTCTTCCTCGCGTTCGTGTCCGGTGCCGGCGCGCCCACGTTTGTTCCTATCCAACACGGCAACCAGGTAGCCATCCCGAGCAGCCTGCGTGGATTCGTTTTCTGTTTCGTTACGAAAGATGGTGGAAAGGTGGATGATTCGACGGTGGTGGCGGGCCCGGCTATTCTGAATGTTGCGTTTGATTCAAGGGGAAATGTCGTTTAGGTTTCTTTCTTTTTCTTTGCGGGTTCTGTATGATTGAACAAGCTTTTATGACGAGTTCTTATGACGATTGCAAGTTAAGTTGAACAGACGGCAACAATTGAAAAGGACGGCAGTTGCAATCATTCGTACATCAGATCCTTGCCTTGCTTTCGACCACGAACTCGATCTCCCTCTGGTTAACTCCACTCCCCTCCGAGAAGCCATCAGACGTACGCCTACATATATTCCGTATACGGAATCAGTCCGATTCGTCCGAACACACAATCACGCAGTGGACCCACATTCCCGCTTTGGTGGTACTTACTGGCCATTCGCGGGTCACACTGAGATCTTTCAATACCCGCAAAAGTATTCGCGGTCAAGATTTGGAGGCGTTCCTCGGACATAACTGTCGAGTCCTATTTTGCACCACAAAAACCAATTATCGCCATGCCGTCTACGCCAGCCAACAACTTGAGGCCATGCCCGAGCGTGCTATTCGAATTCCTCCGAGTCAACGGCTTTCCTGGCGTCGGCAAACTCTCCATCGCACGGGAGGTACATAAACGTCTGGCGGTCAGTCGGCTGCTCAATAACCACCTCCTAATCGATGTCGCCCAAGCCATTGAGCCCAGCCGCTGTCCAGCTCACTACTTCTCTCGTACGACTCTTCGCCGTGTGCCATTCGACGGGCTCAAGGCAATCGAGGACATATCCGTCACGCTCATTTTGACCGTGCTCCTCGTCGACCATGCCTCACGACGTGGAAGTGTTTTCCGAGTCCGTGGACATTGCATGCGCGCGAGGATATCCTTCGTGTCGGTCAATGTTGTCTGCGATGAGCTCGAGAGGGAAAATACCGAGCGTGCGACTGACGCAGGGAGGGGCAAGGGCAAGTTGACGGATGGACAAGCTCTCGTGGAAATGAGGGCAAAGCATAGGCTGCTGGATGCAAGTGTGTTAAAGGAGGAGACAGGATAAGTTGAGGTGCACCATTTGGACACCACGAGTCATTCGGTGCTGCAGTCGGCGGGGAAAGTTTGGGATTTTTTGAACAAGGTTTTCGCCTAGGATCTTTTGAAAAGAACAGCTTTCTGAATATGTCATTTGGTTTGGACTCGAATATTCGTGTTTTTATAGCAAGTTCTTATAGCGATTAAGAGCATTCGGTTCTGTGGTTGAAGTTGAACATTAAGTTGAAAAACACGGCAATCTCCGGTGTTGCGATCATCCATCAAACCTCTTTTTCTGTCGACCATCATGTTCCTGTGAATATCTTCCTCTCAGTTCAATGCCTCCGGCTTCCATAGCGCCTCGCACCCTCAGTGAACCCCTGTTCTTATTCCATCGGAATCTTTGTCCAAAAACGCTGGAACCGATCGCCAACCGAGCGGTAGCAACCTCACACTAACTGCTCCCGCTGGCAAGGCAAACATATTCTGTCGCCTCTGGATTTTTTTGAATTTTTAGGGAGGTTGGCGGTCGTCGGCCCGAGTCGTCTCAAACGGCAGGCCGAGGGTGGCAGTGCCCCTGGTTCTTTTCTTCGCCACGAGGACGCTCAACTCGTACCATCGAAAAATTGACCTCTCTGTCCTTGCCGCCACATCGCTGTTCCATCGGCATCCCCCCGGATTTCACACCAACAGCACCCAGACTATTTTTCGGACCGCCGACCTTTTTTACATGGGTTCGCGGATATCGATATGTCCACAGGCTGCGCCTATTCTTTTGCTGCCCCCGGAAATCACAGCAAAGATGTTTCGACAGTGTCTTGCTCCTGACTTTATTTGCCCGTCGTCGCACGAAGCTCCTCTGCTTCTCGTCCAAATATGTCGGCAATGGCGGCGAATAGGTTTGGATACACCAGATCTATGGGCGTCCATCGCTTTCAGAGGAGCAGAAGGATGCGCATGCTGTTCGAGCGGCAATCCGCGGGCAACTAAATCACTCCAGTTGCTCAAGATATGGCTCTCACGCACACGGAACCACCCGCTCAGTCTTTTCCTCCAATCGGAAGACCCTACCAAGGCGAAGAAGCTCATGAAAATCGTAAAGCCTTACTCTGACCAGTGGGAGAATGTATTCTTCCACCTCCCCATATCCGCGCACAACCACCTCCACATGTCGTCCTTTCCGCGCCTTAAGCGACTTACGTTGGGTGGCATCGGGCGCGCAGACCCCTCCACGAAACCCATCATCATTCTGGCCGCGCCGCTGCTTTCTTGGGTGTCAGTATCCTGGATCCCGCATCTGAAACTCGCATCTCCTGCGAACCAGTTAACCACCCTTGATTTCCGTCCATTCCTCGACGCCGCCCAGGCCATCTCTTTCCTGCAATGCTGCCCGAACCTCGTCGATCTCCTTTCCACTGTGGACGCAGGAGTCGAGAACCTCGCGCCCGTCGAGTTGCCTTTTCTGCGCTCGTTCTCAATGAGGGACGAGAAAATGCTGCCTTATCTGACGGCTCCGCTGCTGGAGCGGCTTGAAATATCAGAGTTGGACCGCAAAGATATCGGTGCTGCGGGTGCGGCCATAGCAGCATTGGTATCGCGCTCATCCTGCAACCTGAAGGCTCTCTCGATTCCAGTTACCCGGACGGAGGTGGCTCAGTTTCAGAGCCTCCTTCAAGCCGCCAACTCCATCGAGCATCTAGAGCTCTCGCATTATTGGTTCTGTTCCCAAATCCAGGCTCTTCGCGGCGTCGATGATGTCCTCCCGCAACTCAAATGCCTTCAGGTTAGTGGCGGCCCGGCAACGGATGGCGAATATCGTTCGTTGCTGGACGTGCTGTGGTGGAGAAAGAGGCACACTGCTCTCGAATTGTTCCAGCTGGCCGTGGATTCGGTATTCCGCCCGTCTCCCGCCGTCATGTCGGAGTTTCACGAGCTTGCTGAGGCTGGGCTGCAGCTACACATCACGACTGTAGAGGGCGACCGTTGGAGCGGGCGTGAAATTGTTACACTTCTAGATACCCGCCACTCAGAGTAGTCGTACTAAGATAACAATGGTGCGTATAACACAACATTACTTTTTTTCTTCTTTTCATTCTTTTCATAGGGATATAGGTCTAACATTTGAAAAGGGACCTTCAGACGTCCCATATCAGTCTCCATTGAAACGCCCCCAACGAATAGTTTGGGAAAGATGAAGTTTTAATGGAGCAGTTTCTCTTTTCTTGCGGTCTTTGAATTCTTCTTGGTATCTGGATTGTAGAACCCATTTCTTGCATGTGTAATTACATAGATAGCTACAAAGCTCTCCGTTGCCTGAATGTTAACCGTCTGCAATATGTCTATGGCCAAATTCAACCAATGTTGGTTCATGTTTGTTCCGAGTCGATTTCGCGAAAATACCTGGAAAATATATGCCAACACAAGTTGAATAGTATACAGTTGATCTTCGCTGTCGAAACCGGCACAAAACAACCAATCATCTGGATTAATTCAATTATTTACTCCTCCGCAGGCATTTAAACTGACGTCTTCACTGCCCTGCCCGGCGACTTTAAACACGGATACAGGTCGATGTCTACTAATTCCAAGCGCCTTTGATTAAATCCGAGGCCCTCTCTCCAATTATGTATGCCGCAGCTTGAGTGTGAGCGGCAGGAATCAGCGGCTGTTCATTTTTTAGAAAGCAAATACTGTTCAAGGGAGTGATTACTTACGGCAACTGAGAGATCCACGATTCGCAACCCACTCAGACCCTTGACGCGCAAGTCCGGATCGACAACACCCCAGTTTGCTCTCTCTGGGGACATGCTGGCCGTCCCAATAGGATGGAATATCGATCCAGCATTCTCGCGAATGAAATCATCAAGTTCAGCATCGGTGCTTGTGCTGTTCACGCCGACTGCCGAGATGATATAGTTACTCCAGGCCGGCGCGGCGGCAAAGCGAAACGCGCTCTTCAGTGCCTCGCGCATGAAGAATAAATCAACCTCAGAACCAAGAAGATTAGGATCGATGCGAGGAGCCGATAAGGGATCGCTGTTATCGAGGGTCACCGAGCCGCCTGAAAAATTGGATTCAGGTATTTATTTACAGCAAGATGTCGATGACGTACGAGAAGCAGGAGACACTACACCGGTAGTTATACTCATAAAGTTCCCGGTAGGAGGTGCTGGGCCGAACATTCCATTCGCAAAGATAAGTTCGTAATGGGCCGTATTAGGCCCCGCGGCAGGATCTGGATGGCTTTCAAAGATCGAGGAGTTCTTGGGAACGCGGAACCATCCCAGTTGGTTCGTAGGAGGATCCACAAGAGGGCCTGTTCGCGTTGAACTCCACTGGGCTAGTTGCTCCGCCGCTAGTGTGGCGTTACGCTCCGCGGTCTCCCAGGTATCTGTGGAGTTGACAAGGAATGAAAAAAATACGAGGGAATGGTCGGTCAGATTCTGCCCGACCGAAGGAAGGTTGTGGACCGGTTTGATTCCGATAGATCTCAGAGCCGAAGAGTTCCCGATTCCACTATGCAACAGTATATTCGGTGTTCCCACACTCCCGGCGGAGAGGACGACCTCCTTCCTCGCGGTTAAGGTGTACTTTGTCCCTGTAAAATTTGCTCTCGTCAGTAGTAAGAACCATGAAAAAATAATCGGTCGTACCACTGTGATCCTGGACAAATTCAACCGTGCGAAATGCGTTGGAAGTTGCTTGTAGAACTCGGGTCACTCTTGCATGTAGTAGAACATGTAAATTGGGACGGGCAACGAATTTTGAGTTGAGGTAGGATGTCGCCGAACTGCTCCTCGATCCGTTCTTGACCGTCTGTTGTTCCCAACCTTTGAAAAGTCAGCATTAATAACATGGCTGGTTGACCGCTCTATTTAGCGCACCGATCCCCAGCTGATAACCAGAGTTCATGTCGATGTTAAATGGAAATTCTGCAAGTTGCGTAGTAGCCTCAAAGATCCGCGAGTCTATCGGAGTCGGGAAGCCCTGGAGGGATACTGTGTTGATACCGTTGAAGCCATGAACGGCGGGGTTGAACTGTCCAGTTGTGTTGTGATGATCCGACGGTTGGGTAAAACGCTCGTTCTGCATCTCGAGCATGAGATATTTGAAATTTTGACGAGATAACGTCGAGTTCGATTCACCTTTTTCATGTATGGGACGAGCTTGTCCCAGGACCAGCCATCATCCCCGGTCACCTTTGCCCACCGGTCGTAATCTTCTTTGGACCCTCGCGTATAAGCCAAATAGTCTGAGTTATTTCTGTCGGAGAGAATTGGGATCCATATCCAAAAGGCTTACTAACGGACGAGCTCCCTCCGAGAACGAATCCACGGGGATAGGCAATGGAACGGCCGTTCAAACCAGTTTGCGCAGTTGTTGTATAGTTCCAGTCCTGCGGTGTATCAGGGGTCGCACGAGGAGCAAAGAAGGGAACAATGATGTTCAACACGTTGGCGTTTCTATATAAAAGATAATTTTGAGAGAACTATATGAAACACCAGACGATGGCTTACGAGCCTCCTGCTTCAAGCAACAGCACCGAATGGTTTGGATTCTCCGAAAGGCGATTGGCAACTACATTCCCCGCCGTTCCGCCTTCAAGGGTAGCAGAAATCAACATCTAGTGGCAGGGACAGAGGGGGAGGGGAGCTCACCGCCCACTACAATGAAGTCGAACTTCAAGTTTAACTTGTTCAAATCCGCGATATTCTCGAGGATGGCACTTGAACAGAGCGTGATTGCGAAGGCGAGTATCAGGATGAAGCTAAACCAAGTCATGGCGAGCTGGGGGCACTCAACGTCCGCTGTTTCGACCTTTTTAACCAGTCTAAGTATCAGTATTACGTTTTGTGGCAACTTGGAGTTATCGCGGCCTTACAAAGAATTCGGACGTCCGACCAACGTCCGACACTCGCGCAATTTATCTTTATCCACGGTCCCCGAGTCCGCGACTCCGCGATGGGTGGCCACAGCGCACGGAGAAAGACTATTTTTGTAGCCCAAGTACTCACGACTATATGCAGTTCCGTCTTCTCGAGACACGACTGGTTCGGAATCCCTTGGTATGAAGAATCGGGCACAATAGGTGCAATAGCTGATCAGCATCAGTCAATAGGGATTCAGGGATAGGACAGCCGACGCACACATGATTGAGCGAATGTGGCGTACATGTATGCTAATGGCGGTAGGTAGGTAGGTAGTATTACACAGCACGGTCCCGCTCAGGAACGCCGGTTTCCAGAGAGTATCCCAATGTGTACACGCTAATTACATCATCGCCCCTGGGCCTCCTCAAATTCCTCTAGCCGAGCTCACGGTCGCAGTGGATTGTCGGGTGATCCGGACCAACTCGCCGCGGTAGAACTCGCCAGATCTGAGGAAGCAGAATTTTTTTAGTACATCAACCGGAACTTACCTCTCTCAGAGGCTCTCGGCGCCACACAGGCACGGCATAAAACACCTCCAGGACTTCATACGCATATTTGGCGACCAAAGCAATCGTTGAGCGAGGGAAGATGATGGCTTTCAGGATTTCGGTGTTCGAGAGTACCATCATCTGGACACGCAGGTCTGGGATTTCGGAGAAGAGGCGTGCGAGAAAATTTGCCCTTAAGTCAACAAGTGCATCTGAGGAGACACAGGTGAGTGGTTGACTTTCCATAAGCATTAGAAAATGTTTTTCACATTTTTCGAGCTCAAACCGCGCTGAATCACCGCACTGACATGACAGCTGTCGGGACCCCATCGGGCTCAGATCTCAGTTGGAATATTTTGGACCCTCTTGCAGAATTGAATTAATTATAATCTAGAGGAGGGGTCCCTACCCCCTCTTCAGAATAATCACGCCTCGAATTCATGCTCTTAAACGGCTGGCTGCCTCTTCGGGCGAGAATTCACAGCCATACGTCACCGGACTAGGCCGGACCGGGTCTGTCCACACCACCTCCCTTGCGCATCCGTCTCTCGATTCTACCCCCGCCTCCTTGCTGCCCATAGCGGCGACGTTGGGTGCCTTGCAAATGGCACACTCCCGGTGGAAACAACCACCCACCTGGTCATTTTACTCCCCATTTGTTCACCACTTCCCTTGCGCATCCGGCTCTCGATTCCCTGCTGTCGGCGATGTCGTGTAGGATCTGACTTGGACTCGGAGTTTTTAGACGCGTTGTTTACATCTCACGTGCTGACCATAAACTCTAGCAAAATAAAATGTTTTATAGCTTGTGGGAACCCTCGGGCATTAAATTTAATCGGAATAGGTGGTGTGCCGGCACGGTTGGCACCCCTCCAACAAGCTCTAATATATGATATGGCTTGTGGAAAGTCACCCAGTAAGGCGTGTTCTGGCGTCTCTATTTCCTTCTTAACAGTTGGAGCAGGCAGCTCAATGGTAGTGATAACGTAAAACATAATTAATTAAAGTTTAACAGTTAAACTAACTAGTAGTACAGAGTTCTTACCCCACAGCGTTCTACTAAAAAAACCAATCTATATTTAATTTAATTTGTATAGTATTGCAGCTAATGCTACCATTGTACTTAAATTAAATCACCCACCTGCGTCTGGGCGGCTTTCTGGACTGTCGAGTTCGGTGCCCAGTCTGAGCGGCTGGACGAGGCACTTCGCGAATCGAGGCGCCGGAAAGCCGCTGGCCAGCTATGAATTCGAACAGAAAGGGACCTTCGTGGCGGCAGAGTTATTTTCGATGTTCCGATCTTGAACGACGAGGAATGGTATATATCGTAAAATCTTAAACAATTCGACAATATAGGGAACAATGGTCTGGGTCATCCAGTCAGTAATATGACGCGGGAGATAACATACAAGTACTGAATACTCACCAAGACCACCTAAGGGAGGTCCGCCCAAATTACGTAAAAGGCCTCTTAGGGGATTTACGTTGTATGAGCGTAAATCCCCTAAGAGGCCTACCTCCGCCCGACGGACGTGTACGTCATATGCGTCATGTCCCCATTCGGGAAACATGCGCACCTGGCGGATACCGTCACCCCGCCCTGCCCCGCCCTCGGATGGCCGTGCCCGCCGCCGAATCCTGTGCCAGCACCTTCCTCTCGCACCACCATACCCTGTCTGATATTTGGCTTTTCTCTAGGTTCCATTTGGTGCAAAATTCAGCTCATGGAAAAACAGATCAGATACATCGGCTCGTCCGCTGTATGGCTGGTTATTGCTCAAATTTTCATACTTTAATACTGCAGTTTGGACATTCACCTTCAATATCATACCTCCCCCCTTCCGGGTCCAGTTTGGCCGAATTCTGACAAGCGGAACATAGTGGCGGACACATCCGCCAGCAGATTGCACACCTCGGCCCCGGTTAAATCTCCCGGCTTTGGTGCAAGGGTTTGAGCTTTTGTTTTTTATGTAATTTTCTCTTTTATTCCTAAGCCCCATCTCACTGATTTCGATTTGGACAATGCAACAGCAGATACATCTGCCTGCAAATTTTATGCTTCCACACTGCTTCAATTTACTTACTTGAGCATTGCAGTTGAACCAGCCATTTTGCATCCTACAATCCCATTGCTTCCGGACTTACTTTAACGAGGTTTCGGCTTTTGGATGATAATGACGGATACATCCGCCACTCGCTTGGATTACTGGCGGTGATTTAAATACTCCTCCATTCGGAACTTGTGTCTTCTCCAGTTTTGTTGCCTACATAATTTTCCCCTCGTTGATGTGTGGTTTTTTCTTCCATGCAATTATGTACTCTCATACTCCCATGTGCATACTGTAATTTAATCCTGACTCACTTTGGCATGATTGAAAGTGGTTCTTTTCAACCATACCACAGAGGTACAGTGGTACAGAGTTTCAGACCTTGCTTTGCCTTTCAGCAGCGGATTCAACCATTTTTTATTCACATCCTTGGAAGATTGGAAGTCCTTCGATGCGCGACCTATTTGAACTCTTCTAAACAGTTTATAATTGCCTCCAGCACCATTTTACACTCCCAACTCAATTGCTCTATTTGACATGCACTTGTCAAATGGGCGAATGCATCTGATTTTGACAGGCAGATGTATCTGCTCTCGCCTCAGCAACAGGCACCGGACCCCTGAGTCTTTCGATGTGCGACCTATTTGAACTTTTATAATTTGGACCATTCATAATTGCCTCCAGCACCATTTTACACTCCAAACTTAATTGCTTTACTTGACATGCACCAGTCAAATGGGCGGATTGCATCTGGTTTTGACAGGTGGATGCAAGTTGTTAGTAGCAGGTTAATGACCCGAAATTGAAGGGCAGTGACCAAAATCTGTGGAATGCAGCCGAGAATGTATGATCACAGTGTCTGATCTGCTTGGCGGATACATCCGGCGGCCCGGTGAATGCATCTACGAGCGGAGTTTACTGGACCATTTAGGCACGGAATATGGCACAAGCTGCATGGGTGATACATAGTATCGGTTTTCCCCCAAACTAGCTGCACATTAGGGCTAGGTTTGAATTTCGATGTTGTCTCTCAATTCTGAGTCGCGAAAATATGGGTCCAAGCTTTGAAAACCCCAATCAATTGATAGCTCAATACAAACTAAAGGGTTCAGAGAACATAGATGAAGAAACCAAGGGTTAAATTTTCATTCAATGTATTGAACATGTATGCTCAGTAATTTGGCCCAGATTCAACTGTAGAACTTCACAACCTTTCGGACAGTTTCATGCACAGGAATTCATGCAATAGAGAGAAAAATCGGATTTAAATTAGACTCGATCCGGAATGTGTTCAAAATGATATTCCATACCAAGAAAGCCCTGGGACTACGAGATATAAGGCCAGTAAAAAAAGAATGCAGTAGACCGATCTTTATTCGGCTGCTGATTGGTTGAGCGGATGAGGTAAATGAGGTAAACTGCCACCGGCATGACGTCAAAGGTCTGGCGGACATATCTGATGCTCACGGCGGATATCTGCCAGCTGTGTCAGATACATCTCCCATGCGACAGACATCTGCCATCAAGGCTGCCGGGCTCAGGATATATCTGAGCTGATCGTGCACAGGGGAGACCACAGCCAGATACATCTGCCCACACAACAGATGTGCCCAACCGTGACAAGGAGGTGGGAGACAACAAAATGTACCATTCACACTATAGCTGTTGAATTTTGATGATTGAAGCAAATTCCGCGCCATTAATATCCTCCTAGCTTGTTGACTTACTTGAGAACAAGAATGAGACAAATTTTTTAGAGATGCAAATTCGGTGGAGTGATTGAAAATAACTTGTTCCAATCGAGTGCAATTCTGCTGAAATACCTAATACTTCGAGATTGAACAGTGCACAAGAGTGATACGAAAGAGTGGCTAGACAGATTGAGAAAACACACACTGAGGAGAGGGCATAATGTTGCCATGGAGCTGGAGCTGAATCTAAGCCAAACAAATGAAAACTAATCAATGAAAAAAGCACCTGCAGACTACAGTTCCGGGAGGGAAAAGAAGCTGCACAGCCGCCAGTCCTTCAAGCGAACGACGGATGTATCTGCCGCTATCTTCCAGGAACTGAAACCTGGCCAAATTAAATCCTGAAGTAAAAAGCAAAGAGCCTTGTTGAACTATAGTACCGAAGCCATGAAATCAAGGCAAGGTGAGCCATACAAGCAATTGGCGGATTGTGGGCGGATGTGTCTGGCGATGCATTGTAGAAGTAAAAATCAGGGAGATTGGGCCTAGAAGCGAATAATAGCATTAGATGGAAGATACCACGCAAACTATATTGGCAAAGCCAGGAAATTTAACCAATATCCACGTGCACAAGCTATCAGTCACTATCTTCCGGGAGTCGAAACCCTGTCAATTTGAATCTTAAGGTAATCATTGTTGAATGTGAAGAGACTAATTTAACTGCGATAAAGAAACAGTCAAATTGAGACAGTGGTGAGCCTTAAAATCGATTGGCAGATGTATCCGGCATACACCCCAAAAGCCGGATTTCGGTCAGATTGGTCTTGGAAGCACAGGAGGCCATTGAACGGGAGATAATGGCCCAAACCACAGTACCAAAGGTAGAAAATACAACCAATATCCCGGTGCACAAGCGACCAACGGATGTATCCGACACATTGTTCCATGAGCCAAATTTCAGGCCAAATTGAATCTGGAGGCAGGCAAGATCTCAAATTCAATAGGAAGGTGTGGAGGGAAGGGGCTGACCCAGGTGACGGCGGCGGGTACGGTCAATTGAAGGCGGGGCAGTGGTAGGTGCATGTTTCTCAAAGGGGAAACATGACACGAATATCCGACGTCGGATGTACTCTTAGGGTGGCCTTTTCCATAACAGGGGCGGACTTCCCTCAGGTGGTGCGGGGCAGGGCGGGGCGATGGCATCCGCCAGGTGTGCATGTTTCCCAAATAGGGACATGACACATATGACGTACACGTCCGTCGGGCGGAAGTAGGCCTCTTAGGGGATTTACGCTCATACAACGTAAATCCCCTAAGAGGCCTTTTACGTAATTTGGGCGGACCTCCCTTAGGTGACCAAGACCTTGAGGCATTAGCATCTAGCACTTAGCGCGGAGATCAGTGCTCGTAACGTCAATCAGCTAGTGGATGTGTCGGTGCTTCTCGACTTGATCATATCGGCACTTCTTTCTCCCTGGTATGAGCGGCAGCCTAATTGGCTTTGTATTTTAGTAGGGCACATATTTTTCGAATAGATTGGACAAACTAACCATGAGGGAAAGATCCACGACCCGCAGGCTAACCACTCTGAAATGATCTGGATACACGACGTCGAAACTTGGCGTCAAATGGTGAAATGTTGGCGGTCAACTCGTTCATCCCAAATGTCGTACCTTCTTGAAGGTTTCTTCAACCACGACGAACTCTTGGATTTCAACCCCCGATCAAGTCAGATCATTGTCAACCGAAGAAGAGCGCCAGGATGTAACCTGTTTGGCCACGGCGAAACAGACCGGGAATCTCGCGAATGATAATTAAAACCAATGGGTGCGATCGAGCACAACTTGAATAGACCTGACTGAGAACGAACGCGCATTCGAGGTTTGCACTCTCTCTTCTGTGTTTGTGCTGCACCACGGCCGCAGGCTGTGAGAGCAAGAGGACTGTTAGAAATTCAGCAACTGAGAAATTTAGAAACAAAGCCCAGAACCCCTTGACAGAAAGACAGCGTAGAATGGATTCGAACTTTGGAGTCACTCCCTGGAAAGTTGATTTATTGCATTACTATCGATTAAGAGGTGTGATTGTGATATTGTGTCTAAGGATCGGGTTCAAATAGCTGAAGAGGAATTGAGTAAAACGAAGCAAAAAGTAATATTGCGGTATACGCACCGGTATCCATAATCTCAACAGAATAAAAATCTCAAGCGTTGCCCACAAGAGCCGTGATCTGTAGCTGCAACCCAGCCGTAGCGGGTTCACGCAATTCTGCCTTGGCGGCGGTAGGGGGACGAATTGCCGACAATCTTGGGCCCAGCAATCTGAGCTGAAAGGATTCGAGAGCAGGGTTGTACCTTCTTCGCGACCACACCACGTCCAGAAGCATGCGATGATCAACTTAGCCCGGGGTACCATCGGTTTCCAGGCGCTCGAGTCGCGGAAGGAGGTCTCCAGGGTCTTTGAGAACCTCGAGCTGGTGATAGAACCAGACATTGAGGAGCTTGAGATACTGGATGGAGTTACCGACTTGGAGATGAAGCGCCGAATCTGAGACAACATGGCGCCCTGAAACGAAGTCGATAGATACTGCAGGTCGCAGGATGACCGCAATACCAATGATCCTAGACCCTCGATCGCAGCCTCCGCGTCGCCCAATTCCTATTTCGAGCCGCTCCAGGTCATATATTGCAACATGGTCTCGTTATCGGTTCTAAAGGAGCGCAGGAAAAGCAGTTCGAGGGGTTGAGGCGGCTGGCCCCTGAAAAAAAACGGTACCACGGAAATCGACGACGTTGGGGGACCATTCCAAGACAGAAAGGGCCAGTGTTGCATCGGGGAATGGACGGAAATCAAGAGCGGTCAACTAGTTCGCAGGAGATGCGAGTTTTAAATGAGGAATATGAGATACTCGGAGCGAAAGCAGTGACTGCGCGTCCCGAATGATGATGGCTTCCGTCGACCAGCTGTCATTGGAATTGCCCTCGGCGTCCAACGCGAGCCAGTTGAGCTGCGGAAAGGAGATCATGTTGAGCTGGCGGTGTGCGGACATTGGAAGAATGAAGTCGATATTCTGCCACTGGTGCGCTTATGGTATTACTGCTCGTACGAGCATCCCCGCCCGGACCTCGTCCTCAGATTGCAAGGAGACGGTGAGCGGATGCGCGCAAGAGCCATGTTTCGAGTAATTGGAGAGATCCGGTGTCCTCGAGAGCAATGGATGTCCATATATAGTTCGGGCGTATCTATACATATGTCCCGCCATTGCTGACATATTTGACCAAGAAGGAGGGGAGCTACACGCGGCGACGGCCATGTAGAGGGGTCAGGAAGACAGTGTCGGAATATTGTCGCTGTTGTTTCTGGTGGAAGTAAGGTGATGCACATGGTCATCGATGACAGGAAGCGTCGGTGAGACTGCGTTGGTTGCGGTGGTCGTCGCGAAAGTAAAAGACGAAAGGGGCTCCGGCGCACTGCCTCCGATCAAACCGGAATTTTCGGCAAGTTGTTCTCGACCAGCTCTCTACTGCTTCCCTCGGTCCTGGGAGTAAATGCACTCCCCGGGATTTCTAAATTATTGTCTACGTTCCGTGGCTAGCCTCAATCGCAATTTGAAACAGCGCGGGAATCTCCAACTGGTATGTATTCGGGGATAAACTCAGAATCCGAGCGCCCAGGAGCGGGTTGCCTGGACTTAAATACTCTCAGGGTGGGTAAGTCGCTACCAACCCACCATGACCTGGTTTCAGTCAATCCTAATTCTCACCGTCGGAACCACGCTTTGTTCAAGTGCCATCCTTGAGAATGTCGCAGATTTGAACAGGTTGCAGCTGAAGTTTGATTTCATCGTAGTCGGCGGTGAGATCTTCCCTTTGCTCCGGCTCTTGCCTGGCTACTGATTTCTATCAAGGTGGTACGGCGGGGAATGTGGTTGCCAATCGCCTTTCCGAGAATCCTAACCATTCGGTGCTGGTGCTTGAAGCAGGCGGCATGTGAGATCTCTATTTCAGTCAATTCTCTAGAATTTGAAGTTCACCGTGAACACAGAAACGCCGATGATTTGAACATCATTGTTCCTTTCTTTGCTCCTCGTGTGATGCCCCATACACCCCAGGACTGGAACTATACTACAACTTCGCAGAATGGGTTCGACGGTCGTTCGGTGACCTACAACAGTGGACTCGGGCTCGGAGGCAGCAGTAGTGTCAGTAAGTCCGGTTCGCTGTCGTATGCACGTTGAGCTGTCTCACGGGCGAATTCCAAGATTATATGGCGTACACACGAGGTTCAAGGGAGGATTACGACCGATGGGCCGAGGTCACCGGGAACGACGGCTGGTCTTGGGACAATCTGGTGCATTACATGGAAAAGGTCAGTAATCCAGAATCTCTGTCCTTTGGGATCTTGGATGTGATGTTGAATCACAGAACGAACGCTTCAGCCCACCATCAGACCATCACGACACCACAGGACAGTTCAACCCCGACGTTCATGGGTTTGACGGTATCAATACTGTATCGCTTGAAGGCTTCCCCACTGCGATAGGTTCCAGAATTATTGCGACCACCGAACAACTTGAAGAGTATTCATTCAACCTCGACATGAACTCTGGAGACCAACTCGGAATAGGTACGCCTACCTTTAGAACCTCACTTAAAGTGACACGGTGAACCGTAGTTGAACATCGACAGGCTGGCTACAAGCAACGATTAAGGACGGGGCGAGGAGCAGCTCGGCGACTTCTTATCTCGCTCCAGAATACCTTTCCCGTCCCAATTTGCATATTTTATTGCATGCCAGAGTAGCGCGTGTTCTAGAAACTACACCTGGCGCGGTTCGTACGGTTGAATTCGTCCAGGATGGAAGCAGTGCGTATAATGTAATATTTTTCACTTACACTACTCTGACGGTCTCTCAGAGAAACTATTCACCTTGACCGCGGAAAAGGAAGTAATCCTCTCCGCGGGGAGCATCGGGACGCCGAATATACTCTTGCACAGCGGCATCGGCAATTCTTCCACACTGGCTTCTCTGGGAATCCAACCGGTGCATAACCTTCCTTCAGTCGGGCAAAATTTGAGCGACCATGCCCTCGCTAGTTTACCTTTCCTTGTCAACTCGACCGACACCTTTGAGGCCGCAGGGCGTAACGCAACGCTGGCCACCGAGCAACTCGATCAGTGGTCCACAACGCGAACGGGTCCTCTTGTCGACACTGTAACCAGTCATATTGGGTGGTTGCGTATTCCTGATAACTCCTCGATCTTCGACAATTTTCCCGATCCCGCTGCGGGGAGTAATACAGCCCACTACGAACTCATCTTTTCGAACGGATTTCTTGGTCCCCCTCCTCCCACCGGCAACTTCCTCACCATTACCACTGGGGTGGTGTCTCCCGCGTCTCGTAGGTCCTTTAACGCATATCTGCTCATGTATTCACCTCATCCTGCCGCCTAGGCGGCTCGGTGACGCTTTCCAGCAACGATCCGCTTTCCCATCCACTCATCAATCCAAACTATCTCGATTCCGAACTGGATTTGTTCGTTATGCGCGAGGGTTTGAAGAGCGCGCTGCGGTTTGCTGCCGCACCGGCCTGGCACGACTACATCATCTCGCCTGTCGGTGTGGACGGGACAAGCACTGACGCGGAGATTGATGCGTACATCCGCGAGAACGCTGCGCCTATATTCCATGTCTCCGGGACAGCCAGCATGTCTCCGAAAGGGGCAGCATGGGGCGTTGTCGATCCAGACTTGAGTGTCAAGGGGTTGACTGGGCTGCGAATTGTGGACCTCTCAGTCGCAGTAAGTTTTCGGTGCCTTCACGTTGTTTGTGTTCTCATAATGGGTAGCCATTCATTCCTGCGGCTCATACGCAAGCGGCGGCATACATAATCGGGGAGAGGGCCTCAGATTTAATAAAGGAAGCCTGGAGTCAACAGCGAGTGTCTTCCATATTTAATGTACAAGAGTACTAGACGGTTTAGCAACTCTTGTCTTGACATACCATTCCGACCTTATAAAAACTACATAATAATGGAAATCCGACAAGAAGATCGCGACAAGAAATCACCTTTCCTATGCTTCAAGTAATCGTTTTGAATCGTTATGGGACTCGGAGATGTTCCCACGGTTCGATATTACTGTGGAGACAATCAACAGAACTGGAAATGATACATTCCAGCAGGCGCGATCGCGGAGCTTGGATTTCGGACAGTCAACTAGCGTCTTTTCTGGGCATAACTTAGGAATGCGCGATTTGGCATTATGGTGGTCGACACATTACAGTTCGGGCTGTACGGAAAGTCCGAGAATATGGAGCTCGAGGTCCTGCGGTTAACTTCTACCCAGTCAAGAAATGTCCAACAATTTGGAAGAAGCGCTCTGTGTCCTCGAAGAACGGCATGTGGCTGCTCTCCGCAAACGGAACCCATTGAACTCTGGGAATCCAGTCGAAGAACGGTATGACCCCGACATCCTGCGCGTCGTCGTATCTCCCGTTGATCAGAAGAGTAGGGACGGAGATTTTAAGGATGTCGTCGACGACGGTCCATGCCCTCATGGTCCCCGTGATATTAAACTCCGATGGACCGATCCTGTAATTTACCTGCCAACGAGAAAGGCAAATCTCAAAGAAATTCAACGCATGCATCGTGGAGTAGACGGTTGGATCGGCTTCGAGCGCCTCGACCGCATTGACGAGGTCCTGCGGCCAAGGCTGAGCTCCGCACAAATGCTGCTCGTCGAACTGTTGGATCCCGGCCTGATACTCTTCACTGTCCCGGCCACCTCGTGCTTCATAAGCATGTCGCGGAACTCCCGAGGAAATGCTTCCAGCAACGCATTGGTGCCGACGGACCATAACTCCATACGCTGGGGCGTCAGCGAGGATGAGCCGCCTCAGGCCCCGCGGGTTCCGGTTGACGATATAGTTGGCCGCGAGCATGCCCCCCCCAGGAGTGCCCTGCGAGATCAAACTCGCCCTCGATCTTGAAATGGGCGAGGACATTATCCAGCTCCTTCATAAAAAGCTCCTCCGTCCAGAACTCCTTGGGTTTGTCAGGCAGATGGGTGGAAACCGCATCCAATCCGGTCGTTGAATATGACGGGAATGTTGTGTGCGCCGCTGAGCCGCGCAAAGGAGAGAAGGTACTGGTGGGGAATTCCTAATCCGCCATGAAGAACCAAGAGAGGCCGCGTCTTTGATTTTAGGTTCCCGAAGACTTTGAATGCGGTTTCATAGGTCTCGTTACCGACGACGAAGTCAAACTTTCCAGTGGTGGGCTCGGCCATTAATGTGGCGGGGGTCAAGGGATTGTTGGCGCACGCAGCAATTCAAAGCTTCGAGAGGCCGGCAATCAAGAACTTCGTTGGTGCATCCGCGGCAGTCGCAATTAGGGAACAAGCATAAAATATTCCTCGGCCTCCTGCGCTCTGATTCGACTATCGTCAATAATATCCAAGCACTAATTTTTGCCAGACCGCTGTATGAATTCTGTCCATCCTTGGCCACCTCGAAATCGCGGTATAAGTTATGAAAGCAGATTATATCCAGAATGACTTTCCGTTGCCTTCGCAGAAGACAGATCGTCGTGACCTGAAGTAGAGTGCCGTGCCTCGAGGTCATTTTCGTACTTGTTTGTGGGTCTTGATCAATATTTATGAGCCGTTCGCGGATGAAGGCGACAACGCCTGCAGATTCGGATCCGGGCTGGCCTACTTCGGTGCGCAATGTCGGAAAGTCGGCATGCCATTGTCGAGCCAATGTGTGTCGCTGGAAAACGTGGACTAGTCCAAGCGCAGAAAGCGGCCTCTGGCCTGAGATACTATCAGCACAAGGCGGTATTATTGATCAATTGACTCGCCCAAAATACAAGACATTTGCACCAAAGAAAAGGGCAAATGCACCATCGACAAAAGTCCAGAAACCACCAAATGTGGCGAGGCCGGATAAAGGGGACACATCCGAAGAGTCTCGCAGCAGCTTGGTGGCATACGAATATGGTTGATACAACACGAGTGTTGCAGAATTAGGGGACGCTGTTGAATTGCTGGATGGGTACGTTTGCAATCCCGTAATTTCCGCAGTGAACACCGGCTTCGATGCCTAGTGAGGAGTGGTTGGTGTGGGGCTTCAGTAGACTGGAGGGGTACATACAATGGCCACTCCTAAAGTCAAATCAGACAGTGTTTCCCTCCGTGTCCAGGTCAAGGATCCAAATAAACTAGACCCGGAAATCATGGGAATAGGATTAATGGGAACGTGGAGGCGGACGGATTTAGAATCAGATTCGATCTGGTTCGGGAGTACCATAGCGGGCATCTCCTGGAGTGGCGTCACAGTCACAACATATCCTGGGGGGATATCCAAGCTGATTGAAACTGAACCAACCGATACCCATGCCCACCAGGGACCTTGTTAAATCATCAGCACTGGGAAGTTGGAATGGTTTTATTTGACGCACATTGAATGATGCTTTGAAATCTATCGCTATTGGATACTGCTTGAGTTACCGAGCAGTTGAACCTCGGATCAGGCTTCGGAAAACCGACATAATTGACGGAAAAGGCTTTGTATGGGTAATCCTGGGCAGGATCCCAGTTAGCGTAACCCTATGAGCAACACATCCACAAACTATCACGCACCAAGCCAAAGATAACGTTTCCCGCTGGTGAGCCAAGATCTCCAGCTGCGAATGTGGCTACAGTTCTGGTGTAGACCGAGGCCTGAATCGGACTGATAATCATGGCGTATATTCCAAATGTGGGGAGTCCCACGGCAACACAACTGAGGATCAGGGCCCTTGCAGTGATAATGACAACGGACTCCCCTCTGAACCGAAAACGTAGGTTTTAGAACTGTCCAACTTTAAGCCAAGTCAACTCACCTGACTAGCGGCCGGGCAAGGGATCGATTGAGGAGGATTGTCGTGGAAGTATAAGGAGGGTTTGTTGGTCTGCATGCTCCTAAGAAAACGAACCGTTGGCGAAAGAAGCTCCCGTTGGATAGCATGATCGTGGTGCTCCGGAATATTATTGAAAACGTCAACGAAAGCACGAGTGGAATCCAAGCAAAAGTAAGAAGGCTCGGAAACCCGTCCTTTCCCTGCCAGAAGAGAAAATTCATGAAAACAAAGCCAGTGATTATCCCTTTGCGAGCGTTAGATGAAACGGGAACATCAGGGAATACTGCATACCGCTGGCTTCGATTACGATCAAAACCAAATCAACGACGGCGAGGCCGGGGATAGGCCAGTCACGGACGCTGAGAGTTGTCAGAGAATGAAAGAGAAGATCGCCTGCGGCAGACGTACAAGCTACCATGATGGAGTAAAATCAGGCCGAAAGTTGGGAACAGTATCCTCCGAGGCAAATAGAGCGAGGGTGGGAATGTGGTAGCCAAGAATATGGATACACCAATTGTCTCGAGTAATAGCAAGCGTAGATTCCAAACCCTTGCAGGGGAGCTGAAGAGGATATCGGAGAGAACCATGTTATGGGGGAGACCGACTCGGATTGTAGGTTATGAAACCTGCGGGAGGAGATCTGTCAACCGGAAGCAAATTTAAATCATGACAGTTGATGAGTACTAGATGAGTGGCGGCGAGAAGATTGACGACTCACAGTAATTGGTTCGCAGCATCGATTGGCGCTCGATTTCTATAGCCCAGCAATTGTATGCTGTTCGTTCCCTCACGACCGCACTGCGTGCGCAGTGTGCCGTGAGTCGGATCGCATCTTTCGAGACTCAGAGTTTTCGAGTGACTGGAAGTCCGGCATACCAGAAGCTCGCTGCGTTTCGGGGCGGACCGTGTATTGACTGCGGAGGGGACTTGGCAACCCACGGACTCAGTCTCGCCCAGCTCCGGCCAATTGGGCCTTTCAATTGCTCATTGGAAGGGAAGATGGGAACGCAGGTCGCAAAGATCGAGAGGTTCGGCACGAACGGAGGGAGCCGGGGTTTCGTGCCGGACCGGCCCGCAACAAGACCGAAGCAAACAGATGCAACAGCGGTTGATCGTTGCTTCGCGCGTCGTTGTACCAAAGACGCGTCGTCTTGTTCGGGCGCTCCCCTCACCCGTTCGTCTCGGTCCCACCCACCCTCTCCTGTTGAGTTAGTCTCTTCTTTCCTTCCGTTTTTTGTTAGGTCTGCCCGGGGCGTGCGTTGGGTTCGCCCAACGCGCGCCCCTCGCCCGAACGTGGCGGTCTCCGAAAAAGACACCGCCCGTCCGGTCCCCCCAAGCGCTGGCAGATCCTTCAAGTATGAAGGATCGGACTATACTCACCTCACCCCAGGTCCGACAAGCGCAAGTATTTGTCATGACTCACACAGATGACACATCGTTTCTAAATTCTCAGGCTTCAGCGTGTTGCCACCTTCCACTGCCAGCAACGTCGGCGCCGTGTGGCGATCATGGGGAACAGCTCGAGTTCTCTCCAGTCCGACATTGTCAAGGTCAGACTCCTCTCATTTGGACAAACTCACATAATTCACATGTCTTTGGTGGCAGGCAAATTTGAGGTTCAACGAAGTCAAAACTGTGAGGCGGCCTGATGCATCCTGTTTGAAGACTGACGCATATCGCAGGCATTTGAGAAGCAGATATTTGGGCCGTCCGATAGCGAGCAGAATCTTGACGAAGCGGTCGAGCATAGCAGACAAACTCTAAATCTTCTCGTACGCGCACATCCTGCCCGTGGCGCAGCTCTCAATAATCTCGGCCTCACTCTTCTGGAAAGATTTAAGCAACAAGGGAAACCCGAGGACCTCGATGAAACAATCAATACTCACAGGGAGGCCTTGGCGCTACATCCTCCGCCACATCCAGAGCGTGTCACTTCTCTCCACAATCTCGCGATGGCGGTGAACTACCGGTTCAGAGGGCGGGGAGATCCGAAGGACATTGACGAGGCTATTTACCTCCAGAAGGAAGCTCTAACGCTCATGTCTTTATCGGATCCAGATCGAGGCGCGGCTCTCAACAATCTCGCCGGTGCAATTCACCTGCGCTCGGACCAGGGAAATCCGAAAGACCTAGACGACGTGATTGAACTCTTTACTGAGGCGCTTGCCCTTTGCCCCCCACCGCATCCCGATCGCAGAATCGCCCTCAACAATCTCGGAAGCTCGATCTTGACGCGTTTTCAAAAACGAGGCGGAGACTTCAGCGAGGTTGACAAAGCCGTTGGAATGCATACCGAAGCGCTGTCACTCCGTGCCGCGCCACATCACGCACGAGCCTACAGCCTGTCTAACCTCGGTAACGCGCTGCTGGTCCGTTTCGAGGCGCAAGGCGATGCGCGGGACATCGACAAAGCCATCGAGGTGTACACAGAAGCCGTGGCGCTTCGGCCCTCTCCGCACGTCGGTCGCGCCACCTCTCTCGACGGCCTCGGAGCTGTCTTGGCCTTACGTTTCAAAGAGCGCGCGGACCCCACAGACATCGACGAAGCCATCAGACTGCACCGGGAAGCACTGGTGCTTCGTGCGCTCCCCAACCCAATGCACGCCACGTCTCTCACCAGCCTCGGTGCCGCACTGGCTCTGCGGGCGAAGCATCGTGGCGGCTCGGAGTCGGATGACATCGAGGAGGCACTTACCCTGCAGAGGGCAGCGCTGGCACTCAGTCCGGTAACACATCCGAATCGCCGAACGACGCTCAACGACCTTGGGCTTACGCTTCAAGGGCGCTTCAGCCGGTCCACGAATATGAAGGATCTTGACGAGGCGATCGAGCTTCACAGAGAGGCGCTCGCCCTCAGCGCCTCTCAATCTGCCGACTACCTGATTTCGCTGAACAACCTCGCACCCGCGCTGCAGGCTCGGTTTTCGAACCAAGGGGAAGTTCGGGACCTTACGGATGCTATCGCATTCCATACCGAACATCTATCGCGTTGTGCGCCATCGCATCCGGCTCGCGGTGTTATTCTCAACGAGCTCGCGCTTGCGCTTCAAACACGGTTCAAGCTGGAGGGAGAGCCCAAGGATATTAATGATGCGATCGAGTTGCAGAGGGAAGCACTGACTCTGAGCACAGATCGCGCCCAGACCCTTGCCAACCTTGCGGACGCACTGCAGACGCGGTTTGAACGGCTAGGAGATTTGAAAGACGAAGAGGAGGCGGGCCGACTTCGCGAGGAAGCAAAGACTCTTTCGGGCTCTTCATAACCAGATAAATACGCTTAGTTCGTTTTCTTTAATATCTGATTTATGGAGCTGGAAGCGGGTAGTACAGGCATGCACATTTGTGACAAATGGTTTAGTGTTGGGAAAGTTACCAGGTTCCTACCCAGCTGCGGTTCTGAGGCTCACAATCCCTGTAGCGGTAGTTTAATAGATTGAATACAGAGATTTTGACTGACCGGAAATTTCGGACCATGTTATGTGTGATGTTACTGTGACAGAAAGTTGGGATGAGCCTCTCCACGGCTGTAAATGTTATCGGCCAGCCGCTGTGGAGAGGCTCACCCCCAACTTTCTGTCACAGTAACATCACACATAACACGGTCCGAAATTTCCGGTCAGTCAAAATCTCTGTATTCAATCTAACTACCGCTACAGGGATTGTGAGCCTCAGAACCGCGGCTGGGTAGGAACCTGGAAAGTTACTAGCGTCGAGGGTTGCAGGTCGAGAGAAGAGATGCCGACGGCGTGGGATGCTAGTAGAAACAATTAATTGTACAAACTTCTTTAGTCCATAATATGGATCACCGACGGCTCGGTGCCCACGTCGAGGTCCATATCCACCGGCAGCCCTGCCTTTTGCCATGCGTGAAAGCCGCCAACAATATCTGTCGCGTTCAGCAGACCCAAGTCAAGTAATGCTACAGTCGCAAGGCTGCTTGCCGTACCGTCTTCGCAGAATACAATTACCCGCAGGTCACACCGGTCGACGATGAGCAACCGCTCCTCGCTCCGCGGGTCAAACCGCCACTCGAGCACGTTGTGGTCGATGATGAGTGACCCCGCGATGCATCCTGAGCGTGCGCACTCCGCCTCGCTGCGGATGTCGACGAGGAAGGTCGGCGCGCCTCCAGCGCGCGCGAGGAGCTCTTCGTAGGCCTGCGCAGGTGGGAGCCGCTGGAGGCGCGCGCGGGCGGCGGCAAGGGTCTCTGCGGCACCGCGACTGCCTGGTAGCGGGATCAGCGGGTCCATCGGCGCCAGTGCGCATTTGCGCAACGCATCCCAGAGGGCGGTCCACAGTGACCCAGATCGGTCCGTCGTTGTGGGCGAGCTGGATGCGGCCGAGAAACTTGGACGACGCGAGGAGGACCGCGCGTTGAACGTATGTCTCTGGTGAACCGCAGATCAGAAGGGTGTTGGCTTTAGGCTCAGGACACGTCGAAGGTCCGTGGTCGCGATTGCAGACCTAATTATCGCGTTAAATTAAATACCAAGTCGAAGACGCGTATACGTGATTCTGAAGTAGCATTTGGTGTTGGAGAACACCTGCGACGCGTCGCAGGAATTCCTCGTCGTCCGTCTTGGAAAGAATGAGCATAACGCCCCAAGGGGGTAGCAAAAAAAAAATTAAGCATATCATGCCGAATTTTGTATTTAAGGTTTGGCCAGGGGGACCGACCGACCACGGCAATCACCGGGTGATGGCATCATTCTCCGTAAGGCTATTTCTCACGTGGTTCAATTGGCGTATGGGGCACAAATTCCATTGCTTTTGTGTGATTTACTTGGCTCAAGTCCAAATATATGAGCTTTGAGCCACCATAATGTTTCTCGGACTGGTGGTACAGCTTGGACACATCAGACATTGTTTGCGGGATATTTGATGTAGATAACTAGAGAAGATGTTAGCATTATGAGCTTGAAACCCCACACAGAATCTTTTATGAATGTGTATTCATTACATGTAGTCTCAGCCTACAGTAGCTCACTTTACTCGACTCATTGCCAAACACACCAGATTTTTGGTTCAAATGGTTGCTTTGCCCGCCGAGCTGAGCACTGCCACCTGTCAATCATTTCCTTTTCGGGACTATATTCTCAACAGAGGCCGCGCGAGGTCAAAAACTTGCAAGTAAGTGATTCTGGAGACTTCTTGAGGTTCTAGGAGGCCCTTCAAACTTTCTTCCAAAAAAAATTTTTAAGGGTCTCTCGGGGGGACCGACCGACCGGCATGATACCATCAATTTCTCACGTGCCACCCCCTTGTAACGCCCCGCCGGACGCCATCCGCGGTCTCGCCCTTGGTCATGGTCCTGACAACGACCTCGTGCGACCCGGTTGTGTACATGGTCGAGCGTGCGTTGAGGAAAAGTCGAAGACTGCGTCGACTTTTCCGGCGCAATCGACTCGCGCGATGCGGCGGATAAGTGAACAGACGTAGAACGTTGTGACATGGCGGCTGTGCTCATTTCAAGCTCCGCTTCAAGCCCAGTTCCCTTGTTCTCAATCTTCATCATCTTTTCTGAATTTCGGTGCCAGTCACTCAGAGGCAAAACTCAACACAAATCAATGAAAACCTTCAGCCGCGGGCAACTCAGGGCGCCGATAAAACATTTCGAGGGCGCTAAATCCGAGGCTGTGTGACGCCAAATAGCTAAATATGTATTTGCTTGGACATGACGACTCACAAGGGACCCAAGACTCTCCAACACCGCCCAAGTTCCTATGCTACTCTCACAGCCTTTCCATGATATATGGGCGCCCAACTAACCGCAACGCAATTCGAGGGTGCAATATCGTAGAAAAGCATCTATCATCTAGAATCGCCCCACAAAACTCCAGGAGCTCAAGGTATTCAAGTTCCCGCCAAATACGATTGAATCCATACGCCCCCAGGATCATTGACCGAACCTGAATCACGGCCAGTCCCGAATCTAAGTCTTGGACTTAATGCGCCCTTACGGGTGCTCGAAATACAGCCGGGCGATGATCAGGCTGACTGAAGTCGCAAGTTTGGACCTGGAAGTCCGTGTAAGGCTTCCATCACATTACAATTGCGGAGGTGACCTATCAAGAGTCCGAAGTAAGTTGACAACGCTTTTCGTGTGGGATAATGCTGACGATCGAATCGGTGGCGACCGTTGAGCAGCCGTTAATCACGAACCACTGAACGGGTCCAATCAATGGCCTAACCCGGTTTAATTGTCGAGAAAAGTTTCAACATATAAACAGCAGTCCAAGTCAATTCCTTCACTATCTTCGTTTCCTGCCTCCCAGCTCAACCGCACAAGCATGAGGATTTCCCTCCGATTTTTTGCCCTCGCTCCCCTCGTCGCAGCGCTCCCGCTTGCGTCGCATAATGTTGCAGTGGCGAGGGGCACGGACGCGGTAACCTGCAGTCTCTATCGTTTTACAGGGTGTTTAATGTGTTCCAGATCTCCCCCGAGACCCCCGAGACTCAAGGCAACGTGTGCGTATAGGCGAACGGAATTCATGTGCAAATATTCACATCTCCTTTAGTTTCGTTTGCACTAACAGTGGATTCGCGGGCACCTGTTCCGTTTTTCGCGGGGCGAGTGGCGAATGTATTAGCTTTCCGGGAGATTTCAACGACGATATCACAAGCATCGGTCCCGATTCCGGCCAGGACTGCTTCTTTTTACGCAAGTATTCTTCGTGGAACTAGACAAACCGTCAATTAATTTTTCATAACATCCCCCCATAGCGATCTCGGCTGCACTGGCCAGCAACTCGGTCCCATCAGAAGCCCTGGTATTTCCAATCTCGCCTCGAATGCCGGGTTCAACGACCAAATCTCGTCATTCCAGTGAGCGAATTACATCACACTTGATGTGGAGACTCATGAAAACATTACAGGTGCTTCTTTGGATGAATGAAAACTGATTGTCGCTGCATGGGGACACAAGTATGGCGGGCCCAGGCTCTGATCTCCAAAACAAAAAAAGCAAGGTTGTAGATTAGGAAAGGAATTGTCACACATAGCGGCATGCGTTAAAATGGAATGGTACGATGTTCATTGGAGATTTGATTTTAGGTCAGCTCTCAGCTCAAGTATCTGGAATCCGGAGCGCCGCATGCACGACGGTTATTTGGACAAAGCGGGGATCGTGCTGATTTTGAGATATGGTGTTGCGTCAAAATATTCAGGGTACTGAGGGACGCGTTGCGGTACAGGTAGAAGCAATGCGGCGAAGACATGAGCTACAACCACACAAAGCCAGTTACTGTTCGGACGGCAGTTTCCGGACACGTTCCCACGGTTCAAAAATCGCCTTCTGGAATGAACTTTGGGATTTTCGATTGGACGACAATTAGTGGCCCACGTTGGCGAGAATTCACTTATTATTTAATGAATACTCCATGCCCCACAGTACAGATACAAATCGCGGGACAATCTTTTGAAGTCAGTGCATACCACGTCCTCGTATCTTGAGTCCAAGAGGAAGTTGGTGCCAATCTGGAAATCGTATAAGCAAGGCCATTTCACGCTAATTAGCAAATAAATTGGACCGAGTATAACATGCAGTCCTCCATTTTTTGTATCTCATCTCACAAAATATCTTATTCGATGTTGAAGTACATTGCAATTTCCCGAATATCTTCGATCAGGGCCGGGGGGTTATCAAGTCCGGCAAAGTGTCCTCCAAGGTCATGCACTGTTTTCTCCCGTCAGTTCCGCAAACTTGTCGTAAAGCCGGAGACACGCACGTTTGTAGGAGACCAAATTCCCGATTTTCGCGACATACTCTTCCGGTCACGGACCGAGGTTGTACGGGAACTGGCTGAACAAGAGCGGGGCGTCTGTGGGGGCCCGGCTGTATACCGCTTTAATCCCGTCAGGGTTCTGGGCGTAAGACCAGACGGAAGATGAAAAGGACTCGGTGAGGAAGTAGAGGGAGATGGAGGTGAGGATCGGGGTGTTGGTTAGAACGGATGGGGGTGTGCCTGCCCGGGGGTCGGACCCTGGGTGGATACTTGAGCGCCTTCGGTAGAAAGCAGACCTTGAGGTTACGCACAAAGCTTGAACTTCCTTCCAATCCATGCCAGTTGGCCAACGGGACTATCGTACAAAGGCAATCCGATATCGTTAGGCTGTCAGGAAATTATGAGTGCGCTCAAGCAGGCACAGGCGCATTGACACGTACCTTGGTGGTCTGCTCAATGAAATAACCCATGCCCGTCGTGCGCCACTCGATATAGAACTCCTGGGTCACCCTCTGGATCTCCGAAAGGGTGATGTTGTTCCCGGCCATCTCCTTCGCAGATGGGGGAGGAATGGGAGGAAAGAAAAATGCGCGGCGCGGACGGTGGTGTTGAAGCAGACATAAATTCCCAGAGAGAATACATAACCTTTTTAGTCATCGTGAAGCAGGAATACTCAGTGGGCAAGACGCGCAATTTGACGAGCAAGAGGCGAGAGACGGCATTATTTTTCACATCGAGTAGCCCACAGCTCCGCCCTATAAATAAAAGGGAAGTACTGATGTAAGTCCGTGGAGTCGCTTCGAAGACGGATGGCTGTACCCAGTCAGTGCCATGCAGCGCATAGACAGAGTATCCCAGGACGTCGGTCATGAGGGTGTTGAATATTCTGGCAGTGTCATCGAAGATCCAGTTGGCAGGTGGCGCAGAGGAAAAGACGAATCCTGGAAGAGATGGGACCACGACGTTGGGGGATGCGTTCTTCTCATTGACTTGAGTCAATGGTTTGACTATGGGAAGGAATTCGTGGAAAGATCCTGATTAGACATTTCATATCGGTCTGAATTCAACCTGACTTGTGAGGATTAAAATACCTGGCCATCCGTGGAGCAAAATTAGAGGAATGGCGTCGGGGTTCGTGGATTTCTTATGCACGAAATGCACGGTTTGTTCTTCGACCACCGCGGCGAACTGGGCCAGTCTAAACGCAGCGACGTCGGATGAGACATCAAAATAAAAATGTAAAGCCAGTGAGAGTCCTGACTGGCTCAACTCGGCCTGCTGCGCCTCCCAGTCAAACGTCGTCGACCGCTCGGTCTTGAGATCACGGAGTACATCCAGTTCGATGCCTTTTTGGGGGCCAGCATCGGAATACAGAGCCTTGGCCGGAAGACGGGTGTTGTTCAAAAGCGACTTGAGACGCGGAATTTCGCGGGCCAGGTCGATTCTGAAGGGCTGCAGCTTGAACTTGCTGCTGTCATGAGCCCAGGTGCCCGTCGCGATGAGAATCGTACCGAGGCCGAGACGGGCTGCCAGGTGAGAGAGAGGCGCATTTGGGTGGTTTACATTAATTCTGTCGCGCAGGCTTTTAACGCGCAGATTTCTGTCGGATTTGTCAGGCACGTCGGGGACGCACGCCGGCAAGAGCCCTCAATAAGGAAAAGATAAAGCGGATTTGCAGGAGAGCTAGCAAGGATAAAGGCCGGCGGAGTCCGGTCTTTGCCATGGGTTGATCCGTGTATAATGTAAAGTACCTTGATCCTGTCGGTTGCGTAAAATGCCTGCAGTAGACCTTTTTTTTTTCATTTATTGGATTATGATACACACTGACGGGTCCTGAAATAAAGAACTGGAGAATAAGGGTGCGTTCGGATCATCCAAGTAATGCCGACAGGGCCTGCTCGCGAACAAGGGCGTCGTCATCACTTCAGCGCTATCTGTCAGCTAGCGCCCTTGAGAATAGGATAGAAGAAGCACCTCACGAGGAGGTCCAGCCTCGTTTTGAGCGCCTCGTCGAGCAGCAAGGTGCAGTGGAATGCCAAGTTGTTCAGCGTCTCGCACGTCAGTGGGCGGGTGGTGGCGGGTGGTGGCGAAGTCGAGGAGGCTGGGGACATAATTCAAAAAATCGGTGGAGCCGACTGCGCGTGCGCCGTCGAGTGAGCGGCCAACCCTACACAGTATCTGGATTGCACCGGTCCGAACATCGTCGTCTGCGTCTCTTGGGAATATAACGAGAGTTTTCTCTTGTAAACGGTATTGACAAACACACCCTAAGAGCTCAACAATCCGCGCTAAACTTGGAGGCTCCCAATCGTCCCGGTAGAAGTCGAGGGCTGCCAACATTTTCCATGCATAGCACCAGATTCTGGCGTCAGACGAATCCAACAATATCGCGACGCAACACGACTCTCGTACGAGCACCTGCTCCACCACCCACGCGGAGTCCTCGTCTGCTTCGATTCTGGCGTTCAACTCCTTCAAATCGAAGCCTTGATGGTGGGCGAGAGGTCTTCTAATCTGCCGGATATATATCAGTTTAATTGACGAGAGTCGGAGGTTTCATGCAGGGAGGAGTTACGACGCACGCCAGGTAGTAGCAGTAGATGTTCACCGTCGTATCCGAGAGTTCAATCCCGCGTTTCTTCTTGATGAAGGTACGTGCTTGACTGTGGTACACGAGCCGCCTCAATTCGGACGCGTGGACGGGGATTGTACCATCACTTTAACACTATATGTCAGTCATGCGCCTTGGAAAAAATGAGCGGAGGCACCTCAGGAGGAATTCGAGAGCCTCGTCGAGTAGCAAGGCCAAGTTGTCCAGCGTCCTCCCACGTGAGTGGGCGGGTGGTGGCAAAGTCGAGGAGGGCGGGGGCAAAGTCGGTGGAGCAGATTGCGCGCGCACCGTCGAGTGAGCTGCTGATTCTAGACAGTATCTGCATTGCACCGGTCCGAACATCATCGTCTTCTTCCCTGGCGTATCAGTTAAATCAGAATCAATGGATTTTTCGTAAAATGAGTTGACAAACGCACCCTAAAAGGACTACTAGTATTGGCATACAAGGCTCCCAATTGTCCAAGCAAACCTTGAGCCTGAGGGCTCCCAATATTTTGCATGTGCGGCGCCGGACTTCGGCGTCTGGCGAATCCAACAATACCGCGACAAGACACGATTGCTGTTGCACAAACGCCTGTCCCACCACTCGCGCGGAGTCCTCGTCTGCTTTAACTCGGGTGTTCAGCTCATCCAGAATCAGAGCCTTGGTGGCGGGCGAGATGTACTTGTAACTGCCAGATGTTATTTAATTGAGAGTTGTGGTCTCATGGTGCGGTACGAGTCACGGACGCACGCGAGGTAGCCGAAGCAAATCTGCATCGTCGCTTCCGAAAGCGCGATCCCGCGATTCTTCTTGATGAAAGTGCGCACTTGGCTGTGGTACATGAGCCGGATCAGCGGTTTGGCCATTGCGTGGATGGAGATCGTTGGGCCAACGGAGTTTCGGTCGGACCACCAACTATACGTGCTTTGGGGTGCGGGTGGGCGGTCTGGTGAGTGCATGTCGATGGGGGGGAAGGAAGGTTGGGCTACAGCAAGTTACAGCTCTTGAACTTCCCAGAATGATCGACAGATAGCCACCCGCTGAGGAGTGGCAGTTGGGATCCCGTGAGGGTTCGAAGTCTCGAAGAGAGCTGTACTTCATTTGAAGCTGGCAGCGGGCATTCTTCCCTGGATCGCACAGACTCAGCATACGGTGACAAAGGTCGCCGATCGGAGGGCTACAGTCAGAGGATCAATGATCATGATCACAAACCGACTGAGCAAAATTGACCCAGCAAAATTTATGCGGAACATGGGGATGCATGAAGAGCAATCTGAGTCGTAAAGCGACGGATATTGGTTCCGAGTGGAGGATTTGGTAGTTGTATTTGTTGAACCCACTGGGATCCAATTTTCTCGGTGAACCCTCTGGATTGCAATACTGAATGTTTGAACCTGCGTTCGGAGCGGGTACTGGGCTTATTCGGACCGGACTCCTACTCGACGTTGCCAATGATGCTTTGTGATCATGAGACTGCGATGCTTGAGCAAATCGAACGTTGCGGGTGGACCGTGGTTGAATCCGACGAGATTTGAATCATCCAATTTCGAAAATGTTGGACTCGGAGGCGGACTGAGAGGGAGGTGGCGATGGAGACCGGCGAAAATTGCGCGCGTCGACGGTCGGTTACACCGTTACTCGAGTACAGGAACCGTACATCTGTCTACTAACGAAAGTAGCGACGCAATTAATTTAATTAATGGTTTTTGCGTGGTGAGGAGGCCAAGACGAACGTTGGCAATGGACAAGAAGGATGATGGATGTCGGCCGAAAGAGGCAAGAGCGCGATCCACGTGAATACTTTCCGGAGATCTATTTGTAGCTCCACACTGTCGCTCTTTAACCTCTCCCCCGATCTCTCTCGCCCTCCCAGGAGGCGAAGAAGTAATATATCCTCCTCCTCCTCCTCCCGCTCGATGAATTTGGAGATCCCGTCTCCGTCGCGGCCAGTCTCTGCCGCCGTCTCCCCGACGTCCGCGAATACCACCGTCGCGGCCCCCCCTAAGCTCCGCCCGCCACGTCTGCGGCATCGCCGAATGTCCGCGCCGCCCCCGCACGCCGCCCCGCCCCGACCTCCTCCCTGCCGGCCCCTCCCGCCGTCGCTCGAGGCATTGGACTTGTCCTCAACATCCCCCGCTCAGGCCCTCTCGTCTCTGCGATTTCTCGTGCTCTCTTATCTCGCAGACCTCGAGCGGCTCATCGAGTCGGCGGATTGGGCGTCCGCATCGACCGCACTTGACATGTTGCATGCCATTCGCGCAGACGTGCGATCGCACCTGCCTGACCTGCCGGATCTCGTTACCCGACCTGCATCTCCCCGACGTCAAGACCCTTGTCGCCAGCATCAATTTTTCGCGGCCCCTATCCTATGTGCCCACTCTCTCTGCCCGCCTTAGAAGCCTCCATGCAGAACTCGCTGCCGAGTTTCCTTCTATCAGCCGTCCCTCGTTTGACTTTGAGTTCCGCCGTCCGTCCATCAGCAATACCTGGGTCGGCTACGTACCTCTACGTAGTCCTACGTATTCCCATAGGTCCTGTATTCCCTGTATGAAGGTCCCCCTGTACGTATTCACACGTATTTCGACCCGGTCTACGTATTCACACGTATTTTGGCCCGGTCTATGTATTCACACGTATTTCGGCCCGGTCTATGTAGTGCCCTGTATTTCACCGTATTTCACCGTATTTGAACCCGTATCTGCTGTATTTGCCTGTATTCAATGTATTTGCCTGTATTTCATGTAGACCTCACAATCGCTTGCAAAATGCTTCCAGTATCCCGAAATAAACCGACACAGCATAATAGAACGTGAAATCCATGATATTGAAGCAAGCTACTACTACACCAGGCACTCTGACTACCTAACAAAACGGCGACCTGAAAGAATGTGTGCACCAGGTTTGAAAAGAGGTTGTACAGCAAAAATTTGTTGAGAGGGACAGAGCCCTTCATGGTCTGCAGCCACGTCTCACCCTTTTTGATCCACAGGGGCGCTCGGTCTTCAAGCTGTTTGCTGAGCTAGTAAAAAGTGAGGTTAGCATAGCATAGAAACGGAGGGAGTGACAAGGAGACAAGACGAGTGTGTTCATGTGCTTGGTGACAGCACGCAGCCACAGGGACAGTGCTGTCCTCTGCGCCAGTGTTCATTGAGCACATGTGGTGTGCCCAGAAGTGCTGCTGCATGGGGGTGAGTGGTGGGTTTCGATGTGGCCGCCTGGGGCTTGGGGGCAGCAGGGGCAGCAGCTTTCAGTGGGGGTTGGCAGCAGCGGCGTTCCCTTGGGATACCATGGTGCAGGCTCCGAACCCACCGGTGGTTTTGACAGACTGGGTGGAAGGGTCATTGCGTGACCGTCGACATGTGAGTAAAATGACATACCACCAGGCACAGGTTCTTTGCCTTCCCACCTGCGCATTTGGTCCCAGCGGGCAGACTAACAAATTTGAATCAAACTCCAAACTGATAAAGTACGGTGGCACTCACGAGAATGTAACTTGGTCAGTCTCAACTTTGGATGGTTTCTAGCAGCGAATAATCAGTTTTGGATATGGTTTAGATCCCCACATACATGGTTTCCATTCCCGGCGACGAATTTCTTCCCCATACCCGTTTGATCAACCTCGACCGAAATGGATGTGGAGCCGTTGGCCCCCGCGTTGACTTGAGTTCAGCCAGCAGCAATGAGTTCAATTTGATTCATCTCGCACAACTATAGCGTGGATGCACAATTCTGGACTTTCAAGGTCACGGATCCATCGGTGGCAGCAGTGATAGCAGTTGAGGTGTTGAGCTTGGACAAGCACATTTAAAACGTGGTGAGGAGGTGTGGAGAGCTGACGCGGGGTGCCAGGTGGCTTTGATGTCACTGTTGGGGTCAAAGCCCATAGCGACTGAGGCGCTGGTTGGGAGCTGCCAGGTGCTTGCCAGTGCCGTGGGCTCAAGGGATTGGAGGGTGGTGATGTTAAAAGATGGAGGCCGGGAGCAAGGATGGTGTTGGTTGAGGTGAAAGAGAGGTGGACCAAATATTTGGCCATGGTTCGTCTTTATGCACGTGTGTGGCATGCACATATGCTGACCAAGCATTTGCTTTTGGTGTACCGCCTCTGCGTGACTTGTGAGTTCCTGTGCATCGCTCAAGCGTCGCTGCTCCCTTCTCTGCCCTCGGTTCACTCAGCGTCTACGATTCCTACGATGAAACCCCGCACATAGGAACATGTTTCCCTAGCAAATCGGTCCAGCTATCCGCCATTCTCGCAGCCCCGAACTCGGACGAGCTCTTGAAGGACCTTGCCACGCTCGTCTCGCACCGCGGCGTCGTATTTTTCACAGATCAAGACATCGAGATCGAGAAACAAAAGGAGCTTGGAATGCGCCTCAGCAGACTGGGCGGAAACCCCGTGACCTCTACACTTCACGTCCACCCCATCTCTGAGTTGACCTCGGAACTGACCTCGGACGTGTCCGTGATCTCATCCGAGGGGTGCGTTCTTTGTTTTTCGATCTGTTCATCTCAGTAGCTGAGGTCCTATTGCGCAGCGGCATCGCGCGAGTTGGATACAGTAACTCCAACCAGGCGAGCAATGGCTGGCACACTGATATTACCTTCGAGCCTGTTCCTTCCGATTACGCGATTTTGAAGATGCACACTCTTCCTGCTGGTGAGAATTGACACTATCTCATGGTGAATCGATCTGAGCTATGCGTACTGCTGCGGGCACGGGCGGGTGTGCCGCAGAGATGGTTACGCGCACGGTGTGGGCTATGCACACCGTCACGCGCTCCCTGCTCCCCGCGCTTGCCTCCTCCCCAACCCTCCTCCCCAACCGAAGCGCAAGTCGAACTTACCCAAACCCATGAAGAACACGCAAACGCAAAGGACGACTGGCACATGTACCATCCCTCTGGCCTCCTCCTTGTCAATTCCCGCGCACCCCATCCCCGCCCTCATCCGCACGCTGCCTGGGCGCACAAGCTCGCACACGCAAGCACCACCCTCCGTCAGGCCACGGCTGAGTAAACTAGGCGCCACGGCTGCTTGCCGCCTGAGGGGCTTTGATGCGTGGTGGGGGTACGGCTGCCAGACGAGTATGACCAGATCGAGCGCGATCTGGGACCGTTCTACGGTGTGCGCGGGGGTGAGTTGAGAGCGGTGCAGCGTGGGTGGGAGGCGCATATGGACTCGTACACGCTCGGCAAGGACATGGGGGACGGGCAAGACGCGTATGGAGAGGTGTACACAGACGAGGAGTCCGAGTCTTTGGGCACAGACACAGACGCGGACGGTGCGCGCAGAGACCGCCTGCACATGCTCAACTTCTGGGGAGCATTCGCAGCAGCAGCAGGTGCCGGCACTGGCGCCAGCACCGCATACACATCCACCTTCCCCAGCTCCCTCACGCCCATGCCCAGCAGTGCCGTGTGCACCCTGAGCAGGCGCACGAGGTGCGCGGCCTGCGTCTTGCGCTGCCTCTGCTTGCGCTCCTCCTTTCCTTCCACCCTCTCATTATTGTTATTGTTATCGTTCTGCACCCCGGCGCCGGACGTGGAGGTTGTAGGCTCAGTGGGGGCAGACTTGTCCCTATTCCTGCTTGCGCGCGCACACCTGTTTGCCCTCCGCACCGCACCCTTCTCCCCACCCCCATTCTTCTTCTTCTCATTTTCGTTCTCTGACGCACTCCCAGCGCTCTTCCCCGGTGGCAACGCAAGCATCCGCCCCACCCACACCACGCCCTGCGTCACACACACGACGCGCACAATAAGCTCCTCGGGGAGCACGCGCGCAGAGACAAGTCGCGCAAAGGAGCACGCGGCGTGTGCAGCGTGTGCAGTGAGAGCGAGTGTTTGGGGGGCGGGGGTTCTGGAGGGGGAAATTGTCAGGATTCACATTCAGGAAAAGACAATAGATAGATGGGATGGATGAAGGGAGGAGGAGAGGAGGGTGCGATAAGAGACTCGACCTGACTCACCTCCCATCCCTCCACAACGTATGCAAAAGCACTAGCTCCATCCTAAACCGATCAATCCATACCCTCAGCGGGTCGCGCTCCTCCCCTTCCTCACTCTCCCCGCCGGCCATATCACCTGTCTCCCACCCCTGCCCGCTTCCCCGTCCCACTCCCCCTCCTCTTGCTCCGTTCTCCGCATCTAAAGCAATCAATCATCGTGAGTCGGCGCCAGACAGACAGAGCACCTGCATATCTTCCCCTCTTTCCCCTTCGATAGCCCCGTTCTTCGCCTTGAGCTTGCCCTGCTGCTGCTGTTACCAATGCACAGCAAGCACGTGAGGACCCCCGCGAGGCTCTCCCCCGCAGTCTCGAACGGCACGCACGGAGGTACCACGCGACGGAACAGAGGGTGTCGGATTCGTAGCTGCGGCGAGCGAGAAGCAAGAAGGTGTCCTGCTCGACGTCCCTCACCCGCACGAGCCCCACAAAGGCAGCGAGTGGCGCTGCCCCGGCTGCCAGGCCCGCCGCGTCCCTGTCCCCACCGCCCACCGCCTACCGCTGCTTCTGCAATGCTGTTCCCTCCCCTGCGCCCCCGCGCATCTCCACCCTGCACTCCTGCGCCTCCCCGTGTGCCCGCATCCGCCCGGTGTACGCACATCCCTACTCGCTCCTCTGCCACCCCGGCCCCTGTATAAAAGCTTTTTTCGCTGAAAAATATGAGGTTCCACAAATGAGGTTGAGATCAACAATTTACAAGCACAAGTTATGAGGTTTTTGTGCTATTCCAGGTTGAGGTTGAGGACGAGGGGTAGGTTGAGGACGAGTTTTCATAGGACGAGCAAATAGCTTTAAGGTTGAGTATGAGACACGAGGTTGTGGGGTGTAGGTTGAGTACGAGTTATCATAGGACAAACAAATAACTCTAAGGTTGAGTACGAGACACGAGGTTGTATGCGGTGGTTTAGAACGAGGGTTGAGGTTGGGGGCAAGACTTGAGAGCTAGTCAAGTCTTGATCATCATTCTACCAATCAGTTGATCAATTGCTAACCTTAGCTGTGACACTGTGACACAACAATTAAATTAGAAAATTGATAAGTAATTTGAGGTCTATTTTCTGGCTTTCTTCACAGTTCTGGTGAGTAATTGCTGCATATACTAGCTGGATAACAACTGGTATTGGTTTCCAATGCTCTTCCAATGTTTTTAGTCCATATAACTGGGTGGCCACTAGTATTTTTTATTACACACAAAAAAAAAAAATTGGGCCCTGATTATTTATATTAGGAAAGCAGGCAATTTATATCAAGGTCAACACATACTCCATGATTTGAGGTGATCATATGTTATATTGTTGTTGACCCTATTCAGCATGCCCCAGGATCATGGAGACTCTGGTTAAGGCTCCTAGTAGATATTCCAGGACACATAAAGAGCTCTCAGCCTGGAACCAGGGTAATCAGCATAAACTCAAAATATGTCAACTGACAGTCTGACACTTTTGGTTATTTTGTGAATTGGGCACCAAGGGGACCACTGAGTGTGAAATTTTGAAGTGTTTTGATCAGGTTTTGGCTGAATGCTGTTTCTGAGGATATGGGTTTGAGAACAACTTTGGTTCCATATAGTGGTTATGTTTCAAAACACCATCTGGCCAGAACTTCACCACAACACTTCAAATAAAGCTCAATCTGAGCCATCTACACTGTCTCTTCCTATTCCCTGTGTATATTTTACACTGACTGTCAGGGGAACCCCCCCCTCTGGCCACTTCTGTGTCTGCTGCTCCAGCCCCTTTTCCGTCTGCCCCATCCACGGATCCAGAACATCTGTCCTGCTCCTGCTGCCACGTGCTATGTGATCAGGCCTGGGATCATTGTAGATACCTATGGACACATGCTACGGGGTAGTTACTGCCCCTTTTCCGTCTGCCCCATCCATGGAACCATCCAGGGTATCTGTCCGCTCCTGCTGGCACGTGCTATGTGATCAGGCCTGTGATCATTGTAGATACCTATGGACACATGCTACTGGGTTACTGAACTGTATACAAGGTTTCACCTAGCATGGAAATCCTCATCCTTTCTTCTCTTCGGATTCCCCTGCTAGGTGCATAGTATTTCCACTCCTGTATTCTAGTACCTATATTTATACTTCAGATTCCCCCACTAGTTTCCATGCCCTGCAAGCTTAAGGTTGCCCTTACACTGACATGCCTTTCATAACTTGAGCAGCCTGGTTTATTGTGTATTTACAATGAAACATCATGACTGTAAGGGCAACCTTAGGTGGTAGTTTAAGTACAAGAGAGTATGGGAGGTGCTGTGGAGTGATGTGGGTTCATATATCAAACCAGTGGAGTAATGACATCACACTTTTGGGGAAGCTTGGCCAAATCTTGGAGCAAATCCACAGCCTTTTTCAACACAATTTTTCATGATGAATGGTAAGGAGACCGAAAGATAGAAAACTGCAGAATATAGGTCATGAAATGTACATTGAAATTCAGGATGGCTGTTGTGACAAAACATCATGAAACTTGAAATTCAACATAAAAGTATTGAAATTTATGATGAATATTTCTCATAGTGCCAGGGGAAAAAATTAATACAGTCAGGAATTATTTATATTGCTGCACCATCCCAAACAGTTTCAATCAGTTCCGTGACCATTGGGTTACTGATTGACTCCTCTACACTCATATACCCCTTCATAAGCTTTGCACCAAGCCACCCAGAGCCATCCAGTGGCTATTTTGGCATGCAGTGTCTGGTGGCTACACCAGCCACAATGTCATCCAGTAACTCCACTGGTGGCTAAAAATATGATTGCTGTGTTATTTTAGCCACCATGACCGCATGCCTGATGAGCCAGCTCAGAGCCACCTGGTGGCTTCTGGTGGCTCAGCACAAAGCCTCTCCTCGCATTTATCTTGTCTGTTGTCCTTGGACATCCGACACTGTACCTTAGTTACAACCCCTAGACTTTAGTATATAAGCTGTAGCTACTTTTTAGTACTTACTATTCTAGTCTAAACTCCAGACTTATTTGTTGGAACTCTTCATGCTTCAGTCACCCTTGTCATCTCAGAACCCGGAATCTGCTCTGTGCTGACATATGGCCAGGAATACAATTTATCAAATTCGCTTTTTTCACCATATTATTGTACTATAATAGGCTCCAAATTGGCCTGATCAAATTCAAAGAGCTTAGAATAACATCCCTATATGGTTAGATCACCCAAAATGGTTGAATTATGAGCGAAAGAAGGGCTGATGTAGGGAATTTCCTTTTTGGGTGATAGGTGTTCATGTCCCAAATTGCTGGAGAACAGAATTGGTAGTAAATCAGTTTCTCCACTTGCACACATTCTGACAGGTAAATATTGTTTCTCTTCTCAGGGGGAAAGTCCTTTGATTGGAAATTAATGTCAAATGCCTTCCACAGTTATTTCTAGATTTGTGAATTCTAGTTCTTGGCAGTGGTCTAGTAATCAAGTATTTTAGTTGCAGTTTACCATCAGCATTTACCTAATGTAGCTGCTCCAACTTTTACTAATAATCAGGGTCCTTTTTTTTTGTGTGTGATAAAAATACTAGTGGCCACAGTTGTATGGACTAAAAACATTGGAAGAGCATTGGAAACCAATACCAGTTGTTATCCAGCTAGTATATGCACCAATTACTCACCAGAACTGTGAAGAAAGCCAGAAAATAGACCTCAAATTACTTATCAATTTTCTAATTTAATTGTTCTGTCACAGTGTCACAGCTAAGGTTAGCAATTGATCAACTGATTGGTAGAATGATGATCAAAACTTGACTGTTTTCCTCAGCTCTCAAGTCTTGCCCTCAACCTCAACCCTCGTTCTAAACCACCACATACAACCTCATGTCTCGTACTCAACCTTAGAGAGTTATTTGTTTGTCCTATGATAACTCGTACTCAACCTACACCCCACAACCTCGTGTCTCGTACTCAACCTTAAAGCTATTTGCTCGTCCTATGAAAACTCGTCCTCAACCTACCCCTCGTCCTCAACCTCAACCTGGAATAGCACAAAAACCTTACACCTTGTTCTCTACAATACTGTCCTCAAACCCTGTTTCTCGCTTGCATATTTTTCAATGATAAAAAAGGTCATATCCGGTTCCGCGTTCGCGCCACCATCTACGGAGGCGACAGAAGTGAAGCGGGAGGAATCATCGGCACGTGAGGACTCTTCGGTCGAGTGCAAGTGGGACAAAAATGCACGCGAACGGAGGTGTGTGTCGAGGTTGAGCCCGGGGTGCACCGGGTTGGGGGAGGACGGTGCGTCGTTGAAGGAGCTGTGCGTGTCGTGCATGTCGACCGAGGTGGACCGTGTCCGGGGCCAGTTGGGCTCGACCTGCAGCGGCGAGTCGACAACGAGCGGAGTCTGGTGGTGTAGCAGTCAGTTGCGCGCACAAAATAAAGAGAGATGAGGATGCACAGGCACAGCTGCAGCCTCCAGGTTCAACGGCAATTTTTGCCTGGCGCAGACACAGACAGTTCTAGCAGCGCTTTAATGGCGACCCAGTGGTTTTCCGACTTTCCACTGGTTGTTTCTCCGCTGCAAAAAGGTGAGTAAAATTCATAATGCAGCGAAGACACAAATGTGAATATAGGAGAAGACGTACACGTCTTGATAGTATCAATAGGCGCGTTGGAGAAGGGATCTATGGCGTCGGAGATGAGACCGATGAGCATATGCTGGTAGGACGGTAGCTTTTCGAGCCTGGCTGCATCTGGAGCGCAAACTTTTTGATTTCCTGGTATGTTCTCAGTCAGTCATCAAACGACCAAAAAACGCAAACCGCGATGTCAGGATCAAATTGGAAGGAAAGCACCCACCCTGATTCGTTCGCCTGCCGCAGCACCATGAGCGACACTCCTCAATACAGTGTCCCGATTCCCTCCTCCCGCACGATAGTATACACCGTATGTCCCGCGTTCCGATGCCGGGGGTCTCCAGCGGGTCCGTGAGCGAGCGCATCTGTGCCTGCAGCCGGATCTTCACCACCTCCATCGGGGTCACGACCGCTATTGCCTCCGTCATCCCTGCGCCGAGCCACGCGAGCAAAATCTCGCCCGTGCTGGTCTTGCTGGTCCATCCTTTGTACTGAAGTGGATGGCCATCTTGGGGACGATGCCGGAGAGGACGGCGCCGAGACCTTTGTACAGCACGAGCGGGCCCTTGTCTGTTGTCCGCGTTAGATAGCTACCTCGCCAAGAACCGCGAAGAACGTACCCCCGGTGTGCGCCCCGACTTAAACAGCTGCATCCGCACCTTAATTGTGTTGAGCGGCTGGCACACCAGCTAGAATGGAATGAACAAAGGCGGGAAATGGACGCGCAACACGGCCTACCGACTCGCACCCTTCCGCAATCCCGTCCGTCGCAATGTGTGTCGCGAACCCCACCGGCTTCTTGTTTCCCGAGTGCGACACGTGGTTGAGTGAGGGTATCAAGCCTGAGTTTGTTTGGACCAGATGCTGTGGTCACTGGTCAGTGTCCGCCTGTGTGCCGGTTCGTCCAAATCGTCGATTTGACCAACAGCCAGCGCGAAGCTGGTTGCGCTTCACATGAGAATGAGGCAGGGAGAATGGGGAACACTGTTGATTAGTCTAATGATGGTATGCCGGCACAGGTCCAGAATCTGGCAGAAAAGGACAGGTGACGGCATGAGCGGTGCTTCTTCGGCCGAACGATGTTGATCAACCCTGTTCCCTGCCTCAAAATGTGGCCCATCACCCTAACAAGTCTCTTCTATGTTCCACTGGTGGCCTCTGAAGTGCTCAGCAGGCACTCAGATGGCGCCCAAATCCTCACTACGGCTGTGGATGTCTTTATCAAACAAGCTTTTCACGGAGTGGAGTAGCCTGGGTGGCGCTGCGGTCACGGTCGTGCGTATGGACTGCATGTAGTGATTCCGGACAGTTCCTGGATGTGCTGCCATCAGAAGATCCACACTCAGGCTGGGCTCATTATTGGCTCTCGGTGTTGTTTTCAACCCTCAGGGGAATCCAGCGGCCACCTAAACCAGAGGTCAGCAGATGGCATATCGTGGGCATCGTATTTACCTTTTCATTCCATCCCTTAGGCTGTGTATATTCAACTCTTGCTAGCTATAGTGATGCTTGAGGTACAGAATTCTGATTCCCCCCCGCTGGCGTCGCTCACGAATGACAATGCATTCAGGCCTGTGATGAAGGAGATTATCAAGTACCGCCTTGCAGACGAGATCTTTGGGCTCCAGCTGGTGGATTGGAATTCTAGGTGAGTCGGTTAGCACTTTCAACCCATTATTCTTTCTCCACTTTTATTATTGCTATTGCTATTGCACCCCAAGCTGATGGGCTAATGTTTTGATTTGACAAGGTACCAAGCCACCATCCAACTCGAACTCGTGGGTGGCACGAGAACCCGCACACCGGCGAACACCTCGCTCCCTTGCGAACCCTGTGCCATGCTTGGGATGTAATCTGTAATCTTGCGCTCGCGTGGGCCTTCACCTTGTGGGTCTTCTACAACATCCGCCTCCCGATGAAACACTTTGTCACCACACACCAGCAGTTCTTTATCAGCCCCGTCCATGCAAAGTCCGTGCAGGCGAACACCGTGCTCGTCACGGGCATCCCGACACGCTACCTCAACCCAGTGGCACTCCACGCAATGTTCAAGGACCTGCCTGGCGGCGTGAAACACGTCTGGGTCAACCGCAACCTGCGGACGCTCCCAGACATCTACGATCATCGCATGCCAGTGACGGCTGAGGGGAGCTTTTCGATCCAGTTGACCCAGGTAGCGGTGGTTGCGAGTGAGTGCAGGTTCAAGATGAGACCGACGAAGGCGACGGTGTGGTATGAGGCGAATGTGCTCTCTAGATCAACTAATCTCATTGGTTGAATTAAAGTCGATGCTTCCTCGTTCTTTATCGCAAGTTGACTGATATATCCAGCAGGTGCATTGCTTTCTTCCTCTTCCTCTGCTCTACGTATGTGATGCTGATATAATGGTGCAGGTCTGCATGGCAGGACTGTTCTTCCTCGCGTGGGACCAGAATCAGAACCAGTCCTCCACGCCGTAGGCGATTCTTATGATTGCTTTGATCGTGCTCACTGTGAGCTTTCTTTTAACTTTATTTATTTCAAAAACATAGCACTGATGACTTTTTACCATCCAAAGCCGCTGCACCCAGATGACATAGCACTTACAACACTTGAAGCTTCTGCGATTGGTGTCGAACCTGTGAGCCGTGTCATGAACTCGAGAGGGCAGTTCGACCCTGCCTGCTGCAGCACCGCAGGCAGCGGCGGAGTGTCCGACAGTGGCTAAATAAAATGTCAGTTGCATCCGAGCAAGCGCAAGCACAACACAGATTAATTTACCATTCCAACTGTTTTCCCGCAGTTCCGTTGAGTTCTCTCTGTTCGCAGCCACGGCCGCAAGTGCTCCAGCATCCAGTAACAGGAGTTCTGAGTTGCTCAGACAACATCTCAGGCTCGTTTTGCAACTACTTTAATAGATTAATTATGTCTCTATCCGGAAGAAATGCGCCAACTTACCGTGAAAGCACACCCATCTTGGATATCCGGTCGTCGAGCAGCTCCTCCCGCCCGAGCGTCGTGAGCGCCTCCTTCTCTTTAACGACTGCGATGTCCCCTGTTTTTTTTTTTTGTGGACAACGAGCAGCTCTCCTCGCCATCGATTCTGGTTTAAAGCTCGCACCCACGATGGGGTGGCTTCCGGGCCACAGTGTATGGCTTCATCCTGTTTTGGATTTGCGGATGCAGTTCATCCTGTGGAGGGTGACTCTACTCCCGCATAGAGAATTTGTGGGTCCAAGATCCAATCGTGTACCCGGATGCATTCTCGGAGCATTGCGGCTGGCAGCGAGTCTCCCGAACTCTGATGTGAATCGCGATTCTGGCCTCGAATTCGCATCTACCAGCTCCCCGGCGCCGCTTCTTTCCTGATTCTTGATTTATTCGGCACCGCCGCTAACAATCTTCAGAAAACGGATCGGACCCCTCACTGGAACCGCTTCGCTACTCTCCTGGCCATGGGTTGTCTACAACGCCGACTACAAGGGTGTCCTACACGCCAACAGTGCGGACACATACTTCTTTGTCAGCTTCCTCCGCATGATGGTGCGCATCTTCCTTCCCATCTGGACTGTCTCCTGGGCCATGGCCTCCTACTCGTCACCAGCGTCAACACCCATGTTGAGCCCAACACCAAGCTCAACCTCTTCATCATCGGTAATGTCCAGCCCGACAAGCAGGTCCGCTTCTACACCGGATGCTGTGATCTTTTGGTTCTGGGTTACTAATTGATGTTAACACACAATGAAAATGCGGGGCTTCATAAGAATGATACAACCGACACCAAGGCAGATGCTGTGAAGAAAGGAAAGTTGTACGCCCAATATGTGGTCTGCTTTGTGAAGATGGGTGTATCGTACAAGAAGAATACGGCAGAACAAGAATCCAAGAATTAACAGTAGTTGTGGTGCAGAACAGCTTCATGAGTTTATCACGAAATTTGGGGAGTAGAAGAACTGAAGAAGCTGCAAGAATTCGCAAATTTGTCTACGGCTCTCGAGAGAACGAACGGTGGTCTTGGAAATATCGACTATTATAGAGAAGTAGAAAAGAACTCTCAAAGTTGGAGGTCCAATTCCGTCATAACACGCAGAACTTCAAGCGGCAGAAGCCACCAGTACTTCAGTGTACTTAGAACCCTGTATTTATGATCATACTTAGACGGAGTTCACAAAACCTGTGACGGAGCCTGAGGCTTCGGCTTTATACGGACAACGAAGCAACCAGTGGGCGGGCCAAAGAGCCGCAGAACTGAGCAGCGGGTGGTGGCGGACAAAAAATGTCTAGATTGTGGCATGGCAGCCTTCTGGGCCTGTGCCGGCATGCCATCATTAGACTAATCCACGTATCTCCCAGGAGAATCAGCATGCAAACGCTCGGATCAACAACATAACACCATGGGAGCCGTGACTGGACGTGTCAAGAATTCACGGACTCTGTGAATCCTCGCCCAAAGGCAAATACGCCCTCTTTGGCAGAAGCACCGAACACATCCCCCCCACCTCGGACATAGACCATCCACTCATCTTTGGCTCCGGGGCTCTGCACGTGTGCTCTCTCTGTGGGATTCTTTCTCTATATCCTCCACATCTCGCCTCCTCACTCCCTCCCCGATTGTCGAAGCCGCTATTGCTCGCAACAAATGTGCATGCTCGCCATCCACATCCACCGAGGTGACTTAAAAAACTCTACAATGGGAAGAACAAGATTCCCATGCAAATCTTCCACGATGCGTACTTTGAGGGTAAAATCGACTTCAAGGGTGAGATTTTTTTTTCTATTGCGGAACGGCGTTATTGAAGAAGTGACGTGTCAAAGGCGATGTTCTGGAGATTTTGGAACAGCGTCAAGACTGGGCGAAATTCATGTTCACCCAGGGGCTGTTCAGATATGTCTTCATGGACTTCATCCCTGAGCTCATTGTGCACTCGAAGAACCAGGATGAAGAACAAGTCCGCAATCACTACGACTTCTACTCATGGTATGTCGTTTTGTTATGGGTTAGAATTGAGGACTGAACGTGCACAGGTTCCATGTGATCTACACTTCCAGTGTCGTGCTTTCCCCCGATACATTCGAATCTCTGGAGACTCTTCAGGACAACAAGCTTGCCATCGTATGCAACAAGCTTGACCTGAAGCCCATGGACCGGTAAGCCTCGCAACCTGTCGTTTTCGTCTGCATTATAAAATATTTCCCAGTCTTCTGCTGCGGTTGGGGCACCCTCGTGGCTTACGCCGCCAAAAACTTCGGTGTTACCCTCGGCAAGAACCAGGCAAAATTTGGCACGGAGAGGATAGCTCAGAACAGGGTGCGAAACAAACACCAGACCCTGCTCTTTCATGCCTCGTCTCACCCAATGATTTAGATTCCCGCCGACAAGGTCCGTATCTTGTGCTGCGATTACTGTGAAGACGCGTCACCACGTCGCGTTGATCGCCAGTGTGATGTCTAAATCTGGTATGTGCTAGCACAGCCCGCACACACTTCGGACCGCTATCGCCATTCCATTCTAGACCCCCAAAGCGCTCATTGTGCCCGCACACCGCGCATGACTCTCACCTGGGACACCGGCGGGCGGGTGATGAAATGGGCTCTTTTGTGAGGATTAACAGGGTCTAGGTCGGGCAAGGGCAAGGCCACGAAAAACTCCAACGAGGCAGAGTATTGCACAATATTCGACAACTTAATTGCTGGCCGGAGTACCCCACCGCAAGCTTGCTGCTCAGCATTGCGATGAATTTCATGGTGCATTCGCTGTACAGCGAGCCAATCGTGGAATTAATGTTTCACTAGTTGACCTCGCTCGACAATGTCCAGACCACGCAGACAGACAGTAACACTGCCAAGACGATGGCCTTGGATCACCTCGGCGTCATCCCGAAGATGTACACACCCTCGTCAGCATCAAGCTCTCACTCAAATACACGCAGCTCCGAGAGGTCGAGTCCATGCGTGTTATCGCCTGGGCGCACCAGAACCGCAACCTTGCAGACTTTGAGAAGGCGCCGCGCGACTACAAGGATAAGTTGTCCTCGGAACTGACCATCCGCTCGCACCTCACCACATTGTACAACACGCTCCTCAAGTCGCCGAGTTTGCGCCCCACCCTCCTCTCCCCGCTCTCCGCCTTGTAACACTTGTTGTCCTCCTCGGATGGATCGCGCTTCTCATCAGGTGGCAAGACGGTGGGGACGTTCCTGCCTTGGTCACCTCTTTTCCTGCTCTCACCTTTGTGTCCGATCTCGCCCACCTGCGCACAGCACCTCCGCCATGCCTGTCGAGCTTCCGCCTGTGTTGTGGTCGGCTGTCAACGGCTGTCCAGCTTTACATTAATTTGAGTCTTTGGGATTTTACTTCGCTGACTACAGTAGTTTCAGACTGCGTGCACTTGGGTGATATCCGGGGTTCTTGCCATTTTCTGAATGCCCTTGCAGTATCTGTTGTAGTCTACTAGTAGTCCTTCAATATAATGGGTTTATAATCTTCCCGCAATGTGTGACAATATTGCAGTTCATTGCAGAGAACCTGTTCTTTCCTTACATAGCAGGTCTCGTGGATTTCCACTCTGAGTAATTTACTTTTTCTTTCCTTATATAGTAGGTCTCGTTGCAGCCTCGGGGCATCATATTTCCGCACCTGCAGAAATACTGTGGAAATGTTGAGGAAATGATGAGGAAATACATTATTTCCACTGAATTTCCGTGCCGTGGAAATGTTGCGGAAATGATCATTTGCACCCAATGTTAGCAGTGAACCTGTTGCAAACGCGTGGGGAATTCTTCACTATCTACACTACATATATTACTTTGCTGTAATTAAGGTACAAATTAAGTCTGTCAGGCACAGGTACAGGCACAGGAATGAACGGCGGGAACCTGGTAACAAAGTGCGCCACAGAGGCAGTGTGCACACATAACTCGTAACTCCAACACAGATTTCTTGTACAGTAATGGTACCCCATAGGATTTGTACATTGACAACTTGATGAATCTATCCTGCTTCCTCTTGCAAAAGCGTGTATGACCCACTCCAGATTCCAAGCCATACTATGCAGCGTGACCGACCTTCCCTTCCGGCGACGTGAAGCTGTCGAGCACTTTGTAGTGCAAATAGAGAATCTCTCAGACATGCACATCAAAATTCTGTTCTATTTTGATGATGGTGGAACCAGTTATAATTGCAGCCAAGTCAATGCATCCTCATCTTTGATTTGGGTTCTGTTCTATTTTGATGATGGTGGAACCAGTTATAATTGCAGCCAAGTCAATGCATCCTCATCTTTGATTTGGGTTCTGTTCTATTTTGATGATAGTGGAACCAGTTATAATTGCAGCCGAGTTGATGCATCCTCATCTTTGATTTGGGTTCTGTTCTATTTTGATGATGGTGGAACCAGTTATAATTGCAGCCAAGTCAATGCATCCTCATCTTTGATTTGGGCATTGCTGGAATGGCAGCACACAGATACCAGTTTAAATTGTGCTAATACACCATGAGGCCCGAAGTTTCTCTAGTTTGGCTGAATAAAGCAGTTTAGGTCTGACCTGGGTGTTATGTGAATCATTGAATGTACAAACATTACCTGGCAGAAACCGGATATTTTAATGGCTCAGTGGATCATCAGAGGATGTCTTTCCCCATCAACTAATGAAACAGTGATTTAAACCTCAGCATGTGTTTGAAAACCGCCCTGAGAACAGGGCATTCCCAGGCCTCGGCATGGACTTTATATAGGTAGAAGGTAGGTGTACACCCCCCAACAACTCTTAAGATGCCTTCTCAGCCCACTGCCAGTCAAGTCCGACTGAACAATATTACAACATGTTTGACGATGACTATCAATGCCCTGCAATTGCTTGCTACCAACTTTGATACCCCTTTCCTTCAAGCCATCTTGAACACAACACAGTCCCTTCTGGATCATATTCAGGTAGAGTTCAGGGTTTGCTTTTACAACCATCCTGGCTCACCACTCTTCTCAGGCAGTCAAACAAAACAAAGACAGCTGCGTGCAGTTGATGGAACAGACCTACACATTGATCAATGCAATTATAGTTGTCCATGGTTCTGCAACCAGTGGGGTGCTGCCACCAACTATCCTGGAGAATATTGGAAAATTCACTGAGCATGTTTCTTGCAGAAAGACAATCTTTTCTGTACTGACAATCCATGTAGGACTCTGCATAAAATCCACACATTTGTGGAGGCTCAAAGAACTGGCAACAAAATCAAAAAATTCCTCCGTCAGGGAGAGTTGAGCATGTTGTTCAGGGATTGCCAGTCAGGTTTGAAACAAGGACTGGATTTCTTTCAGGTAAGCCTATCACTGTTCTGGGAGATCTCATTGATGGATACCATGCAGATTGGAGGTGCCAATATATTGACAGATCTTTCAAAGATGCGACAGGAGGCAGAACAGAGAAACCAGGAAGTGCTGAGGATGATTGGAGAACTCTCTGATACAACTAGTTCAGATGGACTATCCATGGTCAAGAAATGTTCCCCACTTTGCCAATATCATACTAAATTCTTATCAGACAAGCCGTGTTTATTCAGGATCCCACAACAGGTAGTGATTTGATTCATCCAATGATCAATTACTCACAGTAATCTCCAGCTCAACCTCAATCTCTATGCTACCCTCAGAACCAAAGATATTCCATGGACGGGACTCTGAGCTCTCAGATATCCTTCAACTTTTCAACCAGGGAACCCCACGGATAGCAATTCTAGGCAGTGGAGGAATGGGCAAAACCAGCCTTGCAAGAGCTGTTATCCATCATGCACAGATCAAGACCAGATATCAGCAACATTGTTTCTTTGTTGCCTGTGACTCTGCATCAAGCACAGTTGAGCTTGCAGCACTCATTGGGGCCAACATTGGGATCAAGCCAGGCAGAGATCTGAGTCAAGCAGTTGTTCAGCACTTTTCCAGTAGCCCCAGCAGTCTCTTGGTTCTTGATAACCTTGAAACGTTGTGGGAGCCTATGAAATGTCGTAGTGATATTGAAGAATTTCTATCCCTGCTTGCAGATATAGAGCATCTAGCATTGATGGTGAGTTCATTTTTTCCTTTATATGGATTTGCTGAAATTGTGACAGATAACAATGCGAGGGGCAGAAAGACCTGGGAAAATGCAGTGGACAAGGCCTTTTTTGCAGCCTCTCAAGCCTTTGGATCAGGATGCTGCTCGAAAAACATTCATTGACATTGCAGATGAAAACCACAACCTCGATGAGGTTGATAAGGTCCTTTCCCTGACAGACAACATGCCCCTTGCAGTCAGTCTTATTGCACATCTAGTGGACTCAGAGGGATGCTCTAATGTCTTGGCCCGCTGGGAGAGGGAGAAAATATCTGTGATCTCAGTGGGCACTGATAAAGAAGCCAACCTGGAAATATCAATTTCACTGTCTCTATCAAGTCCTAGGCTTAATAGACATTCCCGGGATCTTCTCAGTCTCCTATCAATGCTGCCAGATGGACTCTCAGATGTGGAGTTAGTGCAAAGCAAACTACCAATCAGGAATGTACTTGGATGTAAAGCTGCATTGATTGGTACTGCTCTAGCATACAGCAATGAGCAAAAACGCCTCAAGGCATTGGTGCCTATCAGAGAATGCATGAATAAAATCCAACCTCCATCTGAGAATCTCATCCGACCTCTGTTCAAACATTTCCAGTTCCTCCTCAAATTCTGTGAGGATCACCGAGGATCTGAAAAAGTGTCAGCAACAGTTTCACAGATATCATCAAATCTAGCCAACATACAGAATATCCTTCACAATGGACTCCAACAGGGTCATCCTGAGCTCAATGATATAATTTATAGTATATGTCGTCTGAATCTATTTAGCCAACTCATGGGCCAGGGAATCACACCATTGATTCATCAGGTCTACAATATTCTTCCACACTCAGAAGATCATCACCTCGGGACCTATATCATCACTGAAATATTTTTCTCCTGGGAAGAAACTAGAATCTCTGATCCAGATACACTTGTCACTAAAGGATTGAACCATTTTGAGCACTTTGATGACCCAGATCTTAAATGTTAGCTTCTCAGTTGGGCTTGCTTTGTTATGACACTAACACAAGTTGCATAGGCCGGTTTTACATTTGCATTGCAGACTACTATCGGGGAACTGTGAGTGACCTAGTCAAAGCCATAGAATTTTGCCAAGCAGCTGTATCTTTGGCACATTCCACTGGTAACACCAAAAGGCATTCAGATGCATTGTATAACCTGGCATCAATGAACGAGCGAATTGGTGATTATTCTACAGCCCAATTGCAGGCATTTGAAGCACAGAGGCTAGCCAGAATTTCTGCAAATTTGTTTGCCGAAGCACGTGCACTGATTATTCAAGCAAGGTGCTTGATATGGTTTGGTGACTATAGCAGAAGTGTTTCTACTTTCAAAAGGTCCATGCATCTCCTAGGTCTTTGTGGACTATCAGGTGGCAGGACCTACCGGAGCCTCATGAATGACCAGGCAGAGATCCATAAGTTGAAATCAGAGTACCTTGAAGCATACAACATTCATGTCCAGAATCTCAAGGAAATGGCTGCAGATCAAGGTGAATGGAATCGCGGATATACTTTGCTCAATATTGCAGAGCTTGGTGTGCACATGGGTTATCCAAAGGATAGTGTGTTGAGGAACCTGGATGCAGCCAGAAACATATTTGAGACTCCTGAGCTGATCATGGAATTAGCAATGTGTGATACCATCCTAGGACATTTCCATCTCCACAAAGGAGAGTTTCATGAAGCAAAGATGATCTTTGAAAAGTGTATCAAATTGTGGACAGGGAAAAATACAGAAATCATATTCTACTGTTTGGAGCAACTTGGTAATGTCCGTTGCTGGCCTGAAAAACATTCAATGTCCAGCTGGACAGTACTATTTCTGGCACTGTCTCTGAAGTCAATATATAGACTTGGCATGTATCAAGCTCTTCAATTCTTGGGGGACATATTTCTCTCATACAATGATGAGGATACTGCTGTTAGCCTGTTCACGGTTGCTTTGGAGGGATTTACTGTGATGGATGTGCATTGCAGCAAAGCAGAATGCATGCTCAGACTTGGGGATATTCACAAGAGACGCAATGACCTGCTGAAGGCAGTGGGCCATTGGGAAACTGCAAGACCTCTGTTTAAAAGGTCATCACAGGCAAAACAGATTGTACAGATTGATGAAAGGCTGGCAAGTGTTGGCAAGGATGTGCACCAGCAACACAGAGAGAATTTGGTCAAGCTGGCAGAATTGAAAATCTCTAGTGGTATTTCAGATGAAATGGAGGATGATATTGAAGACAAAAATAAAGATTTGGATGCAATGAAATTGGTTGAGCCCCTAGCTACTTACGATCTCTGAATGCTATGTACTGTGTTTAGTTTTTGGCTAAAAATGTATTTATTTTGGTATAGTTTTATAGCACAAGTTGAATTGTACTTATTCACATGCATGCCAACAGCACGTAGCTTTGTTCATGGCATCTTCAATGTCTGATTCCAGCCAACCCCTGACTACTTCGTTGAATATCTGCCGAAGGCGCTGTACAACCCCTGCGTGCGCCGCGTTCAGTCCTGCTTGAGTTTATGCACATGCTGAATGACAGTGAGTGGGATGCCTAGGCCAGCTCCTCCTCCCACCCACGGCCCTCGGCGCACTCATCCAGCTCTGGCGCAAATACGACTATACGAATGTCCTCGCCGCCGTAGTGGCGCGCATCACGCACATCAACCCCACGACGCTCGATGTGTACGACAACGCGCTGCTGCTCGTCAACAGGGTGTAAAAACCGACGCAGATCGTGCCCCACCGTGGGCTCTCCTCCAACCTCACGGTGCTGGTGCGCGAGCACGGCTTCGCAGCGGCCCTGCCTGCCACGTACTACCACACACTTGTAGCTGGCAATAACAACTCACTGGTGGGTCTGTCATGCATTTGTTTCTGCTCACGCCTATTACATCCTGGTCATATTCTTGAATCTTAAACTTGAAATGCACGGGTCCAGCTCCTTGACGGCCTCATGCACCAGGACGGCACGCACGCGTCCCTGCCCTCGCTCGACCTGCGCCGTTGCCTCATCGGCCACGGACACCTCCTGGTGAAACAGTTCCAGCCAGGATACACACTCGGCTGGCTGCGTGCACAGCTGCAGAGCCTCACATGCGGCGATGCTGCGGGCTGCGCAAGTCCATATTCTGCCGCTTCATGGAGTGGGGCTGCACAAGCTCGACAAGGCATGCCAGATGCTTTGCGGCACGTGCGAAGGAGGCTGCAGAGGCGACGGCGACCGGGCGCAGGAAGGTGCGGGAGGAGTTCCCGGGATTTTGTGACCTGCCGCCACCTTGGGGGGGGATGAAGAATGAGCCACATATAGACCTTCCCACCCTATCTTGTACATGCAACCATGATACCCGCGTCAGACGCGTACACGTAATGTTTTTGGAGCTTGAGAGGAAGGATAGAACTGCTCGTAAACCACGCAGCCACCAGGCAATCGATGGAGAGAGATTTGAGGAAACTACATACTTGTCTGGCTCACGCAGCGCACGTACAGGTAGATGAGATGGACCGTTCAGATTGCAATATTCAAGCTTTATTCATTGTGCTGGATGATAGTAGGTATACGATTGATGGCTGCGACGACCGGCGAGCCAAAGACGCAGGACGAGAGGAGTCCATCTTCTCTGCTGTGTCGCGCTTATAGCCGCCTGCCTTCGATTTGGGTGCACAGTCGCCACCCTGTAGGTAGGTGGGAGGTGTGCGTGCATGTGTCAGTGGCAGTGGACCTCCAGACGAGGTCCTATCGGCAGCAGGGTTGGGCAGCACGGTGGCGACAGTTGTTGGATGCTTCGCAAGTCAGAGTGCTGAGCGAGCGCAGTGCAGCGCAGTCGACCTGCACTACTCCTCCTCTGCCAGCTCATAGCCCACCCAAACGACCTCCGAGCAGCTGGTGCACGGAACAAGATGCACCCCGCGGTCCATCTTGGCCCCAGTGATCGCATACGCGCCGCCGCACCGGCACGCATGCGTCCACGCGTCGGCGCCCTGCTCGTCAAAGTCCGCGAGCGAGATGACCTGCGCTGGGCGCGGGCAGCTTCAGCTGGTCTTGGTCCTGGTCCACCTTTGCCTTTGCACGGAGGGCGGGCGAGGAGAGGACGCAGTAGGTGTCCTTGATGGCGGCGATGTCGGGGGTGGGTTGGGCGGCATTGTTCTTGTCTGGGTGGGCGGCGAGCAGGGCGCAGTGGTAGGCTGCCTTGATCTCGGCGGGAGACGTGCCTGGGGCGAGGTCGAGGATGGCGTAGAGGTCCATGGGGCTGTGCTTGATTAGATCAAACTGAGGAGAGGAAGTTGAGGAAAACAAAATTGTATTTTACAGGGGAGAGATGGACGGACGGAGAGTGCGCTGTCGCTCGCGTCTGGTTCGCCCCACCGACTCGTCGCTCGAGGCGCCCATGCCACGCTGGACTTGATGTCCTACCTTTGCCCAATCGCCCGCGCCGCTGCCACATCGTGCACCGGTAGCGCTTGCGCTTGACGCTACTGGCCCTGGCCTTCCGACTCCGAGCCTGTGTGCACATCCGCACAACCACCCGTGCCCAAGTGCCCACTGGCTTCGCTCGCGTGGCGTGCCTACTGAGCCTCAACGTCCCGCGCCCGACTCACCCGCTCTGAATCAACGCTCGAGGCGTCAATGTTCGCGCTGCACTCGCCCGACCAGTGGAGTGACGCCCGCGACTGGCCAGCGTGCGTCCCCGGAGCGAGGCTAGCTGTACTCGGTGTCCCGCCCTCGTTGCTCTGCACCCACCATGGGTGCATTCAGATCGTCGCGCGTGCCCGCCCGTCGCCCACTTCCACACGTGGACCTCACACACGCACATCTCGGAGGGCACTGTCACCTCTAAGGAAGCACCATGGTGGAACTGCTCGCCACTCTGGGCTCGGTGCTCATCCAGGTGCGCGCGCGCCTCGCCACGGCCCTTGCACCCTCGTCCCGCACTCGCCGCCGTCGTGCTTCCGCTACTGCTGCGCGGGGCTACTGCTAGGCGCAACACCACCGCCCAGTCGTCGCCCAAGATGAAGTGGAGACACGCGTGCAGGGGGCACCTTCTTGCTTCCCGCTAGCGCTCACTCTCCGCTACCATGCCCCGTTGCGGATCCGGGGTCGCCACTCCAACTGCCATAGGCATCGCTCACGCAGCGCGTCAATGCCGCACTGGACTCGACACTCCATCCGTGCATCAACAGCATGTCGACCTCCCGTGGGTGTGTGCGACCTCACACCGTTGCAGACACACTGTCGCCATCGCCGCGCTTGGCCGCGCGCAAGCATCCAGTATGCGCGCAGCCTCCGCTGCAGCACACAGGATTCGTCCAGGGCTCGAGCACCACACGCTCCTCGCGTCTCTCATGCTCCTCGCGTCCCTCACACTCTTCGCGTCCCTTGCGCCGCCTCTGCGCCCTTTCGCCCTCGCAGCTGGCCTGCCTGTCTGTTCACCCCGCACCTCTGTCTGCGTGGACGCTGACCCACATGGCTGTGATACACATGGCTGTGATACAGGCTGGGAGCACGTGTTCCTCGTGGAACGTGGGTCCTCGGTGAGCTCCCATCGCCCCTCACGTGGCCCTAGCCACACCGGCACTTGCCTGCATGCACCCGCCCGTATTGTCTGCACAGCCCCAGGCCAGGAGATCTTGCACGTGCAAGATCTCCGAGTGCACTTTCTTCTTACCACCACGTCCTCTGGACCTGGTGTGTGCTCATCGATGTTCTGTCTTATGTGAAGAAAGCCAGAAAATAGACCTCAAATTACTTATCAATTTTCTAATTTAATTGTTGTGTCACAGTGTCACAGCTAAGGTTAGCAATTGATCAACTGATTGGTAGAATGAGGATCAAAACTTGACTGTTTTCCTCAGCTCTCAAGTCTTGCCCTCAACCTCAACCCTCGTTCTAAACCACCGCATACAACCTCGTGTCTCGTACTCAACCTTAGAGTTATTTGTTCGTCCTATGATAACTCGTGCTCAACCTACACCCCACAACCTCGTGTCTCGTACTCAACCTTAAAGCTATTTGCTCGTCCTATGAAAACTCATACTCAACCTACCCCTCGTCCTCAACCTCAACCTGGAATAGCACAAAAACCTTACACCTTGTTCTCTACAATACTGCCCTCAAACCCTGATTCTCGCCTGCATATTTTTCAATGATAAAAAAGGTCATACCCCTGCCCCCGTGCCGCATCACCACCGACGTCAAGTGCGGGTGCCCAAAAGGCGCGGTGCTGGCGCTGAGGTGCGGCGAGACAGAGCTGAGCTGCAGCGCCGTCTGCGGCCGCACCCTCGCCTGCGGCGCCCACATGTGCACGCGCCCCTGCCACGCTGACACATGTGACCCCTGTGCCGTTGATGCCCATGCTGGGCTCGACGTCCCCCTCGCCCGCGCCGCTACACCACCGTCTTTCTCGGGTCCTGAGTTTATATTGCATTATTGTCTGTATGGCTAGTTATGTTTCAAACTATTATATTGAATCAATTTTTTTCGCACTAGTGTGCAGAACTGATTGAGTATGTATTTTGTCTGCCTGGGCAACACCTGCGCAGCCGTCAAATCAGCAAGGTCAGACTACACAGAACTACACAGTTGGCCCCTAAATACAGCAAGGTACATATAAAAGCCCAAATACGGGGAACTACGGAGATGAGGCTGAAATACGGGCAACTACATAGATTGACCTCAAATACGGTCCACTACGTAAGCACCCTGGAAATACATAGTCTCTGTTACAGACCAGAAACGGATGACAAACAAGTAAGTATCCGTATATGGTCTGTTAGTAATCACGACCCCATCAGGAAGACACCCACTGATTTTTGAACACCGTGTCGTGGCGCGTAACTTTCAGCGATAAATCTAGAAATATTTGGAGACATAGAAAACTCGAAAATAGTCAGGCCTCTCACTCACCTCTAAGCAACTCATCGAGTGCCTGCGACGATATGGGATCAACTTGCCAAGCCAAAATTTTTGATCAAATTTCAGGCTGATCTCAGATTGAGATATTGGCCCTCTGTATTGCTTGACTGTCGCTGTAAGAAATGATTATATATGCCTCCTGTATGCATATAAATATTCTCTGATTTATTCAGCGCCTTTTAGCTGCGGTAGAAAAGAAAAAACGCCTCGCGGCACAGCCACGCAATTGCGTAATCAGTCGGTGTCTTCCCAAAGGGGGTCGTGATTGCTATAAGACTAGGAAATACACAGCTCTACGTAACTCTACGTAAGAAGCCTTCCAAATACAGCGAATACAGGCGAATACGGTAAATACGGCAAAAACCAGGGTTTGCTGATGCTCGTTTGACTGATTACTGCAATTTTACCGAGTGGAATCTCATGAAGTCTTCAAGTTGCCTTCTCTCCAAATGGTCGTTGCTTGTTCAGTGTCCCGCGAACTCCGACCGTGTGCCGAAACGTCCACACAAGTCAGCAGCTCACTGGGTTTCTTTCTGTACCAGCAGGGCCAGGCGGGCAACACCAAGTTCAACATGCGCTTGGCGAAGAACTCGAACTTCCAGGAATCTAGTGTCATTGAGTGAGGGAGCTAAGGACTGGGGACTTGCCGTGGAATCTTCGAGATATTTTAACCAGCGGTCAATAGGAATACTGCAATTTTTTTTATGTGTGGACACTAACGCGCAGTTGAAGTTCAACGTTCAACTGCCATGGCGATATGGCGACTTAACTCGAACTTGAGAAGTCGGCTAGCATTGCCAGGTCCGGCCACCACTATGAATCCCCAATCTCTGAATCCTGTATTTTGTGAGCGCCGGACTAGTAGGTGCGCTTTCAGCGTTCACACACCTCGCCGTTTTCGATCCCCCCCCCAAAAGAAAAAAAAAACCGGCGACTCCAGATATGGACGCGCACAAATCCTAAGTCTGTCGAGCGACCTGTGGAAGGATCAACCTTGAAGTTTCTAAAACTTCCGGGTATTATTGCCAATATGTACATCCGACTCTTGCTGATCATTATTCACGAAACTGGCTAGGCGGTTCCCTTATTCAGCATCTTAAATCTCTACCAGACTGCCAGACTGAACACTGTTCCTCCCTGTTCGGTGACGTGCCGCGGGTTCTTTCACCCTGCCTTTTTGTGCTTAGTGGCTTGTCGTCGAGCGTAGCTATAAGAGAGGTCCAGAAATCGCCATGTACATCCAATTTTTCAGTCTTCTCCTTTCATCAATTGAACTTTCCGAATATTGCCGATGGGTGCACCCGACTGGATCCGACGCTTCCTAATCATTATTCACGAAACCGGTTAGCCGGCTCTCTCCTTATTCAGCACCTTCAATTCTGCCGAATCTCTGCCCGGGCTGACTGAATGCTATCCCTCTCTGCTCGCAATCCTCCGCGCGTTCTTTCATCTTGTATTCCATGCTTAGTGGCTCGGCTTCGAGCGTAGCTATAAGAGAGGTCTAGAAACCGCCATGGACAATCATCCAATTTTTTCCAGCCTGAGCTTCCTGCTCATACCTCCCCAACAACAAAAATGAGCGTCGAATTCACTGTATTCAAAGGTTCTGCAAACAAGGGCATCGTCGAGAGCACGACGCGCCGTGCCGCGCCGACAGGAAACGAAGTCCTCGTCAAAATCACTCACTCGGGAATATGTGGCACCGACGAGCACTTCAAGCACGCCAACATGGTACTCGGGCACGAGGGCGTTGGAACTGTCGAGCAGATCGGGGACCGTGTCTCCCAGTTCAAAGTCGGCGACGTTGTGGGCTGGGGTTATACGCACAAGACTTGTGGAGAGTGCGAGCAATGTCTGCTTGGTACGTTCTCATGCCCGCGATTTTCGTAGCGCCGCTGATCCTTTCTATAGGTCAAGATCAATATTACCCGAACAGGGAACAGTACGGGTTTCACAACCACCACCAGGGCTCTTTCGGCTCGCACGCCATCTGGGACGCGTCGTTCTTGTTTAAAGTTCCCGAGGGTCTTGCGCCCGAACACGCTGCTCCCCTCATGTGTGGGGGTGCGACAGTCTTTGAGGTGATCGAGTCGTACAATATTCGTCCGACGGACCGTGTTGGTGTCGTTGGTGTCGGCGGGCTCGGGCACCTTGCAGTCCAGTTCCTGGCCAAGATGGGTGCGAGTGTCGTCGTGTTCTCCAGCACGGACTCAAAGCGCGAGGAGGCGATCCGCCTTGGTGCGACAGAGTTCTACGCCACCAAAGGCGTCGAGAGTTTCGAGATTGCTAAGCTCGACCACCTCTTGGTCACAACCAGCTTTATTCCCGACTGGAAGCCGTACGTCGCGCCGTCCCTTTTTCGCTGCTGCCCACCTGAAAATTTTGACAGATTCCTCACCGTCATGAAGCCCAAGAGCACCATATACCCGCTCACCATCAGCTTCACCGACCTTGTCATCCCCATGATGTCGATTGTGCTGGTGGGTATAACTATTCAGGGCACGGCTGTGCGCGCTCTGTGCACAAGAGAATGCTCGATTTCGCGGCGCGGAATCACATAACGCCGGTCATCGAGAAATTCCCGTTGACGAAGAGTGGGGTCGAGGAGGGCATGGCGCGGCTGCGCGAGGGAAAGATGCGATACAGAGGCGTACTCGTCGCAGCATAGTTGTACCCACTCGATGGTTGTCGAGGTCCGTGGATTTCTCATGCATGAAATGCACGGTTTGTCCTTCGATCACCGCGGTGAACTGGGCCAGTCTAAACGCAGCGACGTCGGATGAGACATCAAAATTAAAATGTAAAGCCAGTGAGAGTACTGGCTGGTTCAACTCGGCCTGCTGCGCCTCCCAGTCAAACGTCGTCGACCACTCGGTCTTGAGATCACGGAGCACGTCCAGTTCGATGCCTTTTTGGGGGCCAGCATCGGAATACAGAGTCTTGGCCGGAAGGCGGGTGTTGTTCAAAAGTGACTTGAGGCGCGGAATTTCGCCGGCCAGGTCGATCTTGAAGGGCTGTAGCTTGAAATTGCTGCTGTCATGATCCCAGGTGCTCGTCACGATGAGAATCGTACCGGGGCCGAGACGGGCTGCCAGGTTGAGAGAGAGGCGCATTTGGGTGGTTTATATTAATTCTGTCGCGCAGGCTTTTAAGGCGCAGATTTCTGTCGGATTTGTCAGGCACGTCGGGGACACACGCCGGTAAGAGCCCTCAGTAAGCAAAAGATAAAGCGGATTTGCAGGAGAGCTAGCAAGGATAAAGGCCGGTGGAGTCCGGTCTTTGCCATGGGTTGATCCGTGTGTAATGTAAAGTACCTTAATCCTGTCGGTCGCGTAAAATGCCTGCAGTAGACCTTTTTTTTTTCATTTATTGGATTATGATACACACTGACGGGTCCTGAAATAAAGAACTGGAGAATAAGGGTGCGTTCGGATCATCCAAGTAATGCCGATAGGGCCTGCTCGCGAACAAGGGCGTCGTCATCGCTTCAGCACTATCTGTCAGCTAGCGCCCTTGAGAACAGGATAGAAGAAGCACCTCACGAGGAGTTCCAGCCTCGTTTCGAGCGCCTCGTCGAGCAGCAAGGTGCAGTGGAATGCCAAGTTGCCCAGCGTCTCGCACGTCCGTGGACGGGTGGGGGGGAAGTCGAGGAGGCTGGGAACATATTTCAAAAAGTCGGTGGAGCCGACTGCGCGTGCGCCGTCGAGTGAGTGGCTAATTCTAGACAGTATCTGCATTGCACCGGTCCGAACATCGTCGTCTGCGTCTCTTGGGAATATAATGAGAGTTTTCTCTTGTAAACTGTAGTGACAAACGCACCCTAAGAGCTCAACAATTCGCGCTAAACTTGGAGGCTCCCAATCGTCCCGGTAGAAGTCGAAGGCTGCCAAAATTTTCCATGTATAGCACCAGATTCTGGCGTCAGACGAATCCAACAATTGCGCCAGATAATATGGATGTTGTATAAACACCTGTCGCACCACCCGCGCGGAGCCCTCATCTGCTTTGATTCTGGCGTCCAACTCCTTCAAAAGCAAAACCTTGGTGCCAGTGGCGTGCGAGGTGTCTTCTAATCTGCCGGATATATATCAGTTTAATTGACGAGAGTCGGTGTTTTCATGGCAGGGAGGAGTGACGGACGCACCCCATATAGGAGAAGTAGGTTTGCACTATCACATCCGAGAGCGCAATCCCGCGGTTCCTCTTGATGGAGGCGCACACTTGGTTGTGGTGCATGAGTCCCATCAAGGGTTTGGACATTGCGTGGATGGGGATTGTACCATCACTTCAACACACTATCTGTCAGTTATGCGCCTTTTTAAATAAATGAGCGGAGGCACCCCAGGAAGAGTTCCAACCATGCTTGGACCCACTCGGGGAGCAGCAAGGTGTGATGGACTGCCAAGTTGCTCAGCATCTCGCACGTGAGTGGGCGGGTGGTGGCAAAGTCGAGAAGGGCGGGGGGCGTATTTCACGAAGTCGGTGGAGCCGACTGCGCGCGCGCCGTCGAGTGAGTAGCTTATTCTAGACAGTATCTGGATTGCACCGGTCCGAACATCATCGTCTTCTTCCCTGGCTTATCAGTTAAATCAGAATTAATGGATTTTTCGTAAAATGAGTTGACAAACGCACCCTAAAAGGACTACTAGCATTGGCACACAAGGCTCCCAATTGTCCAAGCAAACCTTGAGCCTGAGAGCTCCCAATATTTTACATGTGTGGCGCCGGACTTCGGCGTCTGGCGAATCCAACAATATTGCGACAAGACACGATTGCTGTTGCACAAACGCCTGTCCCACCACCCGCACGGAGTCCTCGTCTGCTTTGACTCGGGTGCTCAGCTCATCTAGAATCAGAGCCTTGGTGGCGGGCGAGATGTACTTGTAACTGCCAGATGTCATTTAATTGAGAGTCGTGGTCTCATGGTGCGGTACGAGTCACGGACGCACGCGAGGTAGCTGAAGCAAATCTGCATCGTCGCTTCCGAAAGCGCGATCCCGCGATTCTTCTTGATGAAGGTGCGCACTTGGCTGTGGTACATGAGCCGGATCAGCGGTTTGGCCATTGCGTGGATGGAGATCGTTGGGCCGAGTGAGTTTCGGTCGGACCACCAACTATACGTGCTTTGGGGTGCGGGTGGGCGGTCTGGTGAGTGCATGTCGATGGGGGGAAGGAAGGTTGGGCTACACCAAGATACAGCTCTTGAGCTTCCCAGAATGATTGACAGATAGCCGCCCGCTGGGCAGGATCCCGTGAGGGTTTGGAGTCTCGAACAGGGCTGTACTTAATTTGAACCTGGCGGCGGGGATTCTTCCTTGTTGACCAAGCAAAATTTATGCGGAACATGGGGATGCATGAAGAGCAACCTCAGTCGTAAGGCGATGGATATTGGTTCCGAGTGGAGGATTTGGTAGTTGTATTTGTTGAACCCGCTGGTATCCAATTTTCTCGGTGAACACCTCTGGATTGCAATACTGAATGTTTGAACCTGCGTCCGGAGTGGGTAAGTACTCTCGGGTACTGGGCTTATTCGGACCGGAGGTACTCGACGTTGCCAATGATGCTTTGTGATCATGAGACTGCGATGCTTGAGCAAATCGAACGTTGCGGGTGGACCGTGGTTGAATCCGACGAGATTTGAATCATCCAATTTCGAAAACGTTGGGGACTGAGAGGGTGGTGATGGAGACCGGCGAAAATTACGCGCGTCAACGGTCGGTTACGCCGTTACAGGAACCGTGTCAAACAACGAAGTAGCGACGCTAAGAATTTAATTAATGGTTTTGCGTGGTGCGGAGGCGAAGACGATTCGGACGAACGTTGGCAATGGACAAGAAGGATGATGGATGTCGGCCGAAAGAGGCAAGAGCGCGACCCACGTGAATACTTTTGCGGAGATCTATTTCAAATTTGTAACTCCACACTGTCGCTCCTTAACCTCTCCACCACCGCAAGAAAAGGGCCAGGAGGCGAAGAAGGTTAATATATCCTCCTCCTCCTCCTCCCGCTCGATGAATTTGGACATCCCGTCTCCGTCGCGGCCAGTCTCTGCCGTCTCCCCCACCATGCCCGCCGCGGCCGCCCCTATGCTCCGCCAGCCACGTCTGCGGCATCGCCGGATGTCCGCGCCGCCCCCGCGCGCCGCCCCGCCCCGACTTCCTCCCTGCCGGCCCCTCCCGCCGTCGCTCGAGGCACTGGACTTGTCCCCGACATCCCCCGCTCAGGCCCTCTCGTCTCTGCGATTTCTCGTGCTCTCTTATCTCGCAGACCTCGAGCGGCTCATCGAGTCGGCGGATTGGGCGTCCGCATCGACCGCACTTGACATGTTGCATGCCATTCGCGCAGACGTGCGATCGCACCTGCCTGACCTGCCGGATCTTTCGTTACCCGACCTGCACCTCCCCGACGTCAAGAGCCTTGTCGCCAGCATCGACTTTTCGCGGCCCCTATCCTATGTGCCCACTCTCTCTGCCCGCCTCAGAAGCCTGCATGCAGAACTCGCTGCCGAGTTTCCTTCTATCAGCCGTCCTTCGTTTGACTTTGAGTTCCGCCGTCCGTCATTTGACTTTGACTTCCGTCGCCCGTCATTTGACTTTGACTTTGAATTCACCCGCCCTTCATTCGACTTGACCACACCACCCGTGCTCCGCGATATGCTCGACGCCTTCAGGGCGGACGTCGACGCCTTCCTCGCAGAGTTGCCGTCTCTCTCCGAGCTGCCCTCTGCATTCGATGCATTCTTGGCAGACTTCCCCGCCTCTCTCTCCCGCACCAACTCGTCCCCGTCCCCCGCAGACAAGTTTCCCTCGGAAGAGGCCGCCCTCGCGCGAGCCGACTATGGCTCCCGCCTCGTCAACTACTCCGACCTGCCCCTCGATTGGCGTAACAATCAGTGGGTGGTGACCGGGTACAGATTCATCCCCCTCTCCCGCTGGCCGCGCCTCCTCCTCTCCGTATTCCAGCTGCACAACGAGACCTTCAACATCCACACGCATTTTTTGCCTCTGCTCATCTGGGGCGCGGCATTCTACGGGCTCGAGCTGCCCTTCCCTTCCTCCCTCTCCTCCTTCCTGCCCTCTCCCCTCGCCTCTGCCTCCTCCTGGTCGCGCTACACCCCCTTCGCCCCCCCGCGCGCCGGGCCGCTCCCCGCCGACGAGGCCCTCTTCACGCTCTTCGCGCTCGCATGCCTCGCTTGCAGCAGCCTCTGGCACACGATGGCCGGGTGCGCGCACAAGCGCGGGATGGAGACGTGTGCGCGCATCGACTATGTGGGCATCGGGTGGCTCATTGCGATGAGTATAGCGACGGTGGTGCACCATGGGTATGCGTGTGCGGAGAGAGTGGTGGTCGAGGCGGCGGACCACAGTGGGTTACTGGAGCAGGCGCATGTGGCGGGGGAGAGGGTGGTGGGTGCGCTGATGCATCCTGTGGAGACGCTGATGCACCCCGTGGAGGCGTTGCGGGGTGTGGGTGCGGGGAGTGCGGAGGCCGTGGAGGCGGGCGGGAAGATGTGGGACGCCCTCCTCAGCCCCCTCCTCGCGCCGCTACACGCCGCCGGCGCCAAGCTGAGCACCCTCGCGGCGTGGCCGGCGTATCATCCCGTCGGCGCCGCGTGTCTCGTGCTCTGCGCCGCGGCGGGCGTGTCGGGGAACGTGCTCCCGTTTTGCGACTGGTTTAATCGGGTGGAGAATCGGGTGCGTTTCGAGTGTTTCCTCCATTCCCATACACGCACGTTTCTTTCTATTTCTACACACGTTTCCCCTCTATCTTTTTATTCCTTTTCCTCAAGAACGAGGACTTTTTCTTCATTCTTAAAGACCGCCCTCCTTCCTCATTCCTAAAGACTGCCCTCTTTTCTTTATACCTGAAGACAAAGAACCGACACTGACACGCACCCCGCGTAGCTCTGGCGCCTCGCGTTCTTTGTGGGAATCTCGTTCTCGGCGGTCGCGCCGATGGGGGGGATCGCGGTGCTGTCGGGGTGGGGCGTCATGTGGCGGTTTATTGGTGAGTGAAAGAGCGCGTCTTGCACCGTTCCCTGTCCCGCCCCTTCGTTGGTACACACCTGCTTTATACCTATGTTTCCCCTCGTACTCGTACTCTCCCTCCCTACCCACTCAACAGTGAATCCCACGTCCTGCCCGCTCGACTGCACCCGCCTCATACTCATGCTCGTACTAACGGACATTTCCCAGCGCCTATCGGCCCCTCGCTCCTCTACTACGTCCTCGGGCTCGTCGTATACGCCTTGCAGGTGCCGGAGCGCTTCCTTGGTGGGGGTACGAAGGGTGCACAGGGAAAGGGCTGGAGGGCGTGGGTGGGAAGGATGTGTGATATGTGTGGCGGAGGTGAGTTGTCTCGTTTTTGTTTTTTGCCTTTCACGTGGGGTGGCGGTCTCGCTTCGTCCGTGCTCCCCTGCGGCTTCATCGGGAAAGCAGGAGCGCGCGAGTCGGACTGAGATAGATAGATAGATGCACGCCGAGATAGCCCGCTGACGCCCACCCCACCCAGGCTCCCACGCAATCTGGCACGTCTTCATCGTGCTCGCGATGCGCGCGCACCGCGATGGGATCCGCGAGATGCGCCGTGCCGCGGAGACAGGTGGGTGTGCGATTGGGGTGTAAGGCGTGGGCTGCGTGTTTTTTGTTAGTCCCGCCGCGTTGGAGGCGAGCGGCCTCGTAGACTACCTTAGAGTGCTATAGAGTACTGGCTAGATGGAGTGCTAGAGGGGCAGAGGGGCAGGGCGGAAGGGGGTGGGTGTTTCTTGTACAGTACTACGTGATATGTGTATTGGGGTGGTTAATGGTCATGTTATCGAGGGGTGGTTTACAGTTTGTTGATGAGATCCGACCTCCAAATAAAACAAAAACCGCAAATGCGTCGTTATTTTCCCCTCAAGTTCACAGCTCTAAGAAGTCCAATTCCGACATTATTATTGGTAACTGTTGGTGCAACGCAAAGGTTTGGGAATGCAGTAATGCTCCATGCCCTAAGCACAGCAGAGAATACATTTTCAATGATCCAAACCGGTATGAGCAGGCAACACAATTGAGTGAGTACAACTATGCAGCGACGAGTACGCCTCTGTATCGCATCTTTCCCTCGCGCAGTCGCGCCATGCCCTCCTCGACCCCACTCTTCGTCAACGGGAATGTCTCGATAACCGGTGTAATGTGATTCCGCGCCGCGAAATCGAGCATCCTCTTGTGCACAGAGCGCGCTGCTACAGCCGTCCCCTGAATAGTTATACCCACCAGTACAATCGACATCATGGGGATAACAAGGTCGGTGAAGCTGATGGTGAGCGGATATATGGTGCTCTTGGGCTTCATGGCGGTGAGGAATCTACGAAAATTGTCAGGGGGCAGGCAGGGAAGAAGGGAAGGCGCGACGTACGGTTTCCAGTCGGGAATGAAGCTCGTTGTGACCAAGAGGTGGTCGAGCTTGGCGATCTCGAAACTCTCGACGCCTTTGGTGGCATAGAACTCTGTCGCACCAAGGCGGATCGCCTCCTCGCGCTTCGAGTCCGTGCTGGAGAACACGACGACACTCGCACCCATTTTGGCCAGGAACTGGATTGCGATGTGCCCGAGCCCGCCGACACCGACGACACCAACACGATCCGTCGGACGAATATTGTACGACTCGATCACTTCAAAGACTGTCGCGCCCCCACACATGAGAGGTGCAGCATGTTCTGGCGCGAGACCGTCGGGAACTTTGAACAGAAACGACGCGTCCCAGATGGCGTGCGAGCCGAACGAGCCCTGGTGGTGGTTGTGAGACCCGTACTGTTCCCTGTTCGGGCAATATTGATCTTGACCTGTAGAAAAGATCAGCGGCGCTACGAAAATCGCGGGCACGAGAACGTACCAAGCAGACATTGCTCGCACTCTCCACAAGTTTTGTGTGTATAACCCCAGCCCACAACGTCGCCGACCTTGAACTGGGAGACGCGGTCCCCGATCTGCTCGACGGTTCCAACGCCCTCGTGCCCGAGGACCATGTCGGCGTGCTTAAAGTGCTCGTCGGTGCCACATATTCCCGAGTGAGTTATTTTGACGAGGACTTCGTTTCCTGTCGGCGCGGCACGGCGCGTCGTGCTCTCGACGATGCCCTTGTTTGCAGAACCTTTGAATACAGTGAATTCGACGCTCATTTTTGTTGTTGGGGAGGTATGAGCAGAAAGCTCGGGCTGGAAGAAATTGGATGATTGTCCATGGCGGTTTCTAGACCTCTCTTATAGCTACGCTCGAAGCCAAGCCACTAAGCATGAAACACAGGGTGAAAGAACGCGCGGAGGATTGCGAGCAGAGAGGGATAGCATTCAGTCAGCCCGAGCAGAGATTTGGCAGAGATTGGACGCTGAATAAGGAGAGAGCCGGCTAACCGGTTTCGTGAATAATGATTAGGAAGCATCGGATCGCACCCATCGGTAATAAGCGACAGTCACTCCCCGCAAGCGGTCACATGACCAAAGCGTGACAGTGATAAGGCTTGGCCAACAAAACATTTGGGCAAAAAGTAAGACCAGGAAACAGTGCCTTTAGGTCCTCCTGAGAGATCCCTGGTTTCAAAAATTCAAAATACCTCTTTTTCATGGAGCAGTATCACATTTTTTCAACCCATTTTTTTTGAGTGCAAAAATCATTCTTTCAGCGAATGGGCAAGGTTTGCATTTTTGTTAGCTCAATATTTGCCGCTTATATAATGTTCTCACGCTCCATATACAGTAATAATGCCCCTAAAATCTGGGCCACACAAGCAACACAAGATGTGTTTGACCCCCCATTCCTTGCAATAGCTCAGGACCACTTCTCACAATCTCTTGCATCGGAATGTGATATATTTTTGAGGAGCCAGCTGGGTTATGTAATATCCCAAAAAATCTTGACCTCAGAAACATCGAAATTGAGTGAAATCCAGCATGTTTGATTTTTCGTGTTGAAGTTTTGCCGCGTTATGCGTGATGTGACCCACCACGTGACTGCTAGTGGGGAGTGACTGTCGCCTACCTTATTCGGAAAGTTCGATTGATGAGAGGAGAAGACTGAAAAATTGGATGATTGTCCATGGCGATCTCTGGACCTCTCTTATAGCTATGCTCGACGACAAGCCACTAAGCACAAAAGAACGTGCAGCACATCACCGAGCAGAGAGGAACAGTGTTCAGTTGTAGAGATTGAAGATGCCGAATAAGGGAACCACCTAGCCGGTTTCGTGAATAATATGATCAGCAGGAGTTGGATGTACATATTGGCAATACCCGGAAGATTTAGAAACTTTAAGGTTGATCCTTCCACAACTCGCTCGACAGACTTAGGATTTGTGCGCGTCCGTATCTGGAGTCACCGGTTTTTTTTTTTGGGGGGGGGGGATCAAAAACAGCGAGGTGTGTGAACACTGAAAGCGCACCTGCTAGTCCGGCGCTCACAAAATACATGTACAGGATTCAGAGATTGGGGATTCCTAGTGGTGGCCGGACCTGGCAATGCTAGCCGACTTCTCAAGTTCGAGTTAAGTCGCCATATCGCCATGGCAGTTGAACGTTGAACTTCAACTGCGTGTTAGTGTCTACACTTTGTACAAAAATTGCAGCATTCCTATTGACCGCTGGCCCGGGTTAAGAGATCTCGAAGATTCCACGGTAAGTCCCCAGTCCTTAGCTCCCTCACTAAATGGCACACTAGATTCCTTGAAGTTTGAGTTCTGCAACTTCACCAAGCGCATGTTGAACTTGGTGTTGCCTGCCTGGTCCTGCTGGTAAAGAAGCCCGGTGAGCTGCTGACCCGTGGGGACGTTTCGGCACACGGCCGGAGTTCGTGGGACACTGAACAAGCAATGACCATTTGGAGAGAAGGCAACTTTTTTATTTTTATTTTTTTTAATCATGTTATTTGCCCTTTATCTAGTGAGATATGGTAGGCATACTTCTACACAACTTGCGTTCGTCTCTGGTATGTACGTGCTAATATAAAGTAAATGTCATCGGCATGCTGTCCAACAGGCCGAGGCCACATTAGGACGGATGCGCAGGATTGGTGCGCACATTAGGTAATGTCCCGTTTGCCTGTTGAGTATGGTAAGCGGTGAACGGGGTATAGTAACGGTATAGGCCTCGATGTGGGGCGCTGGTGAGTAAAGTATTGTACGTATGTATATATAAGTTAAAATTGTGTACCGTGTTGGGGTCAAGGCGAGCGCTCGAATACATCGGCGAGGTTCGGGCAGGGCGAGGGTGCGGCGTTGGTCGGTCGGTCAGGTTTACGGGGTGTTGCGGTTGGAGCTGGGATGGTGTTTCCCTTCGATGGCTGGTATGTCGGGGAGATCTCCATGGACACTGCGAAAACGTCCAGTGCGTGCGACGTAACGAAAAAGTGGGGGGTAGAGTCTAGTTGTGCCTAGCAGCTTCGTGATGATGGTGGCGTCTCTCCCTCCTTCTCCAGCAGGTACAGTAAGAACTTTTAAAAAAACCATGGATATAAGTACTAGGGGCTTTTGCAAAAACCCCTACTAACAAGCGAATATCCCCGAGAGGGTCTCCGATACGGCAGATAGCCAGCTTTTTAATATTTTCCACCTAGCGGCCGGCGTCGGTTGCCCAAATGGGTAGGTAGCCATGTAATTCCATTGCGCCTGGTGAAATCTAACCCCAAACAGGCTGTACATATATTTGGGCTGCTGTTTCCTGGCAGTACAGTGTTTACGAGTACTCCTATTTTGGGCAAGCTTGTCCAAAATGCGAAATAAATTCCTGCAAGAAAAAAACAATGGAAAGAAAGCTATCCTAGGCGTGCACGCTTTCCTGCGGGTTCATCTCCAGATGGCGCAACCGCTCTCTTGTGGCCAAAGGCCCTAGACTTCTCTGTTAGCACCCATGTAACGTCGTCCGCCAACTTCTTCCAACGGGGTGCACCCTCCACCACCCCAGCAAGCTGGTACCACCACCACAGGCAGGCGACAACACTGGTCAATCCATTCAGCCCTGCTGGCAGCCCTTCCAAATCTCCTCCGCTTTCTTGCTTAAGCCCGCGCTCCACGAAGCTCGCCGGCCCCGTCACACCCTCTTTCCGCCAGGCGGGGTTCACTGCAATCCACCAGTTCACAGTCTTGTCATAGAAGGCGTCTCACTGGTCTTCTTCCTCAAGGCCAGCAGGGATGCGGCGGTCGTTACGGGCGCGTTGCACCCACCAGCTCACAGCCTCAGGGCGGCCGTAGGCGGGCAGCGCCTTCCCTGGCACCTGCAAGCCCGTTGCCCGCTCGAGCGCACACCAGGCGTCCACCACAGCTCCCCACGCAGGGAGATTTATGCCAGACTGGAAATGGGCTAGTACTTTCGCGTGCTTTTCCGAAGACGACACGTCAGCGCGCGCCACGTCAGCACACGCCAGACCGGCCCGAGGGCCAGGCACGTCCATTCCTCCCGCGGCCCTGCCCGCTGGAGCCTGCGCCTCGGTCATCGCGCTCGCAGCCCCGTGAGCAGAGGCCGGGGCGCCCTCGTCCTCTGCTGAGCTTGCCGGCATCACTCCGCCGCTGCCCGAGTCCACGGCCTGCGCCTGGCCGGCGGCGCTGGCAAGGCGTTGGGAGGGCCGCGTTGGCTCGTCCTCTGCTGAGCTCGCCGCCATGGGCGCGTCAATCGGCATCACCCCGTCGCTGCCCGGATCTGCGACCTGCGCCTGGCCGGTGGCGTTGGCAAGGTGTTGGGAGGACCGCGTCGGCTGGGGCGGGGGTTCGTTGCTCGGCGGGGGCTCGCTGCTCGGCGGGGGCTTGCTGCTCGGCGGGGGCTCGTTGCTCGGCGGCGCCCTCAAGCCGAGCTCGACCACGGGATCCACGGGGAACAGCCTGCGGAAAAGGTCCTTGTTACGGGCGACATTATTCTCCCGGTCATACTCCGCGTCGCTGAGGGCGTTGAGGGTGTGGATGCGATGGTTGCGCTCGGGCATCGCCATGGCCGCCAGCGAGTTCTGCAGGGCCATGGCCTGCGGGGCGCTTCAGCTGCGCTTCCTCCTCCTCCTCCCCCTCCTCCTCCTCGTTCGCGAAAGGGTCTTGCTCAAGCTCGTCGTCGGACCCTCCCCCGCCCGGCCACTCGCCCTCATCGTCTTCGGCGCCAGACTCCTCAGCCTCGGGCTCTTCCTCCCCCCTTCTCCTCTTGGCCTTCTTCCCTGCCTTCTTCCCTGCCTTCTGCTGGCTCGTCTTCTCCGCAATTGCACCTGAGACGACAGGCGCGGCGGTACCGGCGGCAGAAGGGGAGGGAGCCGGCGGCTGCAAAGCTGAGGGCGGCAGGGGGATGAGAGAGCCCATGCACCGGGTGCAAAGGGCGGGCGTGTGTGGGGCTGGAGGCCCTGGGTCTGTCAGAGGGCCGAGTACGCCTGCGGGCTATCAGATAGCTGCACAACTACAAGATATAAAAGCCCTACCTTTTTCTTCCTTCTTGCACGCGACCAGGAAGTCGGCGAAGGCTTGCAGCACGGCCTTGGAGCGAACCGGGGCCCACATCGTGAAATCGACCCCCGGACGGCGCGGCATTGCGCCCTGCTGCACCCTGCGCACATCAGCGAGTGCCCAGCAAGAAAATCACGCAAGTACTCACATGGACAAGAAAATCTCGTCACTGTCCCCCATCTACGATCTCCCCCAGAAGAACGACCCCTTTGCACTGCATCTGCGAGCACATGCTGTCGAGGGCTCGCTGGGAGATCGCCTCAGCATGGCGTCGACGCCTAGAAAAAAGTATCAGCGCTGATTTGCGCCGCACAGCTCTGGGCACCTACTCAGCCAGCTCTTCCGCGGTGCAGGCGGCATTACCCTGCATGAGCCGGTTGTGCGCAGCTAGCCTGGCGGCATACTCCTCTTCCCTCTTCTCCCGCACCCTCTCCTGCTCCTCCTCGGTGAGCTCATCAAAATACGTCTGGGCGAGGCGGTGCTTTCGGTGAAGCAGCTGCGCAGGCGTCGGGCCTTCGCCATCCTCACCTTCGTCGCCGTCCTTCTCAAACGGATCGAGAAGGCTCCCCTCTTTCTCTTCGTCGTCGGCCTCTTTCTTGTACGCCTCTCGGTAGCGGGCGCGCAGGGCTTCGCCGTGGCTGGCATCCTGCCACAGCACCCAGGGCAGCTGGACGCGGCGAGGGGCACCCTTGACAGCCTTGATGCTAGCCAGCCAAGCGCGAAAGGGTTCGACCTTGCGCGACTGCTGTTTCGTCTTCGCGTTAGAAAACCAAGATTTCAATTTCTGTAGGGACGTTACTCTTCAACACATATCCCCCAAAAAACGTGGAATTTAACGCACCCCTCTGTCTGCTGCACGCGCTCGCAGTTTGTTTAGCCGCTCGCTTGTTGCGGGGTGCGGCTAGATGGCAGCTTTGCGGCGTCCACGTTTCGCCACCTCTTCCGCGTTGGTTTTTTTCACGCTATCGATCTCTGCTTGATAGGACTCTTCCTCCTCCTCCAGCTCTTTTCGCTCCGTAGATTCGAGGGTCGGATACTTCTCATCCCATGCCGGGAAGAAGTCGGTCCAGAAGTTTTCTTTTGCATTCGCAGCGGTTGCAATATATTGACCGATATAGCCATTGAGGAAATCCAGAGGATCACCGTGGAAGTGGCCTTTGTTGCCACGGGGAGCCATGATTGAGACGGCGGGATGGAGCCCAACGGACGGTGCGCGTTTGCTGATGCTGTGACAAGTGACAACGCGTCAGGTCACTCTCACCTGATCCACAAGCAACACATTCTCTGCTACCATGGACGAACTGGAAGGTCAGTACCAATATTCTTAATTTTATTCCCTTCACCTTCTTCTTGATCTCTTTCCCTTTTCATGGAAGCATGCCATCCAACTCTCACATCGGAGCAGGGTGGCGTGCTTTCTCTTGTCATTTCCTTGAGAGCGCGCCGCCCAACTCTCACATTAGAGCAGGGCGGCACGTCCTTCCTACATCTTAAACGACCCTTCCTTCGCATCACACACCGCCTTCTCCTGATCTTATAACTCTCTGACCTCGGCGTACAGGTTTTGACCTTGGCGAGCCTATCATCTGCGAGGAGTACGACCTAGAAGAGGCCTTGAAGAGGGAGAACGAGGCGCGCCTAGCGCGCGAAGCCAGCGGAGCGGTCTCCGAAGAAGACGAGCTTGAGGTGGAAGAGGCAACCGGCCTCAACGCACGTCGCGAAAAGCCAGCGCCACCCCCACAGCCTACAGCTGCAGCCTCCCAGCCACTCACCGGCCGCGAGAAAAAGAAGCAGCAGAACAGAGCCCGGCAGCGCGCAAAGCGCAAGGCGGACACCGTCGCTTCTCTCTCCAGCATCTCACCTCCCTTACCCAGCCCTCGCGTTCTCCAGAAAGCCACCGAGTCAATTCCTCTCAGCATCAGCTTTTCGGCAGACGGCTTCAGAGCTACGAAGCAGCGGTGGACCGGTTTAACCTCACCTCTAGAGCACCCCTTGCTCCCTCACGCCGACGAGCCGGACATTTTGAAGAAACATATGCGCTACAATCGATTGGAACGGCGAGCACGTACCATTCCATTCCTCTGGCGCGCTCTTTTGGCTGACACCTTTCATAGGAAATGCCACCTCATCCTCGATCGCAAGCGCCGAATTATCGGCATATTAGTCCCACCTCCTGTGCACCCTGACCAGTGGGCGCCTGTCGTTGAAGCGGCGACTGCTGCTATGCGTGCTGCGCGCGAGAAGATGTCGTTCCCTCCCAGCGCCTGCAGCCATCGCCGGGGGGAATTTTCCCAGCGAAACGGACGGCTTCGCGTTCGGCGGAGGGAGGCAGACCGTCGGCAACATCAAGCAGCGCTCAGGCCAGAATCGTGCCGCCCTGGAGGATCTGCTTCAAGACAAGAACATTGAGCGCATGGCGACGTACCCCATCCGTTAGTCCCGCTCTTTCACCCCCTGCCCCTGCGCTCATCGCCCCGCTCGCCAGCGGTTTTTCAAGCTGCGTGCTTCCAGATCTTCTCCGACTACCACCGGACGAAGCAGGCGCTCCTCCGGAAAAACCCTTATCTGCGCCCCACCTTTCCCCGCAGCCCTTTTGCCGCCGTCACCGTCAACCTCGGCCCCGCCTCTGTGTCTCCGCCCCACGCGGACGGCGCCAATAAAGCCGACGGGATGTGTTTGGTGGGCGCTCTCGGTGCCTTTGACGCTGACAAGGGCGGGCACTTTGTTGCTGGGACTACGACCTCATCATCCGTTTCCCCGCCGGCTGCAGCATTCTCATTCCCTCGGCCGTCGTCACGCATTCCAACACGCCCATCCAAGCGGGTGAAGAGCGCTATTCCATCATACAATACTCCGCCGGCGCACTCTTTCGCTGGGTGGCCAACGGGTTCCAAACGGATATCCAATGGCACGCGCACGCCACGGCCGACGACGTCGCAGCGCGGGAGGCTGATCGCCGCACGCGCTGCGCCACTGCTCTCAAAAAATTCAGCCGGTGGAAGGACCTGAAGGTCAAGAACTTCTCTGGGCGGCACCGGGTGGAGGTTTGGGATGAAGGCGAAGTCGCGGATTTCAGCGATTTGACAGAAGAGGAGAGCGAGCCGGAGGCGCCGCCGCCGAAGAAGAAAGCGCGCTGTGCTTAGAGCTTTCCGTATACTACACCTTTGCTACAATCGTTCGTGAATATACCCGCTTCTTGCACTTTTTTTGAGGGCTTTGCGGCTTCGGCGCCTAAGCAACGTGTGCAAGCGCCCATCACCCAGGCTCAATGTCATTGGCGCGGACTGGCGGTCCGGTCTCGGAGTTCCCCGAAAGGGTTCTACTTTTACACTGCAAGCCTTCTACTTCGTCCTGTCGGGCTGATCTCAACGACTAGCAGAATCAAAAAAGTGCTCTTTACACTATATCCAAATCTAACAGAAAGTCTCCAGCGCTTAATATTATATTGCCTCGACAAGTGACGTGTGCGCCAAAATTTCAACCCAAATCACAACTTGGTTCATATCGCAACCTGCATGCATCTTAAAAATATGGAAAAATGCTGACCGAACATGTATAGGATGCTATAACAACATTTGTTAAAACTAGAACCCCGTTGAAAGATCAAGGTTCAAAATTTCGATTTGAGTCCAAGCGGGCATGCAAAGACGTAGTTTCAACACGAATACCTTGGTTCAACTTGCTGTTTTCAGGTCTATTTTGTCACCGATGGTCCACAGAAACAAAATACCCCACTTCAAACTAAATATTCGGGTCACGTCGTGCCTTGGCCATGTTCACAAGGTCTTTATCGGCCATTCCTCTGCCTACACGTCCCGAAATTCCCAAAACACGCCGAAAAATGTTGATTTTCAGAACCTCGTCAAACTGGTTGCTTTTGATATATGTGGTTGGGGACACCTGGAAAACCTCAAATCCAGGCGCGCAGCAAGATTTGAGCTCAAATTACGCTGGAACGAGCCTTGATATTGTAGGAAAGGGAAGCCAAGCTCTCTATCAGGGCGCTCAACTGAGGGGTGCCAAGTCCGTTAGCAACTTTAACGGTGCTAATAATGTCGCAACTCACAATAGTTGAAGCGAATATATTAGAGAGGACGGCCTTGAAGCGGTTCGTCTGGAAATGTGCTGTTATCATAATTTCGTAGCTAATAAATTGAAACGGTGCTCCATACCTTTTTATATTTCATGAATATGGTTAATAATATGTTCTTGGTAGATATTGAGCAGCAGAAAGGCGGTAGAGTGTTTCTTTGCTTCGAAGTTCCAAAGCACCGCTGATAGGGGCTTTGCTTTGCCATTTTGGGACACATCATTCTCTTGCTTCTGTCCATACCACGACGCGCCATGGTCAATACCAACCTCGAGCACACGTTCGGCAACCTCAGCCTCACCCGCGAGCCGTTTCTTTCATCCACGCCAGGGCTTTGAAGACAAACAGGGCTCGGAGACGTTCAAATTCTATGTTGTCATACAGGGTCACGTCCCCGGTATCTACACACACTGGTGCGTGTTTTCTCTTGTTTGGACCAAGTCTAACAAAAGTTATAGGGAGGACGCCTCCGTTCAGGTTATCGGCTTCAAGAAGAGCGTCCACAAGAAACACACTGGGTGGTCTGCGGCTACACAGGCATGGGATGCCGCTCGTCAACCAGTTGCCTCTCCACGCACCCCACCGCCGCTTGACCGCAAATCCGTGAAGCCCTCCACCCCCGCCACACCCAGAGCGCGAGTTGCTGCGTCCACCACTGCGTCCACCAGTCTGTCGAGTTCCGCTTCCCCGCCATCCACTCCCAGTCGCCCCAAACGCGTTTTGTATGTGTATTCTCGAGGGAAGGACACCACCGTTTACGCCGACTCGTACATTCCCGCTCTACCATAACAATGCCCAAATCTAATCCGCGCTCTAGGCAACAGGCTTCTTCTGAAATGCGTCGGGGTCTCGCAGATGGCTCTTTCCGGAAGCTTGAGGCTACCTCGTCCGTCAGTAACGCCCTTGCCCATGCCACAGACTCAGCGCTGGAGGTTTACGATATTTCTGATATCGAGAGCGACTAGTGCGGGGATGCATCCACGTAAGTCTTATCTTGTGCTTCTCTATGTAGTACTGACTTTGTATAGCCGCTTCAAGTAGTACCTGTAATTTTACCGCGCCGCCGTATCTCGGAAATAATCATTGCTTTCTTGGAATTTTTTCACGGTGCAGTCACGTAATCAATAGCACAGCCAGAAGGTCCGAGTCGCCACGAGGGTAGCCACGGGGTATTTTCCAAGGTCTTTCTCGTCTGCTCGTCCCCGTCCACACCTGCTCTACTTCCCCTGGTCTGCGTAGCGCTCTCTTCTGTCTCTCTCCCTTTCATCCCCTACGCGCCCCAGAGGACACGGCTGCCTTGCTGTCCGGCTCAGTGGCTGATGAGCAAACGCAAGTCGGGGGCCAGGATCGGCAACGTCAAGAAACGGGCGAACATCTTCTCTCTTCAATCGTTCGGTCATACGCTCAGAGACGCAGACCCTCTACAGGCTCGTGCAGGGGGTTTGTCGGCAGATGGGCGTCGCGCGGATATTCAATTATTTTCACTGCAAGACGAGCACGAGAGTGGCCCTGGAGCCGAGTCGTCGGCGAGCTTTGCGAGTCAAGACGACGGCGATGAGTGGCAGGACTTGCCCGCCGAGAACTTGATTTCGCCCGAGAGGCTGAGTTCGCGGAAAAGAAAACGGTACGCGGCAACGGTGAGTTATCCCCTGAGGGCTGCTTTTTTCGTCGCTGATCGCTGTCTTCAGGATGCTAGCCTTCAGCATTGGGTGGAGGGCTTTCGAGACGCGTACTTGCGAGTACTCGTCACTCGCGAGGGCCCCATGGGCCAGGAGGGCTTATGCTCTTGCGGTGAGGCTGCGAGGTATCGGTGCTCTGAGTGCCATGGGGTGCGGATGTTCTGCAAAGGATGTATACTCGAGGCGCACCGGCTCCGCCCTTTATGTCGCATTGAGGTGCGTCTGGGCGCTGTCATTTTTACGAGGTGCTGACCCACAGCGCGTGTCTGTGTAGGCGTGGACCGGGAGTTTTTTCGAACGCCGTGAGCTCAGGCAGCTGGGGTTAAGGGTTCAGCTGGGGCATTCAGACAACGTGCCCTGCACGCGCGCGCACCGGGGCCACGAGAAGTTTGTGGTCATTTCCCCCAGCGGTTTCCACCACGTAGCTGTTGACTTCTGTCAATGCCGTCTCAGCGGCTCTCAGCATCGCTGGGAGCAATTGCTATCATACGGGTGGTTCCCTTCGACGCCGGACGCCCCCAAAAGCGCGATCACAATCTCTGCTCTCAAGCTCTTCCATGCAGTCAGCCTTCAGGGCAAGACCACTGTGTATCATTTCTTCAATGCGCTGGCCAAAATCACCGACAATACTGGCAGCAGGGCTTTCAAGGTAAGTTTTCAAGAGCATGTGAGGGCATGGCCTGACGCGAGCGTGGCATGGCAGCGTCGATATCAGCTGGCGCTCCGCGTCGTGCGCGAGTGGCGGAGCTTGCGCGCTCTGAAGCGGGGCGGCATGGGTAACGACCCGGACCGATGCGCCGCAGAGACCAGGAGCGGGGAGCTCGCCGTCGACTGCATTGCGTGCCCGAAAGTCGGGGTTAATCTTCCAGATGGGTGGGAAAGTGCGCCGCCGGAGAAGAGGTAAGCCGCTTACTTAGGCTTTCACAGCGGGTGCTGACGTTTCTCAGGTTCCTATACGCCGTCTATTGGGCCATAGACGCTTGTTTCCGTCTCAAGAGGAAGATGATCTCGAGCTGGGCTGCAGACCCGAGTATTCAGGACGGATGGGCGTACTTCACCGCCTGGAAAAGCTACGGTCCCTTTGTCAAGACGTTGGGTGAACAGAAGGAGGTACGGCCCCGCATACAGTTGCCTTGTTGCATGAGCCTGACCATTTTTGTGCAGATGAGCACCTGTACTGGCCTGGCGGCACTCGACCACGCCAATACCAAGTATTCGCAAGGGTATGCAGCGACGGGGTGCGGAATGGTTACATGCGGCCGGCACGAGGTGGTCGCAAAAAACGGAGTGGGCGACCTGCAGGCGGGGGAAAAGTGAGTGTAAGAGCTGGCTCTTCGAAGCAGTACGCTGACGGAAACCCCTCAGATATGGCAACATGGATTATATCGTGGCAAGCGCCTGGCAGCATGTCCGCGGTCTTTTGTTTTTCCTGCTGTCATACGACATAATGTGTCAGTGGTCGAAGAATTTAAAAGAACGCCTCCTCAATCTCCCGCCCGCCTTGCGCTTCCACCTCGTCCGATATTTCGTCAAGTTTGTGATCCCCAAGCTTCATATCCTCGGCCACCTGAAGAAGTGTCAAGATTTTTTTTCCCTGTTGTATACGCTAGGAGCCGCCCAAGCTGATATGGAGGGAATTGAGAGGATTTGGTCCTCTAGCGGGTTGATGGGGGCGAGCACACGAGAGATGGGACCGGGGTCGCGCCAGGATACCCTGGACGACTTCTGGCACTTTTGGAACTGGAACAAAGTCGTCGGCATGGGTACGTACCTCTCGCTTCCGGCTCGGTGTCTGTTACTCACTGAATTTGTAGGCGAGACCCTTCGCAAGCGCTTCGCAAAAGCTACCAAAGAGCTTGCACGGCAACAAGAAGGCCTCGAGGAGTTTACCGAAGAGCAGCACGACAAGGTGGATGCCTGGAAGAAGGCAGTGGACGATTTCGAATCAGGGGCGTCGCTGGCTAACCCCTACGAACTTCCTCAATCTGGTACGTGCGCTTTCTATGAGGCCTCGTCGCCCCATGTGCTGAGATGCATGCGTAGGGCCCTCGCTGCGGGACATTGAATTAGAGCTGATCCGCGAGGAGCAAGAAAGGGAGCGCGCCTCTGCCGCAGGGCCAGAGGCTGGCGAAGATACGATGACGGGGTTCCTGATGCTGGGGTTGGAGATTGAAGGACAGCAGTACGTGTTTTTTTGGGGAAATATATATATTGCGCGGCGGGCTTACTGTCACGCAGGCGAGAGCTGGCTGCGGACCTCCTGGCAAACAGATCCCCCACAACAAAGAACCTGACGGACTTCGTGACGCGCCGGACTCGCATTGCGCGGCAGGTGAAGAAGCTGCGCCTCATGCAGCGCAGGTACTCGCCTGGTGCGCTGCAGCGGCTCGCGACGGCAGGAGATGACGTCGAGGCGGTCGAGGCGGAGCGCATGCCGCTCTTGTTACCCTCTGGGCTCTCAGCTGCCGGTAGCCTGCCGCCCCTCTCCGTCCCTGAGCTCGCCGCAGCAGAGGCGCGTCTTCGTGATGCGCAATGCGCTGGGAGCCTGGACCTTATCCGCCACGGTCTTGGGGTGAAGAGAAGGCTACAAACGTACAAAACGCTACACTCGCGCCGTCAGCACCAAACCACCCGGTCAAGATCCCTGGTGGATTTGCAGCAGCGCAAGATCGAAGTGGCTGCGGCGACGTACCGGCAGGCGCGACTTGCACGCCTTGCGCTCACACACGTCGCAGGGAGTGCGAGCTGGCGCCCGTTGGAAAAAGCAGATCTTCGGATGTTAGAAGATGAGGAGGAGGCAAAGAAACGGAAGCAGCGTGCGATGAAAGGGAAGCGCAAGGAGGCTGCGCAGGAGAACGAGCAGGGGGAGGTTCGGGGTGTGCCAGGAATGGGCGAAAAGAACCGCCTCATCTCTTGGATTTGGCAGGGTGCAGGGTACACGGGCGGCGTTTTGGGGCAAGAGCTGCAGGACGGGGTGAGGGTAGAGTGGTGCAAGGCGTACGCGCGCGTCAAGCGTTGGCGCGAAGAGGTGCTACTCCTTCAAGAGGAGATGAATCGGTGCCTCCGGACGCTGGAGTGGCAGGCGGGCGTGTGGGACCAGAGGGCGACGCGGGAGCACTACTGCGGGAGGATTGTGTATGCAGAGGCGCATCTCCAAGGCGCAATGGCGCTTGCAGCACGGCAGGCGGCCATGAGACGGAAGCTGGCGAGCCGTTTTCATCAGCTCTGGTGGAGCGCCGAGGGGTCGCAAGCTGCAGGCTCGTCCGAGTCGTCAGGAGGCGAGGAGCCTGATGTGGCTTTTGGGGGCCATGGGTTTGGCAACGACAGCGGTTCGGACGATGGTGACGAGGGAGATTCCGACGTGGAGCCGGCAGGTTCAGGAGCGGGTGGGGCGGGTGCCGAGATGGAGGGTGAGATGAGCGGAGATGAGCTGGCGGCAAGGAGGGCCGAGATGAATACGCTGCTAGCCATCCAAACCACCTCGCTCGGCCAGTACGACGACGTCTAGCGCGCTCTTTTTCTCGTGGTGTGCATTTTTTTTCCCGCACTTTTAGGCCTTTCCTGATTCTCCGGTAGCACCCGTTCACGTCCGTGTTTTCCCGTGCAGTTCCCGGCTTTCCCGATTCTCCGGCAGTGGCCGCTTGACGTTCGTGCTGTTCCTGGGCTGCCCCGCACTTTTTTTGTAATATTTACGGCGTGTGGCCGAGGGCCGGCCCATCAGTTGTGATATATGCTGTTAAATGTTTTATTTTGACCTTTTTGGGAAACGAAATGGGCCGGAATCCATCTGAAAGGGGTGGAGCGGTAGAGGCGGCCACGGATAAGCTTACCGGTGCCTTGGCGGGGATACTCGCTTCTTAGTAGGGGCTTTTGCAAAAGCCCCTACTGCTAATTGCCATGCTTTTTGCAAAATACCTACTGGATCTAGTGCCTTCTCGTACCAGCTCTCGGCGTGCGTCTCGGTGTGTCGAGCAGTGGAGTAGGTAGTGAGCGACGGTTTCGTTGGCTTGACGACAGCATGGGCAGATAGGTGATTCGGCCTTGTTGATGCGGTGGAGATGTTTCGCAAGGGGAATGTGTCCGGTGCGTAGTTGCAGTAGTAGTACTGCGAGGCTGCACGGGAGCTTGTTGGCGAGTGTAACGTATGATCCCTTTAGAACTCTGTCGTCGAAGGAGGACATGTGTTCGTATCGCGGCGATTTTTCCCAAATCTGCTTCGTGGCTGCCCGGAGCTCGGTATGGTAGTCCTGCCGTACGGCAGACCGACTCCGGGGCAGGTCACCACGGAAGATTTTAGGGATGGCCGCCTGCAATGAGGAATCTTCACGCTGTGCGGCTCTCTTTGCTTCCTCATCTGCACGTTCGTTCCCTATAATGCCTATGTGCCCTGGCACCCACTGGATCGTGATTACTGCATTCGGGTGTTTTTTTGGCGAGCGCAGTAGCCTGTGCGTGCCAGGCGTCCCAGATCCAATGTGAGGGTGTAGGCGTCGCATTGGTGGTTGCCTTTATCGCGGGCTGGCTGTCCACTATGATTGTGACCGGTCCCTCTACGTTCCACTGTTTCCGCAGTAGCGCAAGCGCTAGGCATCCGCCTACCCCTTCGCCTTCGAAGACCGTGTGGTGAGTTGCTTCGCCCAAGCATAGGCGCATTGATGCCCGTTCCTCGCCTTTGTGAAAAAGGACGGCTGAGGCGCCTATGCGCCCGTCGATCCCTGACCCATCAGTATATACTTTCCATTCTGCTGTATCTAACCTCTCCGCCTCCGCTGCATCTTCTTTCGAGCTCAGTACTATGACCGCCATACTCGATTTCCAAGTCGCCGGCTGTCGTACGGCTGCAATTTCCTCCATCTTGTGTGGCCAGAGATGAAAATCTTCGACAAGATCATGTATGGGCTTCGGATGTGCTTTGCGATATGCCCATACGTCACGTATTGTTGCATGCAATGGATGAGATTTGGGTCGTGTCGACAAACGCAGGCCCACCTGGAATCGCGCCTTGCTGATTAACTGTTCTATCGGCAGTAGGTTAGCGTATGCGTCTAGTACGTCTGTCGGAGTGGTGCTGAGCGCTCCAGTGATGGCCAGGGCGGCTCTCCTCTGTACCGTGCACATTTTCTTGACTACTGCTCTTTCGCGCCTTTTCGCCCCCGTTATCAATATCCTGCGGTTGCTGGCCGGGGGTGCGAGGAACAGATCCGCCCCGTAAAGCATGCGAGGCACACACACTGCGAGGTACAACTGGCGCATTCTGGCCGCCGTGACGCCTCTCGATGCGCGCGCTATCCTGGCGAATTGCGCGATCCATGCCTGGCCTTTGGCTACTGCTGCCGCGGATTGCGGCCCCCATCGTAACTCGTTGTCGAGGTGAAAGCCTAAAAGCTTGATGGATCTGACGGATGGTATTGTGTGGCTCCCAAGCTGAAGGCTCAGTCGAGGGCGAGGGACTGATGCGCGAAGGAGAAAAGGGTGCGAGACCCGCTCTCTTGTAAAGTCTGCGCATTGATATTTGGCCGGTCCGAACTTCGCGTTGTGTTCGCGTCCCCAGTCGTTAACCCCTCGCGGCCGCTCAATAATGTCGCGTATTTTCCGATGTGTGCGCTCTATTGTGGTGTCGACCGCGATTAGGGTGTTGTCGTCCACAAAGACGACGCTGGATTCGCCTTTCTTCGCTCTAGGAATGTCAGCCAACTCCCCATTGTATATTCCATAAATGAAACCCGAATGTGGGTCGCCCTGGTCCAGCCCGTCTATAATGTCGAAGGGCTCCGAGACGAAGTCGTCGAAAGTAAGCCGTCCCCTGCGCTCTGCAAAACGGCACCTCATCCAGTCCGTGTGTTGTACCGGTATTCCCCGCATCCGCATGTCGTGGTATGCTCGTTCTAAGTTGACACTTGGAAAAGCACCCTTTACGTCCATGCATAGCACCGTTGCCACTTTCCCCTCCAACCAAGCGTCCTTGACTGTGTTGACTACCATGTGTAGCGCGTCCGTTGTCGACCGTCCCGGTCTCGCTCCATACTGATTGTTGGGTAGAATACCCGCCTTCTCGGCCTCTGATACGCATTGCAGGTTTTTGCAACTGTTCAGCCATCGTGCGAAGCCTTTAGAGAGGGCTATCAGTTTCATCGTTGCTGGATCGGCGTAGTTGGTTTTCCCGGGCTTGCGGAGAGCATGGATGAAAAGTTCTGCCCATCCGCTTGGGTAGTGACCGAGTGCGTTGATTCCACGGAAGATCGGTCCTGCAAAAGGAATTAAGATGTCAGCGCATTCACGCAGTACACAATTTGGTTCCGAGCCGGGGTAAGTGGCTTTGTAGGGTTTCATACGCGATACGCGCCGCTGCAGCCTTCATTACCTCATCCATCACGGGTTTCCATTCCCATGCTGGCGGCGGATATTGAGGGTCTTCAGGTACCGACGACTCCTCCATTGGCGGCGGGAAAAATTCCGCTTTCAACCATTCTGCCTTGTCCTTGTTGGTGTCTGCCGTTGCGACGATCTGCCTGCTATTCGGATGTCGCTTCTCTAAGGTTGGTATGCGGGCTGTCCCGCCGTCCGAGGGTTCTGCATTAATGAACTTGTGCGCTGCCCACAAGTTCGATTGGCCTAGGTTGGCCAACCATTCTCACCAATGGTTTGCCTTTTCCTCCTCTATGGCCTTTGCGTATATTTTCTCCACCACACGTGCCATGTTATGCGCTGGGTGGTCCGGCTTGAAACGGTGTCGGTATGCGATCCTCTGAAGCTTGGCACTTTCTTGTTTTAGCCTCTTCAGTTTGGGGGTAAACCAACGTTTCGACTGGGGGTGGGGCTTTGATAGCGGGACTACTTCCTCTGTGGTGGCGCGCACTGCTTCCTCGAGATTGCGTACACCCTCTTCTAGATCTTCGACCGTGTCGTAGGTGGCTGGTTGCGGGAGGAGCTGGAGGCATTCCCGCAGACTGTCACTGTATTGGTCCCAATCGGTTTTTTCGGTATACCCGGGTAGGCGACGGCTTATGTTTGACAACAGTGAGATCTAGAACCTGTATGACGGGGAAATGGTCAGTTCGAGGTGGGCGTAAGCCGGGCTCGGTGTCGCATTTAGTATATGCGCCTAGGAGTGACGCTGAGCAAAAGATGTTGTCCACTCTGGTGTGGTTTCCAGTGGAGAATGTGCACAGGGTGGGGATGTCTCTCGGGAGGGCCATTTGCATTGCATATCTCGCCAAGAGGTCGAGTAGGGGCTGGACCAGCCTCGCGTTCTTCGCGGTGAAGAGGTGGTGATTTCGGAGTTCGTCCCACAAGGGGTGGTGTCGGTTGAAGTTGCCGGCCCATATGTAGCGCAACGGTGGGGACGAACAGCGTGTTGCGTCCGGGCTGGCCATATACACATCTAGAACGTCCAACACCTTGTTGTGCTCGCAGTCAATATAGAGGTTCACTACTCGTAGTGTGCCAAAATCACCGCACAAATCTATCGCTGTGATGTCGGGTTGATGGCATTTGTATGGCTTGCCAATTGGATGAGGGAATACGCGTGTTGACCCATATCGTCGACCGCGTATTTTTGTGCTGTTCGGCATGCGATTGCGGATATATGGGGGTGAATGATCTCTTGACTCGTGAGAATCCTCTGAAGTCGAGGTGCGGCTCTTGCAAAAGCGCGAGATCGTAAACGTTAACATCTAAAGAATGGTAAAAAGTGTTCTGTACAATTAGGGATTTATTCAAGTTCTGTCCCCATATGCGAAGCTGGCGCCCCGCCATCCAGGTATGATGTCCGTCAGACATTAAGACCGTCCACCGATCCCGGGGAGGAGCGCACACCAGGTGCCAATGTTCGTTCAATTTCCATGTCATCCTCGTCGTCGGTCACTGGCGGGAGGCTACCTCTCCCCGCTGGACGCCCCATCACGCGTGTATGCTCAACTCTGTCATCGTGGAAGGTGAAGGTGGTTGGGCCTGCCGGGTGGCGTCCCTTCCACTTCGCCTTTCGGCTCGCCAACAACGCACTTCGCGCCCTGATCGCCTCCTCCTCCTCCTCGATCTCCCTCATTGCCGCCTTGTCCTCTGCGCTCCATTGCTCAGGCAGCGGCGAGGGTGTTCGACGTGTTTCCACTGCCTATCTGGGCTACATGGCTCGGGTGCATCCTAGGGTCTAAGGGCATGGGCTGCTGCGCCGATCCCTCCGCTGCCCGTGCCATCGTTTCCTCTAGTGTGCGTTGGGTCAGTCGTCTCCCATTGTTCTGCCCTTGTGTCATGCGTGTACTGATATGGGCCGCGGACTGCGCTGATGGCCCCGGTCCACGTGCGCCTCGTGTTGCCTGGGCCTCTTTCCATGCTGGATTATCCCCCGCGCCCCTGCAGCCGGTATGGTAAGAGCTTTGCAAAAGACCATGCTAAGTAGTGTCGCATATTTTGCAAAAGTTGACGCTAGCCTTATGGGGCATGAAAATGCAAAAAAAAAAGTGGCCAAAAAGAGGATTGAACTTGTGACCGTTAGATAATAGTTATAGCCAAGGTCACTACCACTACTCTAAGATAGCTATAGCTTTCAGGAAATGGTTCCCAGCTAGGGTAAGCCTAGGCTTACCCTACCTGGGACTGCTGATACCCACACCTAGGGCAGGCAAGCTGCCCTAGGTGTTTGAACATTGTTTGTCACTGCTTATTATTTATTCTGGGGTGTATAAAAACCCTAACCAACCCTAACCAACCCTAACCTCTAACCAAAAAAAATAAATGTACCTGGGAAGAAGGCACTAACCCCTAACTCTAACCTCTAACCTCTAACCCTAACCACCCTAACCCCTAACCAGGCCCTAAGTAGGCTGTACAAGGTGAGTGCAAGGCTTATTATGAGTTTCCAGTTAGAGTAAGCTGACTTTGTAGAGGTTTCCACATAGCTATGATGGTGTAATGGTAGTAGTGATGGCAAAATGATGCCCATCAGTTAAGGGTTTTTGGTTCAATCCCGGCTAGTGACATTATATTTGCATTTCCCAATTGGGACCTCCGGTGGCGGTACGCTCACTAGCGTAAATTTTTGCAAAAGATGTGACACTAATAAGTGGATGTTTTGCAAAAGTCTTACGTGGTCTAGTGGCCCCTCAGGGCGCCGTTCAGCTCATCATGTGTGTTCCATGTGTCAGCGGCGTTTTCAATGAGATAGTAGGGGTACTTGGCGTCGTAGTTTCGTTCCAGGGAGTGCTGGAGTTTCTTCTGGAAAATCGGGCAGGCGCGATCCGCTGCTCCGTGTCCGTGGTGTGGCATCCCCTCCCTTCTGCAGTTAGCACATGCTCAGTTGTCGTTAGTTACGTTGTGCAGTGGAAAATAGTTTCCCCTAGTATTCTTTGGAAACGACGTTTGTTCGAAAGATACCGGGTGTTCGTTGTCCTCCAACAAATTGCCTTATTAAGGGTTTGACAGTGAAAACTCAAGGCTTATAAATTCTGCTTAGTCAAAACAAACACAACCAAACACGGCGGTGGTAAGCGGAACGGTAGATCAGCAGTTCTTTCAGCGGAGTTCGGTAAGCGACAGCTAGTGTCAGTATCGGCGGCAGGTTTTAAAATCACGCAAGCAATAAATGCAAACACGAGTAAATTCTTAGACTACCCGACAGACAGGGGGGGAAAAGTCTCCTACTGTAAAAACTGGGGCCCCTTTATATACTCCAGCATGTGAGTCATCTTTTCCCGACTCATAGCGAGGCCCCGGATGTATGACTCAACGTGACTCAGTGTGACTCCTATTTCAGTTCCGCACGTGACTCATTCCGGGCCGGCTATCTTTTCTTTGTCTATCCACAAATTTTCTCACTATTCCCTCGACAATCTTCCAAGCGTATTGCTCGTACTTCAAGGCAAACATTAATCATGCATCACATCCGCGGCGAACAGAATAAAATGGCTGTCCCCAGCCACTCAGTACGAGCAATAAGCCAAAGGAGTGTGTTAATTTGTGTAGAGTGTAAAAAAAAGAGCGACAGGTATAGGGCACCAGTGGTGGCAGGTAGTAGACGAGGTCGTTGTACATGGAACGAAATCAGAGTGGTGTGTACGCGATATTGTAACTGAAGGTCAGCGGCTAGCGAATTCTCGAACATTTTTGCAACGATATCCCTACTTTCTGATGCAGCACCCGAAGAGGCGGCAAATCCACCCAGCGATTCCCCGTGCGGGGGCAGAGGGGCGGGGCAAGAAAAGAGGTGGTGAACGCGCAAACAGCGATCCCAACTTCTGAATATGATACCGGACCCGAATAGCCCTAGTGGTGGGATAGAAGTAGTGCGCTGAAAGCTTCAGCCACGTTCGCTGCTCGGTCTCCGAGTTGGTGCACATGATATACACCGTTTCCATCGGGGGTTCTTTACTGAAAAAGGTCATCTCGTGAGTCCTCCCCACCTGACTCGTCACCTTCCAAAATCCCGTCATTAGTCCGAAGCATTCGAGGTGCTCACCTACTTGCACCTGGTAGCGCGGCGCCACTGTGAGTTCAAACACCTTCTGCTGCCGAGTGAGTCCAACAAAGACAGGGATGGCGGGCACTGGGGTGATGTCTGGGCGACTGGCTACGGCTGCGGCGACTGCCTGATCCCGTCTTTTCCACGCCTCGAAGGCTTCCATCTCGATAATGAGCTCCTCTGCGGTATGCTGGGGCTCGCGGGGCCAGAGGTAGCAGAATTCGAAAATACGTGGAGGGTAATCGGGCCTCGCGAGGTGGTGACGCCGGTAAAGTGGGGTGGAGACAAGGTCAGAGGCGCTAGGAAGATCGGTGTAACGGTCGGCAGTGGCAAACGCGGACTCGTAAGCCAGGCGAAGACGAACTTCCCGTGTAATGTCGGCGATCTCATCGTCTGCGAACGACCAGTGGGAATGTTCTGCCTCGTCGGTGACGCAAGAGGCTGAATACAAGGTGGGCACTCCCGAATAAAGCGAAGGCGAGTCTGACTCTCCGGGAATTTCAAGGGACGACCTCGCCACAAGGGTAGAAGGACTGTTCTCCAAAGGTGTACCAGGGGTATGGATCTCATGCGCATCGGCAGCATCCCAATGAACATACTGGTGACCGATAGAGACATCGCCCTGCGCGCGCACAAATTGTCATGACGGTCATAATGAAGGCATAATGCATAACATAAGCAGCTCACAATGCGACTAGTTCCCAAGTCACCCGGCTGAAAGTCTTTGTCGTTGTGGGGTTGGATCCCCATTTCCAAATCGTAGTGGGGGTTGTTCATAATTGTGGCTGCACGAGGGTAGTTGGCAAAAAAGCTGTCTTTAGAACAGAGAATGACAAGGCAGTAGAAAAGGCGAGCACCCCCTGCAAATTTCTGGACCGCAGGCTTTTATATGTTCCAGCCTAGTCTGCTTCGAATTTTTAAGCTTCAGTTTAATGTCTGCCACAGCAAGTTGTCAGCATCGTCCTTTCCTATCTAGGCCATCCCTGCAGGATAGCGATGATACTCCTCTTTTGGAAGGACAGGAAGAAGTACTACTGCCAATCATCTTCCGACGAGCTTAACATGACTTCATCATCTTCTGAATCTGACTCGGTCGCTTCGATTCCCAGATCATTTTCCCTCATGAACCAATGGTCGCGGGTTATATACGGTAGCAGACAAAATGCAGCGGTGGGATTGCGGCGAAACAATGTCCCGTCCAATTCTCGCAAAATATAAGCTCCTCCTTGATTCTTTCTCTCCACCTCATAAGGCCCAAAATAGCGATCATCTGTCTTCTTCCGTGCACTGACTTCCACTTCAATTCCCACATTTCGCACTAACACCAGTTCGCCTTTACCATACTCACTCTTCTGCAGCTTCTTTACGAACCGTCTTTCAAATTGTTCTTTTGATCGGAAACGGGCTTTTCGCAAGGTGTCGCTTACCCGTTGGATATCGCGAGGGTGCTTCGAAAGTTGGCGAATACGGAGAGTGAGTAGTTCGGCCGTAGTCATCCCTTTTCGGAATCCACTCACCAGGAAGGTTGCTTCTGCTAAATCAAATGGCAAGAGTGGGTCTGTGCCATAGAGTAATTGATATGGGGAAAACCCAGTCACTTGACTCACAGTAAATCGATCCGCCAAAAGTGCGGCATCCAACTTGGTGGGCCAGATCTCAATTTTTCCCCCGCACGCCTTAGTAATAGCTTCTCGTAAGGTGAAATGTCCCTGTTCCACAACCCCATTTGCATGTTTATTATAGGGTGTGATTTTCACATGCGGAATAGTCATTCGTTTCATCAGTACCTTGAACCCTGCTTTCACCTCAGATCCATTGTCAGTGACGACCTTCCGCGGACACCCGTATCGGCAATATATATGGGTCCAGAAGAAATTGGCCACGTCTTCGGCCTTCTTGGTCTTCAATGCTTGGGCTTCACACGTGCCAGACAAGTCATCACGTGCTGCCACGATCATGTGATACCGCGATGAAGATTCCGGCATCATCATAATGTCTATATAGACCGTTTGAAAAAGCGCAACTGGTGTAGCAACCGTAAGTGGAATTTCCAGCTTCTTAGTGCTTCGTACTTGGCATCGATGACACGACGCAACATGATGTTGGATGTCATTGTACAGTTTTGGCCAGTAGAAGCATATCTTCAATATTTCCCAAGCCGGTTGCACTCCTCGATGCCCCAGGTCATCGTGCACTTGATTCAATATTTGTAGCCGTTTCTGTGGATCCAGGATAACTTTCAAAGGTGGTCCTGTCTTATTTCGGCGCAGCATTTGCCCCTCGTGAATCATATATCTCGTGGCTTGTTGAATAAAGCGCGCATGCTTCTGAGGTTTATCAAATACTGGTGCTTCCAGTGTAGTGAGAAACCTTAACACATCTCGCAAGAACTGTTCCTGCCCCGTTCGATTCAATAGCACCAGAGGCCAGGATTCTGTCTTTCTTGTGTTCGGCTCCAGTCCTCCCACGTACAAGGCTATCTCGTCAAGCCATGCATCATCGTCACTGATAATATCTTCTCCTTCTACTGGCTCACGCCGGGACAGCGCATCTGGCCCTTGGAATTTTGTGGCGGGGACGTGTATTAGCGCAAAATGAAACATGAGTATGCCTTGTATCCACCGGTTCACCGCCGCGTCAGGTTGCAGGTCCGGGTTGTTGAGTAGGCCCTGGATATATTTGGCATCTACCTCCACTGTTAAATTCTTAACTCCAATAATGTATAGTCGCCAATGTCGAAGAGCCCAATAAAGTCCGAACAATTCAAGCTTGGGCTGAGAATATCTTGATTCCCGTTCACTCATGGGTACCGATCCATACCTGGCCGGTCTTCGACGACCAGAAGCATCTTTCTGGGCTAGGATCATTCCAGCTGCAACCCGGCTCGAGTCAACTGACAAAATGACCGCCTCCTCGCTTTCATAGTCAATCGGTCTCAAGGCTGGGGCACTTCCCACCAACTGTTTTATTTGAGCGAAGGCCCATTCCCGTCGTTCATTCCAGTCGAATTCATGATTTCGTCGGTACAGTTCTGTGAGGGGTCTGATAATGTCTGAATAGTTGGGTATCCAAATACGCACGGTCCCGCTTAATCCCAGAAATCGACGTACTTCTTGTGGGCTGGCCAAGGCTGGCCAGTCCAGAATGGTAGATACTTTCTTTGTGTCCGGGGTGCGTCCCTCTGGTGAGCACACCTGACCCACAATCAAAGCTTCGCATCAACAACATTGGACTTTGGTTGCTGAGAAGGTAGCCCCAGCACTTTTAACTTTATGCATTACGTGATGCACATCCTGCGCATGTTCCCATATGAATCGACGAATTCCTGTGTTTTCAACCAGTCGTTCAGGCTGCCCTTGACTATCAAGATAGGATGAAGCTGGTCCTTTTATCGGGAGATCGTCGATAAAGATGTTAGCAACATGAGGGATCTCATCCCGCAGTATGAACACCATACACTTTTGAAACTCTGCGGGTGAGTTGGTGTACCCAGTGGGCATTGAAGTAATTCTCAACAATCCCAGGGGTGTCATAAAAGCGGTCATGTCTCTGCTTTCCGGTTCCATTCGCCGAGCATCAAATCCCCAATACAAGTTGAATACCGTATAACATTGGCGGCCTGCAAACCCCTCCACGAAGTCATCTACTACAGGTAACATTCCCGCGTCTCGGACTGACACTTTATTAAGAGGCTGTAGATCATGCACAATCCGGAGTTTGCCGTTTTTCTTCAGTACGCAGAACCAGCGAGAACGATAGGACGACTGGCACATCTCGTAGACCCCGGCCTCTATTTTTAGTTTCAAAACATCAATGACCTTCTGCAGGATCCCCGGTGGAATCGGGATGTTCTTATACTCCCACGGAGTGTGAGGGACCGTGGCTATTTTGTACGGCGAAAAATAATTGTCCCTGAACGTTCCTCTCTCCGAGTCCTCAAACGCTAATGCCTTCTGATTGAGCTCCATGATACGAACAAATACTTTCTCCTCTTCCGAGTTAAGAAACCCATCACTATTCAGGTTAAGGGTCTCCAGTCGTTCCTTGTTTAACCTAGCCGTAGGTTGAAAGGGCGGTGGATGTGCTTCCAACTCAGGCAGTGTTTGCATGGGGTCCTCAGGAATGCAACGCCGCACTTCATATTCGGGTGAGAAGGTTGTAGAGACTGGACATATCTTTTTGTCAACCCGTTTGTACATGGTCAGTACCGTCCGTTCTTGATCACCATCCATATGCTGCACTTCCACGGGCCAAAATTCGATACCGTCCGGCCTATCGTCCCAAATCATCTTTTGTTCATAATTTTGGTCCACCACATCGCTTCGCCGGAACATGGTGAAAGACTGATATTCGCGCCCCGACTTATCATATAATGCTATGGGGTAGAACACGCTCTCATCGTCCTCCTCAAGTTCCGCCCAGTCTCGCCTTAATTGATCCAAATCCAAGGGTTTATTCGTCTTTTCTTGGGCCAGAGTTTCCAGGTCCCGATGTGTCATCATACAGCTGTAAGCCAAACCCCTCGGTATCCGAGAATTCGTTCCCACGAATGCCAGTATAACATCGTTGACATTGGAACATGCTCGAAGGTACTGATTATACATGGTGGTAGTACAATAGCGCCGCGCGATAGGAAAACAGAAACAATTGTATGCCCGCCAAACCGAGGTCAACGCGCAAAATATAGTGGTTACAACCGTGCCTCCCATGAGGATGACGGTGCGGTGTCGCGATACTCCAGTCAATTCCGTATCTGCATCTTGTGGTAGGATAACTTCTTCCGGGACGTCTTGTTGGTGATCAGCATTCCGCGATCGCTTCCTGTTCATTACGCCCCACAGGATCAGCGCCGCGGCGAACAGAATAAACAGCAACGCACCCTCTTCGCAAAATGGTGTCTTCATGGGCATCAGATCAGAGCGTGAGCCCCAACGCATTGGTGCCCGGGTCTGTGAGTGTGGGGCAGGAGACGACGAGGTGTTTTCCGCAGCGGCGGCACCGATCAGGGCCATGATGGTGGCACTCCTTGTCTGAGCTCTCGTCCTCAGTAGCCGGATACTGTAATCCTCCGTACGAGCTGTTCTCACTAATGTCGTCTCCCTCCGACAAGCGTTCCCCAGCCTCGGGGCTGTATTTGTAAACTTGGTCCTCCGAAAAGGTGTGATGATGAGTCAAAACGTTGTCCGGATCTTCCAGCAGGTCCCAGTAGTTCGTCTCTCCCTCAGGGTAGTTAAAGTCCAGGTAGCCGGCGTTAAGAACATGCGAGACCACGTATTCGTTGCGAAGCCGAATGGAAAGTAACTCGTGCAGCTTGTTGGCCAGATGAACACGTCCGTTGCGCTGCAGAATGGACCAGATGGTCTGCATCTTGGCCACCTCCAGATCGAACAGCAGCGGATGATGGAGGTAACACGACGGAAAGAAACACTGAAAGAAACAAAGGGTCCGTAGGTCAGCGCACCGAAAGGACCTCCAAGCCTCCGAGTTGCTCACATCGGTGACTCCATATCAGTGCCACACCATGTCCTCCAGCCGTGAGCCGGTCTCCAACAGCGCCAAACGCACTCCCGCCATCAGGCGCACAATGTTGTCGTCGGTAAGACCAGTCGCTTTAACGGCTTCGCAATTCAGCACTGTTCGCCGCAATGAGTCTCCGAAAAACTTACTTGTCTTCGGATTCTTGCGCTTCTTCTTCCCATCACGATCCCCCTCCTCTGCAGCTTCTCTGTCGGACAACTTTCGCTTCGTTCCAACCCTAGGTCGCATCTCTGACCCTTCCCCTTCGTCCTCCCTCTTCCCCGCATCTGCGCCATACCCGAGAGCACCAGCGACTTGTTCTGCGGTTCCCCTTTCCTCGTCGCCCCTGCCGACTTGAGTAGAGCGCTCCACAGACATAGGAAGCCGAGTGACCATGGGAAGACTAAAGTCGAGCGACATCGGCGAAGAGTTCCCATGAGGGTTCTCAGTAGGGGTGTCCACAAAGAGCGACACTGCATATGGCGGAGGCGACGGCGGGTGGTGCAAATTGGTGACGCCTTCCGCAGCCATAGCGATATAGTCCACGAATTTACTGAGAGGGCCGTGGAGTGCGCGAAGCACCGCATTAGTGGGCTCACTTCCCATTTCGTCCTCGTGCTGCAGATGGGTCAGCCGATGTGCGTTACATTCGTACGTCCAGCTCTGCAACTCAAGTCTAATCTGCTCCGAACGATGATCACCAGAACCGAGCCTCGGAGAGAAGTCCGGCTGCGGAAACTCGGCAGCAGCCTCGGCGTCCTCACGACTGTTGTCATATCCTGGGTCGGAGGAGGAGCGACTGCCTGGCCGGTATTGTTCACCTAATGCCCTGCAAATTGCAAGGTCAATGATGTGTGCTGGGTTGGGGCGGAAGGGCGGAAATAAATCAAATTCCTCCACTGACCAGTCGGAAATCGCAGGGCTCCAATCGCCGGGTGAGATTGATTCGTAGAAGTTCCGGATCTCCAACTCTTCCGCTGTAAAGTATTCGTTGTCCGCTCGATAGGCATCGTGATCATCATTGTCGTAGGGGGTAAGAGGCTCGGAAGACGAGGACTCCGGGGAGGCGGAAGCTGAGCTCGACCATGTGTCGTGAGTAATCACGTCTCCAGAACGCGGGTTGAAATGAAGGACGACCGGAGGACACTGCCCACGCTGAAGAATGGCAGTAGGGCGCTGTGCATGTGCACGAGCATAGCCACGCGTCTCGTGTATCAGCCGAGGGTACGGAGAATCGGCCCAGATCGGCTCTTCTGCTTCTCTCTCCTCCGTTTCCAACCGCCTCAGTCCCTCCTCTATCTCTCTCAATTCATCCACCGCCGCATGTTCCACTCTTAGTCCAGCCGCCAACGCCCTCAGCCCATCAGCAGCCTCATGCTCCAACATATCCACCACGCTCCGAAATTCCTTCTCATTTTCACCCTCCGGCGCATCAAACGCAATTGTAAAATCTTTGAAAGCTTTGCGAACTTCCTCTGCTTTTTGGTTTTTGATCGTTGAGTCCTGGAAACATCTCGCAGTCAACCACTCACCCTCATCCTGTATCGATCCCTCGCCAATCTTCTCCACCGACGTGTCGCTCCCGACTGCCATACCGGACTCACGGCTCCTGGTGGCCTCTGGGGACTCGGCGGTTCCAAAAAGCGGGCAATCCCAGGGGGCAGGAGAGTGAATTTCGAAACACAACTGGCAGATCCCCAAGTCGATGTCCGCCGACTCCGAGTCCAGGCTACTATCCGCAAGGGAGACGAGGTCGGGCAGGCTGTCATTCTCAGAATCCGAAGAAAACAACTCGTCCCCGCTCAACCGAAGACTTTCGCGTGCGCGTTGGTAAATATCGCGAGCCATGGCCGCTTCGAAGCGCGCGCCATGGGGGCCCATAATGATCGCCGAAAAAGGGGAACGAGCGCGCCCATGAAGCAAGGATTCCGGATCCTCAACAAGTTCCTCGGGTGACACGGAAGTCTGGGGTTCCCTCATAACGGTGTCCGCGGTCGCTACTTTGAACTGACCCTGGCCGGTCGTGACGCGGTGGTGGAGTGGGAGCATGGGTGGTGCCTGCTTTGTCGCGTGAACTGGGTAGCTGAGGGGTGCCTGTCCATCGATCGTTGGCAACGTCGCCATAGCTGCACTCAAGCAGTCGTCCGACGGATAACTCAACTCCAAGTCCCAGATATGATGAGGGTCGTCGGGAGTGGAAACATGAAAGGTAAATTTGTGACATGACATGGTGAAAGGCTGACCAGTTATATGGTCGCGAAAAATGCGAAAAACGTTAAACCCAGCGCTACGATGCAGGCGCTGGCCATTGGGTAAAATCACGCTTCCAAAATACTCCGACTGTGGGGCTGCCAAGAACGTTGGGTCGACATCGAGAGGCCGTCCTGCAGCATAGCACTGCCACTGACGGCGAATGGATTCTTCCAGCATAGCAATTGGACCGCCTGCGTTCAAGGGCGCCACCGGCATCGGAGGGTCGCCATACTGAGCGCGCGCTAGATACTGAACATTCTCGAGTACGGGCAGCGCTGTGCGCGTCGCGTCGGGAGCAGCCCTGGAATCCAGAGGAACTTGGGGCAAGGACATAGAGCTAGTAATGTTTGGTAGGGGGGAATTCGGTAAGGCTTCCTCCTCCTCTCCCTCTTTATATACCTCATGTCCTTGACTCGAATTTCCCGGGGCGAACTGGCGGTTCCACAAGAACGTCCCAAGTGCAGAAAATACTCCCACTGCGACTTGGACAAGAAACAGCTTTGCCTCAAATGCCCTGTTCATTATTTTCTCATGCCCGCGGTCCCGTACTTCGCCGCCCCGCAACTTGTCGAATTCCACAAAAGATCTTTGATTTATTTGGCTTCTAATGCAGTTTAAGGTTATGGTTCGTGAAACTCTCCCCAATTTCATTGCTTGCTCTCTCATCCACAATACTGTGTAGGGCTGCTCGGAGGGGGTGCAAGACCGTTGAAGTAAGTTTTTATTCACAGTGTACGCAAACGACTGATACTGACTTTGATGGATCGGCGGCCCATCGTAGGGGACTGCGAGGAGCTCATACCGCGGTTGACGAGTTTTGCGGTCTTTAAAAATCAGGTACGTCCCTTCATCACGCTCGTCGATGCTGACCAGGTTCCCTCGCTGCCAAGGCCATCCTAGTAGAAGCCCGAACGGAGCTTGCTGTGATACCCAGAGGTCGGCCATGGTTACCGCCGCACCACAAAAAAATTCTATGTCCTCAATTTTTCCTCTTAGCTCACCTTGCCCGCCATTCGCGTCGTTCATTAGCGTTACCTGTTCCATATCCACAGCCTTTTGCACCTTTTTAGTGGCTATATCCGCCCGCACAATGTCCAGCTGGGAGCCGGTGTCGATTATTGCACAAACGTCGTTCCCACTTGTCTTCATATCTACTTGAATCAATACCCCGTCGGTACGCGGCCAATTCATTGCGGCAGTGAATGGATTATCAGCAGACTTCCCCAACAACACGGCCCGAACATTTTTCACCTTGATCAAGTCTTGAATTTCCGTACGTATTTCCTTTGACGTCACCATGATTTCCCGAAGCGACATGGGAACCTGCATGTCTAGAATTCGGTTCAGCACCCCTTTTTGATCCACCGTACTTGTGAGCTCCGACTGGCGTCCCAGGGGCTTCGAGACTGCTGTCCCATCAGGTCTCGGCACGCCTTTATCCACCTTAGCCGGGCTGGCTTCTGAAGGACCGCTTCCTTTTTGCCCGGCCTTTTTGCTAGCGCTCTCTTTACTCCAGGCTTCCATCATCTCTTCGTCTTCACTATCCGCAAACCTGGCGCGTCTTGCATTAATAGGCTGAAGGTCGGGTGTCGATGGCCGCGGCTTGGAAGACAGAGGTCTTTCATGTGCCTTTCTTGCCTTTTCAGGCGTCACCGCAGGCGGAGCTTGCGCTGGTGGGCCTGTGATGGACGGTACCTCCTCGATAACAGGAGCCTCTGCCTGTTCTGACGAGCGAGGCATTGGCATCGAGTCTGTAATCACCTCCGCCCCTCTATCATGTGTTTGTGTTGCTTCTTTTGATCCCTGGAGATCTTTCATATCTCCCGCTCTTCTCTTCTCTCGCGCAGGTGGATATACTCCATCAAATATCTGTCGTCTCGCCTTCCTCACTGTTGTGTCTGTACGTTCTGCCGGCTGCACGTATCGCGGTTCCGTGGTGACCAATCGTGGACTTGTCAGATATACCCCCTTGAAATACGAGCTTTCCTCTTTGTCAGATGCTGTTTCTGATGGTGACTCGCTTTCGGTACTTGGTGCTTCCTGGATCTGGGCCCGCTGGAAGTCCTGGTAAAAGGTTTGGACGGCGGGACGTCGGTCTTCGAAAGGAGTCAACGGCGGTCCTAGGAACCCTAACATGACTCGAGGGGCACCGGGTCCCGCATTTGCCTTCGCGATTCTCTCCGCTGCCTGAACCAGTGATTCACCATAATTTCTGCGAATCATATTCCCATTCCGCATTACCAATTTGCGTGTCTCTTCATTAAAGAAAATAATACCTGCCTGCACTAACTCACCAACTTTACGACATTCCGAAATTCGATGCCCTTCTTCTTGGCATCCAAAACAGGTCAGAACGTCACTCGGTCCTCCACCGGGTCGTCCTAGGGGAATATTATTCGGGTAGGTAATGGGCGCTGCTGGAGGCGGAACGGGGGCCACTGGAAAAGGAACTGATGTTGGCGCTTCTTGCCTTACCCCTCCAGTTCGGCTCGGGGGACGTGCTCGTATTGGTTCGCCCCGATTCAACTGCGGTGGCTTGACGCACTTCTCCACCACCCCACTCCGATCCATCACCATACATTTATAATAGGTAGGCGCGTATTCTGGGTCCTCAATGTTCATCTTGCTGAGTTTGCTGATTAGTTTAGCAATCTCGTCCTCATTCCCGGTGTATTTCTGGATCTCTCGTGCCCCAGGCATCTTCACAGTCTTCTTCTTTTGTTTATCCTTCTTCTTCTTCTGGTGCTGGCGTCGCTTCTTCCGGAAGGCCTCAAAGTCAGACTCGCTGGACGCATTGCTTGAATCTTCCTCGGAATCCTCCCCAGAATAATCTTCGTCCCTTTCTTCTCCCAATACAGCTGCGCGCACCATTAAGGTTTCGTATTTGTTCCGTCTGAAATGCCACTCCGCTGCCTCATTAATCTCCGCCACAGTGTATTGATCATCATCATCGCGATGTGGATTGACCTGCAATATGCGATTCTCTAGTACCTGCCGAAGGGCCGGATGGATTCCAAGCAAGAAATAGGTGTTGTAATCCTCGCGGTTCAAATGTCCTTTAGACAACGGCCCTCCTGCAATGGTATTAAATTTCAAGAAATATCTGCGCCATTGGGTCAAATTATAGCAGGTCTGCAATCGTTTTCTCGCTGCGTAGGTTTCGACGTCAATTGGTTTGTACTTTTGGTAGACCCAATCCGCGTCAAAGAACTTGAGCAATTGTGGCTTCAGAATTCCCCACTTCCTATATTCATACCCGTCCAAGGTGCGAATAATATTCTGTACATCCGTGGAGCAGTACGACATTAGCAAGTCACACCGGTCCAAGTCACTAGAAATGCGACACTTCTTGATTAACCGTTCAAAGTGGTCGATAAACAACTGTATTTCATTATACTTTCCAGTGAATGTCTTGGGAGCATCTTTTGATCCTCTAACGGGCATGTCATATACTGTCTTACGCCGTCGTGGAGTTTGATGCATAGAATACGGAGGCGCCGCCCCTGGCATGCGCTGGTCTGGCTCGTCGGAACTTGAGCCTTCTGAAGACGAGCTCGAGGGTTCGCTCCCTCCAAATACTGGTGGACGATAATGAGGTCTACCTTTCTTCTTCAAACCTTTCTTCTTTCCTGTCCCTACTCCTCCGCCGTTCTTGTCATTTTCTTCATACGGCCCTGCTGGAACCCCAAACCGGGCCTCCCATACTTCCTGGTCTTCCACAGTGTCAAATGACGCCTCATATTCTTGCCGTTCTTCCTGGGTCTTGAAAATGCGGATTCTTGCCATAGTAGTCGGTTCTTGTCTCTCGTTCTCGGTGTAACAGCGGATGTCTTCTGTTTTCTAACTCGGATAGTCCGAAATTTGGCAATATAGGATATTGGAGTGTTATTTTCCCCTCGCGGTGGGCTCCAATGATGTGCAGTGGAAAATAGTTTCCCCTAGTATTCTTTGGAAACGATGTTTGTTCAAAAGATACCGGTTGTTCGTTGTCCTCCAACAAATTGCCTTATTAAGGGTTTGGCGGTGAAAACTCAAGGCTTATAAATTCTGCTTAGTCAAAACAAACACAACCAAACACGGCGGCGGTAAGCGGAACGGTAGATCGGCAGTTCTTTCAGCGGAGTTCGGTAAGCAGCAGCTAGTGTCAGTATTGGCGGCAGGTTTTAAAATCACGCAAGCAATAAATGCAAACACGAGTAAATTCTTAGACTACCCGACAGACAGGGGGGGAAAAGTCTCCTACTGTAAAAACTGGGGCCCCTTTATATACTCCAGCATGTGAGTCATCTTTTCCCGACTCATAGCGAGGCCCCGGATGTATGACTCAACGTGACTCAGTGTGACTCCTATTTCAGTTCCGCACGTGACTCATTCCGGGCCGGCTATCTTTTCTTTGTCTATCCACAAATTTTCTCACTATTCCCTCGACAATCTTCCAAGCGTATTGCTCGTACTTCAAGGCAAACATTAATCATGCATCACAACGTCGCATGTATCTGTGCGATGTGCCTCCGCGCATCTCGCGCAGACTTCGTGATCGGAAGAGCACTTCGCAGCAATGTGGTCGACACCCACCCCCTGGCACTTTAGGCAACGAACAGGCTTAGCCAGAAGCTTGCGCCCGTACACCTTTCTCCCTTCTACCCATGCGCCATTGCGTATGAGGGTGTTCGCTGCCTCCGGCCCAGTGAAACCAAAAATTGCGTGTGCAACTCTCTGGCCCTCGTGTCTACGATGTGCGGGCTTCACCCAATGCACCTTGGCGAGGGTTCCCTTTGGGAGAGAATTGTCGTTTTCGACACCGCGTAGGCTGCCCTCTCGTGTCAGGTCGAACGAGATTGGAACGAATTGCACTAGCACATTGAAAAAGAATGACGACGTACCTCCCATTGCTGCCAGGAAACGGTTCATTTCTGCCTTGAGCCATGTCGCCGCTGCTGTGGTGTTCATGTGTAAAAGCCATGCGCCGCTGCGCTGCAGTGTTGCTCCCACAAAGGTCGAGCCTTCTGGGGACGGGCTCGCGCCATCGCTGGCCATCAGCACTACCGCCATTCTTGCCTTCTGGAGCATGTCCTTCTCACTGATACCTACAAGCCATTGGTCTGTGTCAGGGGCGCGCTCTAGCAAGATCTGGCGCGAGCGTGCCGCCGCGTTCGCTAGTGCTGCCGCGCGTTCCGGTGGGTGAGATACTGCCGCCACTGCCGCATACGTCTGGGGCGTCGTTGCTGGCGCATTTGCACGCGCATCAGCTGCCGGGACTGGGGCTGGTCCTCTCACCGCGTCCACCGCATCCTCCACTCTCGCTACCACCGCCGTGACTTCCTTTTCCAGTCGCTCGGTCAGGTTCCAGATGTCCCTGCACTGTTGCTCGACCGTCTGTGTTAAGGCTTCGGCTGCCGTGTTTAAGTCTGTGGTTGTTATGGCTGTGTCGTCGTCCAGGTCCGCCCAGGAGGTGGTCGGTTTATTCGCCGTCGTGGTCCATTCCAGTATCTTTTGATACCGTCGGACATTTCACAGAGTTCCTTGTCGACGTTACGTCGCTCGAGCAAGATGGCGACGGCTCTGCAAGCGTCGGCAGTGACGACGGACGTCGCCTCCGCCGTGATACGTAGTAGTACCAATGCTACGTTCTCAAGGGTGTCGAAAGAGGCTGCGTCGTCGTGAGAGTAGCCTTTCATGTAAAGATGTTTGCGGACGTCCTCCGCTGATGATGAATCCCAAGGTACTTCGCTCTCACTCAAGAGCGCTTCGCGTGTCTTCTGTAGCTGCTGACCCCCAATGCCCTTCGCTGTAGCGCGTGTTTTACCTGCTATCAACGGTTTGGGTTGTGCCGCGCTCGGTGATGTCTGGTTATTCACGGATTTGGCCCGGTCTTTCACCGGGACCTTTTCCATGGTCGGTATAGATAATTGTAAGGTTGTAAGAGTAAGCTAGTACTACTACGCGCGTCGATGCCCAAGTCCCAGGTAGATTTTGGGACGGCGATCAGAAGCGCATGTGGAAGTTGTTGCCAAGAGAGTTCCCGAGAAGGCAACTTGAAGACTTCACGAGATTCCACTCGGTAAAATTGCAGTAATCTGGGCTCCCAAGATTCAAGTCCAGCTAGGAGGAGGAGGAGGAGGATGTATGATACTGACGCGGTCCCACAATTGGAACTGCCAGTTTACTACGTATGACATTGTAACTTATGGAGGCTAGACGTTACCCATCAATACATAGGACACACGTACTACCAAGTGGGGGGCGGAAAGTTTAGGTACCCAATGATATTCCTGGCCTGGCTCGGACCAGAGCAGGCAGGTTGCTGGGTAAAACCTCGTGGGAGGCTCATCCAATTCCTTGGATTGAACCATAACTCCCCGGCAGCCAGAATCCATTGATGCACTTTCAACTCAACAGTCCTGCTGGGCACACTTGTTGAAGTAAATACTAGAAAAAGAAAAAGAAAAGGGAGAAGGACAAATGAGAGGCCGCCCCAGGGCTCAGCTCAATTGGTGTCAGCGGTACCAGGGGTGCCCAGAGGGCACTGTGATCCTATCCATGCCTCGGGTCGTCCCGCATATTCCCTGGCGTTCAACGGCAATTTCCATGAACCGGGGTACTGGAGAGGTGGGATTTTAGGGCAACAGCAAAGTTTGATGGTAACTAAGCCCAAGCCGGCGGAAGTTCGTACATTCCGCTACCAAGATTCCGAAGAATGTGATTCTCCCGCCACAGATGTCAAGTCCAGGGACACAAACAGTGTACAAGATCCGTATCAGCGGGGAATTGTGTCGACTTCTGCCCATGTCGGAAATAGGAAACCCGGAGTCTATTTCTGGTCAATTTGACAGTACTGCGGAACCGATTGCCAAAGCAGAGTAATTTTTCCGTATGAGGTAAAGCAAAAAGGATGCAAGAAAAATAGTTCTGTGGGGAGAAGTGATTTTTGTGTCTGGTGTAGTCCATCAAGTCTTCGTCAAATGTTCCACCTCCAGGGGGGATGGTATTTTTAATTGCCTTGCACACTGTGATTCAGACCGTGCCGTGTAATGCTACCTGCCTACCTACCTACCACTGTGGTTGGCAGTCCTACCATATATGCTAATTTTCCACCGAGCAATGAACAGTTGACAAATGAAGGATGAAGGTGAGAGGATAACCCATTTGGTCGGATTACAACGACACTGGTGACTTTGACGATGCCGGGGATGCCGGTGTTGCAGGGCTGAGTGCCTGGGAGGCGGATTCTGAATGAGGGTCGGTGGCCGGTCGATTTTAGAGTAGGAGGAATAGGATTATGAGCCGGAGAATCAGGGTATCGGTAGGTCAATGAATCCGTGAGATAAAAGAGTATCGATAGGTTGTAAAAATGGTTGTGAGAGCGCGAAGGCGTAAAATCGATGTTTCGTGGGGATTAGCACGCTGAAGTGCGTACTGCGTGGGTTTGTAGTTGACCTGGGGCGACGAATAAAACACAAATTTTGGGCACTAGCCCACACTGCCTCGCACGGATGAGGGTAAGACGTAGGGTAATGATTTGCTGGCACCGTTGGTGCGTATTTACAGTACAAACAATGAGGTAACTAAAAATATAAATAGAAACAGGGAAGAACCGAAACCAGCGTGTGGTTGAATTTCCACATGCCGGCCATACGACTCTGCAACAGTGCGGGGGATTTTGATGTCGTCCCCGACATCGGGTAACTATAAAAAGAAGAGAAGTATGGCCGTAAGTAGGAAGTCTAAAACAGAATACTGTCCATGAGCAAGTGCGTAGCATGAGATAAAAGAAAAAAAATCATATCAGTGAGGTAGCCATAATGCTTGGATGAAGATGTAACGTAAGTGGAAAGAGCCCATGTGATGAGAATGAGTACAAGTGAAGATGGCGAAAGGGACTTGAAGAATAATTTTCGGAGACGATCGATGAATGATATAGCGGGGGGGTGGTGTGACAGGAATCAAAGGTGAATTAAGAACGGGTTTCACAACGAGGCTGGAATCAAGGTGGCGAATAAATGCTGCTACCTTCGCGCGCATGGGGGGAGAAATGGCGAGAAGATCGGCGAATGATAATGTGACGAGCTGCTTTGGATCTACATTGAGGTCCGATAATCCCGGCGCCGAGTTGTGAGGTGGCGAACGAATATAAGATGGAAACGATGGAGAAATAGAAGACTGTGAATGAGTTGGCGACGCTGGACGTGGTTCGTCAATTTCGCTCGATGCAGATGGCTGTGGATCGGAAGCGGATGCGACAACGGGAGCTATACATGCAGGAAGGGGAGGCGAAAGATACGGGGGATTCAAATCGAAGTTGGGATGGGGAAGAGCATGATGTGAGGGCATCGATGTATGTGGCTCGTCAACTTCGTTCGATGCCGAACACGATGAATTGGGACTGAATACAATGACTGGGGCTGTACGCACGCAAGGCGGAGACAAACAATGCGGAGGATTTAAATTGGAACGCGGTGGAAAAAGGGTATCGGCGTCGATATTCGATGCGAGCGACGTTGGGGGTAAAAGAGGCGAAGGTGGACTACGAAGTGCGATGAGGGACTGCGGGGGCTTTGAGTTCGACGACGTTTGTGGCGCTGGAACGTGCACGTCATGAAAAATGGACTGCGACGCGACGCGGGGAGCATTCTGCGAGTGGTGGCGACCACGATCTAAACAGGCAAAGAGATGGGCTGCAACACCACCCGTATTACGCGTCATTGGGAGGGGGGATCCGTCGTGGGAGGCAAGACGCCCGTTGGGATCGAATCTAGCAAGCCGGTGCTCGATAAGCTCCCAAGTCCGAGGACAGAATTTGGGACTGAGTCGGTGGGTGCCTGTTCCTCCACATACAAAGCAGCGTTGTGATCGAGGTTTTGGTTGGGAGTCGGCTCAAGGCTGCGACACGGGTGGATTCGGCGCGTCAGACGAAGATGGCGACGAGGGAGATTGTGTGGGGAAGAGACAATTCACTACGAACGTTTCGAACGAGTCACGGCGTAGAAGATCACGTAAAATATGCACGACCTGGCGCTTGGTCGGCGGCGAGTCCGTTCCGCGATTCGCATCAGGGAGACGTGCTTCCACCTCCTTCCGAGTCGCCACCGGCAGACCAGCCACGAGATAAACCTGGAGCTCCAGCGCACTAATAAACCCAAACTCGTGAAGATAACCCGAAATCTGTGTGTAACAACGTAGGTACGCCTCCGTGTCCGACAGCGAGCGAAAGGGTGGTCCGCTGCAGCTACCACGGCAGAATTCATGTAAGTCCGCGATCGTATACGTGATGGGGTTGTCGAGGGATCCATACAGCGACCGCAGCTCGGAGACAGCATCCTGCCAACTCCTTGCATTGCGCTGAAGCTCAGGCACGTGGAAGATAACACATTGGACGTCGGAGGTGCAGTATGCGACGATGAGAGGCGCAAGACCGTCGAGATTGAGCCCAGCATGCTCTCCGTGACGTGAGAGGACGTCGAGAAAGTCGGTGAGATTGGTGCTGTCGAAGCTGGGAGCGTCAGCCGAGCGCGGACGCGGCATGGGTTTAAATGCGAATGGGAGCATCAAGAAAGAGGTTGTGATGATGAAATGGGGTGGAGGGATTAAATTATGAAGAAGTGGGTGACAGACCACGCGGAATACCCAAGGAATAACCTCCCCCTGCAGTGGTCACCACTGTTGCAGGGCTGAGTGCCTGGGAGGCGGATTCTGAATGAGGGTCGGTGGCCGGTCGATTTTAGAGTAGGAGGAATAGGATTATGAGCTGGAGAATCAGGGTATCGGTAGGTCGATGAATCCGTGAGATAAAAGAGTATCGATAGGTTGTAAAAATGGTCGTGAGAGCGCAAAGGCGTAAAATCGATGTTTCGTGGGGATTAGCACGCCGAAGTGCATACTGCGTGGGTTTGTAGTTGACCTGGGGCGACGAATAAAACACAAATTTTGGGCACTAGCCCACACTGCCTCGCACGGATGAGGGTAAGACGTAGGGTAATGATTTGCTGGCACCGTTGGTGCGTATTTACAGTACAAACAATGAGGTAACTAAAAATATAAATAGAAACAGGGAAGAACCAAAACCAGCGTGTGGTTGAATTTCCACATGTCGGCCATACGACTCTGCAACACCGGGAAATTTTGCAAGCTGAATTAATTGAATGCAGAAAGCTACCATTGCCACTGTTCTCTGACGTCGAAATGGATTGAGGTCCAAGAAACTTGGCATATTGATCAACATTGGGCGGCAATTCGAACCTCGGGAACGGACCAATGTAAGTATTTTGGATGTACGTGAAAAGTCAATATCCCTCTCTCTCACCACCACTATCCATGGCGCCCTTACAGGATGAATTCGGCTCTGAATCCACTACACATGTAGACGGGGACCCACCGTTAGCATGCATATCACACTTCATTTAACATAGCTCACATTTGATCCAGGGATGCCGGCACCTTTTTCCCCCGTTCTCGAAACTTCACTGTCTCTGGCGGTATCTTTGTGAGCAGCACCTGTAGCCATCCTACTGTTACCCAGCCGCCAGACTTCTGAATTTTATCTCTGGGAGACCTTGATCTGCGCCGTGAGATAAGACTAAACCCCGGGTCCGACACTGTGCATCTCAGATCTGGACGCCGCTGTGTGAGGTGAATGTATTCCACTCACATTCATGGTTGCAAATCAAATATGACCGCGGTTGTATACCAGGGTAATAATGCTGAGAAGGTGTGTTTCATGTTCTCAGTGCAGTGGGTTTGGAATCAAACTTTCTTATAGGAATGGAACCAGGATGTTTCAAAATACTCGTGGCTTCAGTGAGCAGGTTCGTTTGATTTATGTTTTGACCTGATGGATAGTTTGTGGAAGCCATCCCAATATTGTGCAATTATTTGGCATTGTACGCGCTGCTGGCATCCACGGTCTAGTCTATAATGATGGTCAGTGTCACACTTCTCTAAAAAAGAGCCCTGAAGCTCAACGGTTGCAAACTTAGATTTGGTTCCTGCAGTGCGAATCCTGGAGAACCACCGCCACTCACAGCACTCAACTGTATATCTGTGGAGGTATTTTGTGGGTCGCCCGTCCTTCCATCCACGTCGTAATTGATGTACAGTATAGTAGCCATCAATGGATCATGCCCTCTCAATGGATCAAACAATTATTCCAACATACAGACTACCTTGAGACAGAATTCCTGTTATATGTAGCATTGCATACTGTATTTACATCCTCCGAAAAAAAATTGAGTGTTCAGAGCTATTGAGACTACAGCTAGACACGATCTCAGTGCAATCAAGGTCTGATTCCGCATCAATCAACTTTCCTTTTCGTGCACTTTGCCTCAATGCATCATATAATCGTCCCAAAAAAAATTGAGACCAATACATGGCCATAAAAGCAAAATTTCTCTCCAGTGAAGCAAAAAAATCGGACCAAAGACGCATCCACTAGAAATCATACAACTCAAGACACATGAAGAGCATGACAATTGATCTGTTGACGCGCCTTCTTCGACCACTTATCCACATGGTGAATCGCACCAAATCAGATCGCGTCAAGGCGCATGCCAGCAGCCGGCGCACGGAACTGAACATTCACGCCGCTGTGCACGAGTACAAACGCGAGCAATGCAAGCCTGTGCATCTCGGGAAACCAAAAAGCATTCGTGATATTGCAGATGCCCACAAGATCTCATACGGTACTCTAAACCGACATATACACGGTGGACGCGGGAAGAGGGAGTCCAATCAAGATAAACAGAGCATGTCACCTGTCCAAGAATGGTCCATTGTCCAATTCATTCTCGAATCTGCGGACCGAGGTTTCCCTCTCACGCACACCCAAATCATTGACGCTGCCAATGCCCTTCGGCAAACGGCGCTCGGGACCGACTATGAGCCTGTAGGAAAGAAATGGGTTTTCAGATTTCTCGATAGGCATCACGACGCCCTTCGTACCTTTTGGAGCAAGGCCCTCGACACCCAGCGCGCACGAAACTTGAATCCTGAGGCTGTCAAGTCCTGGGTTGAGTTGGTGCAAAAATACATCGTCGACATGGGGGTCTCACCTGACAGGATATATGGAATGGACGAAAGCGGGTTCCCCACGGGGTACACGGGGAAGGAGCGGGTTGTCGGTGCGCGTGGGACGAAGACCCAGCACAAACAGGGTGGTGCGAGCCATCAAACCATCACTGTGTTGGTGACAATCCACGGCGACGGCAAGATGGTGGTGCCGCCGATGATTATCTTCCCGGGTATCAATTTCCAGTCGGCGTGGAACACAGGCAACACTGTCAATGTGTTGTGAGTTCACCAAAAGCGCTGTAGAGGCTGAATAACTCACCTGCGTGCACAGCATTGCAAAATCTACAAATGGGTGGACCAACGGCGAGATTGGGTACCTGTGGCTCACAAAAGACTTTGACCCGGCCACCAAAGAAGCCGCCAACGGGCTGCCCCGTGCTCTCCTTCTCGATGGACACATCTCCCATTACTCCCAGAAATTCCTCGCCTTTGCACGCACGAACAACATCATCCTTCTGGGATATCCGCCGCACTGTACCCACGCGTTGCAGGGCCTTGATGTTGTGTGCTTTGCGAAGATGAAGTCGTGCTGGCAAGCGAGGATCGTAGCGTGGGAGGCGGCAAAGATGCGCGACGTGGCCAAGGCAGATTTCATGTCCGTGTGGGCCCCTGCATACAAGGAAGCCTTCGATGAGTCGACGGTCAAGGCTGCATTCGAAGTAACGGGAGTGGTACCTTTCAATCCCAACTTCGTCAGTGCTGAGAAGATGAAGCCGAGTCAGGCGACGTCCACTCGCGGCGAGTTTCCGCTCCCGCAGCCCAGCCCGGTCTGCGTGATCACCAATGCGATGCACGTGCAGCCCCCAACGCAAATGGACTTGTCCCCGTCGAATTTGGTGAGACCGCTGCCAAGCAGCCCATCGACTCCATCGCGCCGACACCACCACGAAGACGAAGACCTGGAAAATATTGATCCTGACCTATGGTCACCACGAAAGAAGATGCGGACACTGTACGCGCACCTTGGTCAAACCTCGACCGGATCCCTCCTTCTCAGCACCCCCAAACTCAAATCCTACGACACTGCCATCCTCCCTCTGGTTATCCAACACGTCCCGCGCGCTCTCGAGACTCCGAAATGGGTGCTATCGACGCCCGAAGAGCCGGAAGGGTCCTATAAAACTCGTGGTCGGCTTGAGGCTGAAGTCAAAGAGCTTCGACAGCAGCTTTCATTAGCGCACCAGAATGTATCGGTCCGGGACCACATGTTGGAGGAGGCGAATGCGACGATGGTGCTTCAGAACATGGGCCTGAACAAAATGAATGAGGCCCTTCATCAGCAGGAGGAAAAGGCGACAACTGACCGAGCAAAGCTCTTCAAGGGGAAGGCACAATGCCTCTCCTCGGACGAGTTCTATCAGCAACTCTTGGAGATGGAGGAGGGTCGGGTGGCGAAAGAAGCTGGTAAAGAGGCAAAAAAAGCGGCCAGGGAGCGACGAAAGGAGCTGAAAGAGCGGCTGGAGAGGGAGTGGGCAGCGATGAAAGAGCGCCATGCTGCGGAAGTCGAAATCTGGTCAGCGGAGTGCTCCAAATTAGTGGCGGAGGGAGTGAAGAAGAAGGACTTGCCTCCCAAGCCAAAGCTGGGCAAGAAACCGACCGTTCCGGTCGTGGACGACGAGGACGATGACTTGGAAGACGAGGTGATGGATGACAGCAACGTGTGACAGGTCTGATCCATTGAACGGAATTTGTGACATTTTGGACATCGCGCTCGTTCCTCCTTTCTAAATACATTTTAATGTCATACATACTCCTATTTTGCGGTAGACCCACTCCATACACACTCTAATACCCTCCTAATTAATTTGAAAATTTATCCTGAAAGATTACATGTGTTATAAGCGAAACATCAAAGTAGTGATCCATTGACGGTTACTATACTGTAAAGGCAGGAATCAGAATTCAGAGTAAGGTGTTCAATCTCAAAATAAATGCTCTGATTTCAAATGGCTGGCCTGATAGGCTGCCTTGCAATATATGAACGATGTCTTCGGCCCGCTCACGGTTCACTCCTTCCTGGGTCATAATTCTTCATTTTACCTTTGTTTTTCAGTTATCCTCCCGCTGTCAGATATGGATACGGCCCACGACTGGTCATCTCTGTGTCGAGCTCACTGACTCCTCCTTCTCTGATAAGTTCAGCCTCTATGAATGTCGCCTACCGTCGGGAGTTATTGCAAATCCTTTTGACCCGCCTCCCGACCCCGAAATCATTGCTTCAATGCCGCTTGAGTGTTATCATCGGATTTTTATGTGCTATCTTTGCCAAAAACAAATCTTTTCAAATTGCACAAATATATCAGCTAAACTGGGAGCCATGTACTACTCATGGGGGGCTGATTTAGAAGACATGGTGTTTTCTTGCGATCTTATGGATCTGATGGAGATCGCATGCAGGCCCCAACATGAATTTCTATCTCATGGCGGCTGGGTTGCAGCACATCCGCAGTCGATGATGAATGGTTGGACTCGGTGCGCTTTTCGTCCCGTCATATTCTCATACTGATTGGGTGGTGTTTCGAATTTTAAGAATAGACTCCTTCGATGATGAACATATATTTCTGTGTATATGTCATGTCTACAATGACTATTGGCTTGCACAGGCGAATAGCATCTTTAATCGCCTCAGGACCACCTCCAACCACCAGAAATATTGTATGTTTCCGTAACATACTATGCCTCTAGTTTGATGGGCTCATTTGACCAGATGTTCTCAATAGCGCATTCTTCCGACTGAGGATTTCAGAGGCCAGACGGGACATCCCTCCCGGCTATTTATTTTTATATCCCCTAGCAGATGTTCAATCTGCTGTTGGCGGCCAGTTTCAAGTCCCCGATTGCCTGGCGTACTGGTCGCTCGACTCATTCGGTATTGAATGTCTGAGCATAGATCATGCCACGAGTCTGGGATTTCCTTCCATCCAAGTTACAATGGAAGTCGATGGATTCTCCTGGGGTTCGAGTGTTTACGATGTGATCCGCCAATTCCATCAGGTCAATGGGTTCAATCCCAATAGCCAATATCTTGCGTGGCACCTGGGAATTCCACTTTTCGACATCTCAGGTACAGCTGAGCCTCTAATTGAATATGGTGAGTCCATGGAACCCGCTGCCTAATAGCTCTACAATTTTCATTGGTCATTGCAAGAGCATCACACATCGAACAGAGACCAAGAATTGAACAAAGGGCGTGGAAACGAGCTCGAAGAGAGCAGCTCAAGTGTAGGCAAGGATTCGGACAAAAATGCCACCTATTTGGCACTACATTGAAGGGTGTCTGACCCTATCCAGCGGGAATATAGTCAGTATTATCAGCCCATACACTCATGCCTCTAAACCCACCCTCAGCGCAAAATATCCCCGCAATTCGGATCACAACTTCTCAAGTGTTCAACCTCATCATATATGTGGCCACACCTCTTACATTTGCTTGTTCATCAGTGTCTCACCTCCCACACCTCCATCAGCAGGGTCCCTCCCCACTGGACCCAGTGCCACATTTCAAGGCTTCCTCAATTAGGATCACTGTTTTCACGAGCACCACTCTGTAGAAGACAGGCCTGGAGAGAAGCCATCACATTCAAATCACTGTCTGTAGCCAACAAGACCGATCATCTCGCCGTCGACCGAACAATGTTGGTGTCATCATCTCTGCGACACTCATCGCATCTCCAGTGCTGGTTCTAAGGGGAAGAGTGCACCAAGGAAAGCAGACAGGGCAACACATCTAGGGTTCCAGTACACTTGTACGGTGAACCAGGTTTAGTAATTCACATATTCTACATTGTTTTCACTGACAACAGGTCCACCAGACTCGTCCACACCTAGGAGACGGATGGTCTCCACGAATCACTGTTCACACACACATACACCCACCGCTCACACAAAGCCAATTCGCACACCGACCTTCCCCCCTATCATTTGACTATACTTTCCCCTCTAGAGGATGAACGCAGTCAAATTCGAATCACACACTTTTCAATACCAACACCACAGTCCTTATCACAATGTGTGGTCCAAATTGAATGAAATGGTGCAGTAGTCCACTCAAGCTTCTCCTTGCGTGGATGGAATCAATGTTCAGCTTGGGAGTTTGGCCATCTAGAACTGGGGCATTAGTTTGGGCTCTGTACGAGAAGACACAATATTTCACCAGCTGCAGGAGGAAACCATTACCATATCAAACTCTGCTGCCCTTTGATATATCATAAAGGTAGTCCACAAAAGCTAATGGTCCTCAAAGTTTCAAATGCTATTACACAACTAAAGCATTACACAAATGAACACAGACAAGTAAAAACTGAGCACTTTTTGCTCCCCTTTGATTGACTCAGAACAAGAATCATGACATCATAATCACTGTTAAAGTTTGATATAAAATTAATGTTCCCTAACATTCACTGACAGTAAAGACAACACAGTACCTAAATGATCTTGGACCTTCCAAGTTTGTTGTATGTGGCAGCCAGATTTGCCATAGCCTGCAGGGTGTCTGGATGGTCTGCTCCAAGAAGCTGCTTCTGCTTCTCCAAAACAGTGCCTTCAAGTTGCTCTGCCTCCTGGTACCTTCCAAGTTGGTGGTATGTAGCAGCCAGATTTTCCATAGCCCACAGGGTGTCTGGATGGTCTGCTCCAAGGAGCTGCTTCCACTTCTCCAGAACAGTGCCTTTGAGCTGCTCTGCCTCTTGGTACCTTCCAAGTTGGTGGTATGTGGCAGCCAGAATTGCCATAGCCCACAAGGTTTCTGGATGGTCTGCTCCAAGGAGCTGCTTCTGCTTCTCCAGAACAGTGCCTTCGAGTGGCTCTGCCTCTTGGTACCTTCCAAGTTGGCGGTATGTGGCAGCGAGATTTGCCATAGCCCACAGGGTGTCTGGATGGTCTGCTCCAAGGAGCTGCTTCCGCTTCTCCAGAACAATGCCTTCAAGTGGCTCTGCCTGTTGGTACCTTCCAAGTTGGTGGTATGTGGCAGCCAGATTTTCCATAGCCCACAGGGTATCTGGATGGTCTGCTCCAAGGAGCTGTTTCCGCTTCTCCAGAACAACACCTTTGAGTTGCTCTTCCTGTTGGTACCTTCCAAGTTGGTGATATGTAGCAGCCAGATTTGCCATAGCCCACAGGGTGTCAGGATGGTCTGCTCCAAGGAGCTGCTTGCACTTCTCCAAAACAGTACCTTGGAGTTCCTCTGTCTCTTGGTACCTTCCAAGTTGGTGGTATGTGGTAGCCAGATTTGCCATAGCTCTCAGGGTGTCTGGATGGTCTGCTCCAAGGAGCTGCTTCCGCTTCTCTAGCACAGTGCCTTCAAGTGGCTCTGCCTCTTGGTACCTTCCAAGTTGGCGGTATGTGGTAGCCAGATTTGCCATAGCCCGCAGGGTGTCTGGATGGCCTACTCCAAGGAGCTGCCTCCCCTTCTCCAGCACAGTGCCTTGGATTGGCTCTGCCTCTTGGTACCTTCCAAGTTGGTGGTATGTGGCAGCCAGATTTGCCATAGCCCGCAGGGTTTCTGGATGGTCTGCTCCAAGGAGCTGCCTCACCTTCTCCAGCACAGTGCCTTGGATTGGCTCTGCCTCTTGGTACCTTCCAAGTTGGTGGTATGTGGCAGCCAGATTTGACATAGCCCACAGAGTATCTGGATGGTCTGCTCCAAGGAGCTGCTTCCGCTTCTCCAGAACAGTGCCTTCGAGCTGCTCTGCCTCTTGGTACCTTCCAAGTTGGAGGTATATGGCAGCCAGATTTGCCATAGCCCACAGGGTATCTGGATGGTCTGCTCCAAGGAGCTGCTTCTGCTTCTCCAGAACAGTGCCTTGGAGTTGCTCTGTCTCTTGGTACCTTCCAAGTTGGCGGTATGTGGTAGCCAGATTTGCCATAGCCCTCAGGGTGTCTGGATGGTCTCCTCCAAGGAGCTGCCTCCACTTCTCCAGAACAGTGCCTTGGAGTCGCTCTGCCTCTTGGTATCCTCCAAGTTGGTGGTATGTGGCAGCCAGATTTGTCATAACCTGCAGGGTGTCTGGATGGTCTGCTCCAAGGAGCTGCTTCTGCTTCTCCAGGTTATCCAGGTTTTTATGTTCTGCTTCCTGTACATCTCGACGCATTTGCAACAAGTAATCCGAGTCCACAGGCTGTGGCTTCAATGCGGTCAGCCTCACAGATTGGAACAGGTTGTATTTGCACTAACCTTGAGGGCAGCTGTCCATACATCTATATCCTCACTGGTGATGTGTGGCCAATACTCATCATCTTCCGTAGAGTTTTGTCTATGAGACACTTCATCCGAATCCACGGGCTTCTGCTTCGGTGTGGTCAGCATCAGATACTGTGACATGTTGTATTTCCACAGACATTGAGGGTGTTGCTTGATGCAACATCATGGACAGAGATCCAGTACTCTCCTTCCGTATCACCTTTGATGGCAGTCAATAGAGCATTGTCCTTGCCCAGCATCTTCTGGTGCTTGTTAACCTGTTCGGCAGCTTCTGTAGAGAGGTCATGGCCACTGGTATTTGATGCTGATTCATCCAAAGGTGAAACTGAAGGATTTTCAATTTTAGATGCCAGCCAGTTGTGCATATTGGTGCTCAGTGTATGAAGACTCCCTTTGCTCTCCAGGGGAGCAAGCTCGGATTTAGCCCTCAGGAATACAGCACCTACCTGGAGTCAGACTTATGAGTGTCAGCCTGATAAAAACCTCACCATCCTCTACAGTTATTTCAAAACGAGCAAATATTGCTTGTATAAATTCTTGCTCAGTGAGTGGCACCTCATGCTTATTATATTGAGAAGGAAAACAGAGGTTAAGACGAGCCGGACATACATTCATGAGGGCATCACGCCAGTCATTGTCATGAGTTATCACAACTGTTGCGTGCGGAGCCTGATGACCAGTTAACAACATGGCAAATACAAGGATGATGAACTGATAACCTCATGCAAGAGGTATTTGTGGATCACTTGAGATGGGTGGAAAATCTGCAAAACACTCAGTATGTGCTGGGCATCGTTCCTCAGCATACCTTGGGAATGGGAGAGGCATTTGATATAATGCCATCTTGTCCGGAGTACTGTCTGCCTCCATTACTAGCAGATGTGCTGCCTCCAGTATGTGCACTACCACTAAAGACACTCCCTAATAATGACCCTTGAGACCCATGTGCCAGGGAATACTGTCTACCTCCAGTAGGTGTTCTATCTCTGGGTGACAACCCCAATGACAACCCTTGAGACCCAGATGACACAAAACCATGGCCTGATTTGTCTGTGAAGGTCAAGGGATCTGCCAGCTGGCGAACTTTTGCACGATCCCCAAAGGGTCTTTTCCAGATATTCTCAGGGAGTGAGATTGTGAAAGCATGGATGAAGATTGTTTGATTGAGGGGAGTTTCCTCAGCTGGTGGCGAATCAGCCTGCTTGTGGTAACAATAAGGGCCTTCCCAGCGGTATTTGTACCCAGATTTGGCATTTGTTGTCGGCTTGAACGACAACTGGAACTTGTGCTGGAGCGAAAGATGGTGGAACGATGCTATACCCCAGGACCTGGCTTTTTCACACCCCGTGATGAGCAAGAGGCTGCCGTTCTGCAGTTTACGTCCTCTAGTCTCCCTGACATACCTGTACCAGCTCTGGGCATATTTCACCGCATGGCGTTCCATGCTTGCCAGATTTTCCAGCTTCTGCAGGTGTGCACCATGGGGTAGGGCCAAAACAGCTCCGTGGGGACCTGCACATTCAAATACAAATTCCCCGCCGACAGCGGAACTGTGCATGAAAGAATGAGCATGTGATTGTGACTTTCATAGCTAAGACCCACTTGGAAAAACCACTCAGCTTATGAATAGCTGTCGAGACATGATCCCCGGGATGAACACGGTAGTCGCCGATGTCCCTCCAGGGATATGCTAATAATGGAACAAAATCTTTGGGGGCATCTATATTGATAGGGTCGTTTGCTGGAAGGTAGATGTTGAAAAAGAAATCAAAGTCTCCTTCGACGGTGACTGTGCCAACATCACCTATGGCAACGCCTGTCCGTCGGTATTCCTCAGGAAGCCTGGTTCGAGGCTCGGGGCGGTACAATGGGAAACCGCGGCCCCGACATAGCAACAGATTGGAATAGATTCCGCTCTCCGAGTAAACAGCAGGCTCAGAATCCGGGCCCATCTGAGGCTCTCGATGAGGACAAGAACTGGATGCGGACCTACGGTAGACGCACCATTCCATACGGCTGCGGTTCCGGTTGTGGTACTGATGGGGCCGTCTGTGAAACTGTGCCATTGGGGACCACAGGATATAAGTTCATGGTAAAGCTTGTAGCTGCTGGAAGGTCGGTTTTGAAGATGGGACCACCTCCCTCACCCCCAGCACCACCGGTACCTTGTGTGCTTGCTCCCCCAGAGCCTCCGTGCCCACCTGGACAAATATAAATGATGACGCAAGTGTTTGGACCCAAGGAGGTTTCCCGCACCAGAGACGTGATAATGAGATGTTGGTGGTGCCTGGAGCATTGCGGATAAAGATCTCCTGTCCGGATAGGACGTTTGTATTACTGGGAGACCGAACGACCAAGGAAGAGATCGATCGATGACGTGCTATACTATGTATTTGTCGTGCCAACGTGATGGGCACTGCAACTTAAATTTCTCTCTTCTGGCGTACGTCTGCCAAGCGTAAGGTGATATTCCAGCACCAGAGCATCGCGCCAGATGTACTGCGTGCCCGTGACGTCGCCTCAAACGCCCTATATCGTTCACGACGCTGTGCCACACTCACACGCTCGACGGCACGCCGCTGCACACCTTCGCCCCATCCCGCGCCACTGGCCGCACGCCCGCATGCTGGCACTCCTGTCCGTGGACACCGCCTCCGTTGGGCCGACTCTCTTTCGCCCATCCGCCCTCGACCACTGCGTCGCACCGAGGCTTCACCCCGCCACACGACACCACTACCATCCGCACAAGTAGCACTCGCAGCGGCCGCTCACCGTGCCCGCCGCCGCCTGGCTCACCCTCCCGCCCGCCTCGATCTTCGTCACTGCATTGGCGCCCACCCGCTTGACCGCTGCGCCTAACCTCATCATATGTGTGCAATTTGTATTGATGGTGACCCTCGGCGTATTTTGGTTGTTTAATGGTTTTGGTGTATCGGTGACTTAATACATGTTCGCGCTACGTATCTTTTGTCTCTGCTTCTTATCCACGCAGATTATTCCTTTAAGAGAAGTGGAACAAGTATGAAGAGGGAGTGTAGGAGGGCGGGCGAGGGAAGCTCCCCAATCCTCCTCCCGTCCCTCCCATCCCGTCCCATCCCACCCAAAAAAAGTGTCGCAAAGCAAAGGGAAAACACGCACATCAATCTGTTTGCTCAAGTCCCCCTTGGCCACCGCCGTCGTCACCGCCGCGATGCTCCGGACCTGCGCGCGCGCGCGTCAGTTATACTAATTATCGGCGCATAGTCCAGGTCCGAGTCAAGCACCAGAGTCCGACCGAGTGTGAGTCCCAGTCTCCAGTCGCAAGCCGATACTGATATCGGCGCGGACGCGGAGCGTCCGAGGTACGATAAGAGCTCGCGCCCTCGAATCGTCCGCGCACCCAAGTAAGCTTGGCATCGGGGGGCGGGGAAGAGACGGTGGCCGTGAAACGAGGGGAGGGGTGAACCGAGAACGGAGGCCGGGGAGGCGAGGACAACGAAGTAACATGGGAGGGTAGGGCGGGACGAAGGATGAAGAGGGAGGAGCAAGCGGGGAGGGGCAAAGAGGAGGAGGGAGGGAGGGAGAAGAGGGGGGAGGTAGGTGACGGAGGAGGGAGAGGAGGAGAAGGAGAAGGAGAAGGGGAGGAGCAAGTGGGGAGAAGGGAAGGGAGGGTTGGCGACGGAACAAGGAAAGGATGGGGAAAGGGCCAAGCCCGTAGTCGACGCGAAACGAGAATAATGATAAAAAGATCAGAAAAACCGCACTCACCCCCTTCGAATCCAAATGGTCGAAGAACGCGCGGTACGCCTCCAGTGGCGCGCCCGGGGAGGTTGTTGCTCTCGGCATCCGGGTTAATCACGGGCGGCGAGCGATGATCAACCGGAAAGAAAAAAAGCGGTGGATGGAGAGAGGAGAGAATTCGAAAAAGAAAGGAAAAAAGGGACCGACCAGGTGAAGAGAATACAGAGCACCTTGAAATGTTTTATCGGCGCCCTGGGCCCACGCCTAGCGCTATAGAGTATTTCACTGATTTTTACCTACCTACCAGGTTTTGCCTCTGAGTGACTGGCACCGAAATTCAGAAAAGATGATGAGAGTTGAGAACAAGGGCACTGAGCTTGAAGCGGAGCTTGAAATCAGCACAGCCGCCATGTCGCGACGTGCTTCGTCTGTTCACTCATCGGCGGCATCGCGCGAGTCAATTGCGCCGGAAAAGTCGACGCAGTCTTCGACTCTTCCTCAACGCACTCTAGACAATGTACGCAACCAGGTCGCGCACGAGGTCGCTGTCAGGACCATAACCAAGGGCGAGACCGTCGATGGCGTCCGGCTGGGCGTCATGCTCATTCTTTCCAAGACGGACGACGAGGAATTCCTGCGACGCGTCGCAGATGTTCTCCAACATCAAATGCTACTTCAGAATCACGTATGTACGTCTTCGACTTGGTATTTAATTTAACGCGATAATTAGGTCTTTGCAATCGCGACCACGGGACCTTCGACGCGTCCTGACCCTAAAGCCAACACCCTTCTGATCTGCGGTTCACCAGAGACATACGTTCAACGCGCGGTCCTCCTCGCGTCGTCCAAGTTTCTCGGCCGCATCCAGCTCGCCCACAACGACGGACCGATCTGGGTCGCTGTGGTCCGCAACCTGTCGCCGGCACCTGCGTCCGCTGACGAGACCGCCCTCTGGGATGCGTTGCGCAAATGCGCACTGGCACCCATGGACCCGCTGATCCCGCCGCCAGGGAGTCGCGGTGCCGCAGAGACCCTTGCCGCCGCCCGCGCGCGCCTCCAGCGACTCACACCTGCGCAGGCCTACGAAGAGCTTCTCGCACCTGCCATCAATGCCCCCACTTTCCTCGTCGACATCCGCAGCGAGGCCGAGCGTACACGCTCGGGCGGCATCGCAGGCTCGCTCATCATCGATCGTAACGTGCTCGAGTGGCGGTTTGACCCGCGGAGTGAGGAGCGGCTGCTCATCGTCGACCGGTATGACTTGCGGGTAATTGTGTTTTGCGAAGACGGCACGGCGAGCAGCCTTGCGGCTGTGGCGTTACTTGACTTGGGTCTGCTGAACGCAACGGATATTGTTGGCGGCTATCACGCGTGGCATAAGGCAGGGCTGCCGGTGGATATGGACCTCGACGTGGGCACCGAGCCGTCGGTGATCCATATTATGGACTAGAATGTTTGTACAATTAACCGTTTCTACTAGCATCCTACGCCGTCGGAGTCACGTCTCTTCTCTCGGTCTGCAACCCTTGACACTAGTAATTTTCCCAACATTAAGCCGTTTGTCACAAATGTGCAAACCTGCACTACCCGTTTTCAGCTCCATAAATCAGGTATTAAAAAAAACGAACTATGCTGGGGAAGTGTATTTATCTGGTTATGAAGAGTCCGAAAGAGTCTTTGCTTCCTCGCGAAGTTGAACTGCCTCCTCTTCGTCTTTCGAATCTCAAACCGCGTCTGCAGTGCGTCCGCAAGGTTGGCAAGGGTCTAGGCGCGATCTGTGCTCAGAGTCAGCGCTTCCTCTGAAACTCGATCGCGTCATTAATATCTTTGGGCTCCCCCAGCAACTGGAAGCGAATCTGAAGTACGATACCAAGCCGGTCCAGTACAACACCGCGGGCCGGATGCGATGGCGCATAAAGCGATAAGCGTTCGGTACAGAATGCGATAGCATCCACAAGGTCCTGAACATCCCCTTGGCTCGAAAACCGGGTATGATTCAGAAATTGTTCAGGGAAATTGAATAGTCGGCAGATTGAGAGGCACTAGGGCCGAGCGCCTCTCTGTGAAGCTCGACCGCCTCGTCAAGATCCTTCATATTCGCGGACCGGCTGAAGCGCTCTTGAAGCGTAAGCCTAAAGTCGTCGAGCGTCGTTCGGCGATTCGGATGCAATGCCAAGGCTGTCCTTTGCAGGTTAATAATGGCCTATTCTATGTCCTCCGAGCTGCCACAATGTTTTGCCCGGTGAGCCAGGGCTGCACCGAGGCTGTTAAGAGATGTCACATACATCGGGTGTGGGGGCGCACGAAGCACCAACGCTTCTCTGTGCAGTTTCACGGCTTCGTCGATATCTCTGGGATCCAAGCGCTTCTTAAACCGTGAGACGAGGACGGCGCCAAGATCGTGCAGAGCACTACCACGCACTGAGTGCGGTGGGGGACGCAGCATCACAGCTTCTGTGTGAACTTCGACAGCTTTATCGATGTCCCGGGGGATCTCTCTGCTCTTCGAAACGGGCCAGCAGCGCGGGTACCTAGGTTAACGAGAGTGTTGGCTCGTGCTGAATGTGGTACAGTGTGGTACAGCACGAAGTGACAGGCTTTGTCAATCTCGCTATGTAGAGTCTCCGCCTCGCTCTCGAAAGCGAGCTAAGATCGAGTTTCTGAGATTGTTAAGTAAGGAAGATTCCGCGATCCAAATGCGGTGGGGGACGAAGGGCAAGCGCTTCGGTAAAGAGTTCAATCACGTCGTCCAGGTCTTTCGAATTTTCCTGGTTGTCAGCCCGTAGTCGGATTGCGCCGGCAAGATTGTTGAAAGCCACACTTCGAACTGCGTTCGATGGAGGAAGTGTTACGACTTCTTTCTGGAGGTAAATAGCCTCGTCCATGTCTTTCGGATCCCCCCGCGCTCTGAACCGGAGTAGCCAAACCTAGCAACTGCTAGCCAGACGTCGGCTAGCGGCCATTTTGCCTGCGGCTAGGCGGAGCCGGAATGCAGTGAGTGTTTCCGTGTTTCGATACTCACAAGTTTAGTGCTATCCTACTTTTATTGGCCCTCTTCAACACCCCAAAACAACCCTGTGCGCGGCCGCGCGTACTCCCAACTACGAGTCCAGGGATCGGCATTCAGCCTCAAGAGTACCGCGGCATACTGTGGTCACCTATATTCTGGTAGGCCGTCCAATCATACGTCGCCCAGCTGCGAATGGCAGTCAGTATTGACAAAACTTGGGAATGGACTTGCGTACTCTCCGCTCTGGTATTCGGGGTACGAATTAGGTTGCACGTAATCCGAGGAGTAGTGCGGACGCGCTAGGACGGTTCAACAACAAAAATAACGGAACGATTTCAGTGCGCACCAATAGACGCGAGTTCGAGATGACTGTGCGAGTTGTACGCCCCGCCGTCAAAGTTGTTGTAAGAAAGCCCACCAGAGAGATCGCCCTCAGACGGTATACCCCAAGACTGATACACAGGCCAATGACCGAGCTCCTCGGTGGATGTAGGTATGTTCCCCGGTGAAGGTGAATATTGATACTTCTCTGGCGGATGGATCGCCGCAGAAACGTGTTCGGAATCATCAACGTGCTGAGAATCTTGGTACTCGTCGGTGGAAGACGTGGTATTGGAGGGCGAAGGCTCCGTGATCTCTGGACTTCCACTTGTTGTGGAAGTGGAAGACGACTGGAGATTATTGAAAAGTGAATTACCGATGGCGAACAACATGTCGCTGGAGGTTGTCAGATAGCGTTTGAACAAGCGGAGCGCAATACTCACCAATATCTTCCCGCCACCTGCCAGCTATTCAATTTTTCAGCGGTGAAGAACGAGGTATGGACGAAACGACTTACTGAACCTCATACATTTTGAGCACTTTGATGCATTTCTGAACGTCATTCATTGCTCGTTGAGGGTCTTCGTCCGACATTACTGCTCGGCCGGGTCCCCAGACGTTCAAGAGAATCACAATGGCAGAATCCATAATCGCGCTCTGTGAAAGACCGACTGAAAAACTCCCTCGGAACGGATCGGAATAAAATCAACGTACAACAACGTGTGGTTGGGTGATGAGTCCGCGCCTCGCTTGAACCTCCATTACGCAACTGCAGAAGCGTGCCGAATTTGCGCAAATAGCGAGAGCTGGGAAAGTCTGGAAAGCGGTTCGGTTCTCTGATATCAGTGGAGAACGAATGAGCGCACAGATGTCAAGGGGGAGTGGTTCATGGGGGATGGAATGAAACTCCGGTGGATTTGGATCTGGACTGTGAGAAGTGTAAACAATTGAAACGACCGACCATACGAAAAAAACTAACCGTGGTAGTAGCATACATATAAACAGGCTGACTGCGTTGCGAATGGCTCGTCTTCTCTCGTGGGGTCCCATCGTACTTGAGAGAACCTTTGAGTTTCGGGTTCGTTCAACCCAGAATGACACTTACAGTGATCTGGGATTGATTTTAACCATTGATTAAGCAAAGAACTGTGGAATTCTCAATTCCTGTCAAAAACGGATAGTCTAGACTTACTCCAACTCTGTGACCACCGCCTGACTCCATGTCGAATTTCGTTGGAAACGTCTGACAGCGTACTGAAGCGAATACTCGTCAACCCGTCAGACGCTGCAGAAAGCGACGCACGATTTTCTTCTGTACAGTTCCCAAAATTTCCAACAGCTTGAAGTACGCGACGAGGTACGCGTAGACCGAAGGTTTGCCTGCAGGCTGTCTGAACCGTTTTTCCGGGTTTTTGTGTTCCCAGTATTCGTCGTCGCATTCTTTAGGGCGTATTCAGGAGCAGCTCTGTCCTGAACAAGTTGAACGACTGACCTACTGGGTAGTCTATGTCATAGCTGAGGAAAAATCAGCACGTCGATATTCCACTTTGTGCATCTACCCACTCATCGTCCATCATAATACGAGGGCGGCCGAAGAACGAGCTAATAAGTGAATCTCCGGTAAGCAGGCACCAAAAGACCCGTGTATAAAGCTCCTCTTCAACGGCCGTCGCGAAACTTAGATTACGATGGTGGCCATGGTATCGTCCCCGGATATGAATACCGAGTTCCTGGAGATTCCGTATTCCAACGGCGACAAGAGCACAGACTGCGTCCGGGGAGCATGTGCCCTGGAGATATTGAACCGAAAGCTGGACACGACGATGAGATTTGTTTCGGGAAAACATAAAGATTCCTCACACAGATGCGCTGCAAGTCATGCAAAGAGCGGGCAACGTGAAAGTCCCTTCCAGGATACTGAATTTGCTGGAACCACTCCCACCCGGAACTCAGCTTTGAGTTGGTTCCTTCGAGCACGACGCGGGGATCGTTAGAAGTCCTGAAGATTACTGATGAGTCGGAACCAAAAAATAGAAGGCAGAATCCAACCTCGATGCCAAGGCGCAAACAGCCAGAACGACGGCTCCGAAGGAATGGTCAATCAAATGAAGTCCAGAGGCTACAGATCTCTCGAAAGTTGGTCTATGGCAAACGCCGACAAGAATATTAATCCGGTCGAAGTAGAGCGATACCTACGAGGTACGAAGGTCAGCTTTACGGTGGTAGTGAGTCTAGGACTGAGCGGTACCAGGTCATCCAGAAGGTCTTTGGGCGGAAATTTGTACACCGGATTCGGAGGTGGAGGTGTTATCTCCCACTAGGTCAAGATTAATGATCTACGCGGCGAGAAACAGTGAGAAACCCAACAGGGCTGTGCCAGAACTCGTCCCGACGACGAGTAGGCGGTGGCAGCTTGCCACCGGGACCGTGGAGTTCTTGTAACTCCTGCGCAGTTTTCATAAGATATAATCCACTGGACCTGCCGAAAAACACAGGGCGGGCTGCGTTGGATAACGCCATATCTTTGAATTCTTCGACGAGCATCATGATTCCGTCCGGCGACGAATCGACGATTCCGTCCTCGTCTGAGGGGGGGTTCGCGCGTTCCGGAAGTGGCGAAAGTGGTTCGGAGCCGCGGCGTGCGCTAGACAACTGCGACACGACCTTTTCTAATTCCTGTTCAAGTTCTCGGGAATATCGTGCAATATCGAGGAGGATGTTTCGAAGATCTTGGGCAGCAATGTATGCTGTCGATTGCCTAAGGATGGAATCAACGTGCTCCGATGCCGTCTTTCCATCATAGGGGTCCTCGTCCTGACAATGGAATTATGTGGCAGGACAAACCGGTCGAATGGTATGTACCTGCACAAGTGGTACTGCACTTCAACGGCAGTCAGAACGCAACAACATTTCCAGGCCAAAAATCGCGCACCCGGCGGAAGCCGTTCTTTTCTTCAAATTATCGGACTGCAAAAGAATATTCAATACCCAACACTTCTGCTCCTACTGACACGTAACGCGCACCTTGAACCTCGTGCATTGAGAATTGAATTGAATGCAATTTGAACAGACGCCGCCAGGCATCTTTGCACTATCGCCTATTCCTTATAAGTTAACTGTTGCATCGATGATTGTGGACCATACATCGAACTGAAAACAGTGTTGCCGGCGTCAGCGCGCGAATACTCTTCGAGGCACCGAAGCACCTTTTCTCAGTCGGCACGTTTGGCAAGCCCCTCGTAGCCGTCTTCGCCTGGAACCGGGAGCGGGAATGTCTGACTCGTCGGTATCCGCCAACGAGACATAAAGAAGCCCAGTGTTCGGCGGGGGCTCCATTGTGGTCGACTCAGAGGTGGGTGCCCAGGATGAGCTCGTTGCCATTGATGCCATCACTGGTGTCGATCATAGGTTTCATCACTATTTGGTGTTATCCTTCCCAATTGGTTGGGGTTGATCAACTTTTTTGATTGCGTTCTGAAATTGAATATTGTTTTGAGCGACTATTTGGAATGAGTTTGTTAGCTTTTATGCCCTAAATAATCCCATGAAGCTCCACTGCCAATTTTTTGTGCCATTCAAATTGTTAACCGACTGGAACGAAGAGAGATGCCACTGAACACAGTTGCATTAACCCCGAGGTTTGAGGAACCGAGGCTTTGATATATCTTCGACCGAGCAGCCAGCATCAATGAGCACATTGAAGTCCGCCCGGAGCTGGAACCGACCCTAAACGGTGCCTCCACAGTACGTACAGCAGCTCAGGCTCCATAGATTTTCCTTACAAATTTGGTCTGGGCGGGCTGTGCGCGCCAGGGCCGCGGTCATGATCAATGGACACCGTGGGAAATTTGTAAGTCTGAAGGACACAAAAAACCCGTCGAACTAAATAGATTTGGTTTTGTAAAAACGAAACTTTCATCTGGCCCCCGCCGCGCACGTACGCCGATCATCTCCAGGTCTGCATGTATTGAATCAGGTCCCGCACGCGATTATTACCGCAAATCAAATTCACGGGCAACGACGGCCATTTTTTAGGCCTGGACATGAGACAATTGTAACCACTTCTGTTCGCGGCGACTTGATGTCTGAGAAAGGAAACTTCAACCATGTGGCGGTGTTAACTCGCTACCTTCGGCATCTCGGCAATCCCACTTCTTTCAGTTCGACGATCATCGAAATGGCGGACCCAATCGTACGGAGGAAAGTTTCGGCAACCACAGTACCCTCGATTCACCCACCTCGGCGGCCTCGCTCGCGCGGGCGGCTTGGGACTGGGCGGCTCGCACATTGAAACTAAATTGAAGCCGCCCTATCACTCAGACTGTCGGATAGACGGGACACTTGTAAGTTGTCCGTAGCATCCTTCTCACCACACGGTCCCAACCGCCAACTCGTGATCTTCTCTTCGTATTCTGGAGTTTGCGGTTCTCCGTGCCTGTATATTTTTAGTCACTGGCGACTTACTGGTGACCCTATCTTCCCATGTCCGTGTAAACCTGCCGGCAGCTCATTCGGCTTCAAATACCAGCTGACTTTGCAGTTCTCGTCGCTCTATATCTCTCCCTCCCGTTCCATGATGTCTACTGGAGAGAAAGCCGAAACAAAGACCTCGCTCGAGAAAGCCTCCGATTCTCAGTTGGCGGCTCAGTCCACTGTTGACTCCGAACATTTCGATTTCGGCGGAGAGTCGACCCTTCCTCCGCCGCCTACGCTCACGGCTGAGGAAGAGCGCAAGTTATGGCAAAAGATTGACTTGAGACTGATGCCGTACGCGCTTTCACTCCCTCCCTGACCCAAACTGGACTCAACGCTGAACCTGACTTAACCAGAATTTTGTCACTCCTCTATTTGTCATCCTTCCTGGATCGAGGTAAGCTGTTTTTTTTTGTGTGCTGAGACCAAGTTATACCTTCTGGGCATGCAGGAAACATCGGTGCGTCTAACGGAGGGCAACGAGCACACCGAATAATCGCATTCAGGAAATGCAAGGCTTCAAGGACTCGAGACGCAACTCGATCTCACCGGAAATAAATACAACATTGCTCTGGTGTGCCTGCTCCTCTGCAATTCATGTCCATGCTCATGCTCGTCCATAGACGATGTTTTTTATTGTACGGATATACAACTGTCTTAGCCAGCTCCTAATTCCTCGCAGCCGTATTGTATCTTCGAGACCCCGGCCAAGTGCGTTGGCTTCAAGAACTGCGCTGATAAACGACTGACATTGAAGTTAGCATGGTTCTGAAACGACTTCTTGCCTTCCCGGTCAGCACATCCATCGACAGTCTTTTATATCAGCTGAAATCGTTCTAGATGGCTTCCTGGAATCACAGTTTGTAGATTCATTTCGATCCACGTTCTTCACTAACTGTTGGAAGGTGGTTTGGGGCATTATAATGTGTGTTGCGACCACGAGTCTTGATATTCATTCTAACCATCACTTCTCCCAGGACTCTGATGGGCCTAGTCAAGACGTACGCACAATTTCAAACGATGAAACCCCTTTTCAAATTTGTGTAGCTATCCGCAACTCGTCGGTGCGAGAATCTGTCTCGGGGTGGCTGAAGCTGGTCTATTCCCGTGAGACCCATATTCCTGAGTGTGTTCTCCTGCTAACATTCAGTCAGCGGCGTGGCTTACTAGTACGCCCAATCTCTGCCATCCTTCCTGTTAACGGTCCACCCAACTCAATCCAGTCTCACTCTGTGGTATCCTCGTCATATGCTGCAATGGCGGATCGGCCTCTTCTTCGGTGCTGCATCTCTTGCAGGGGCATTCAGCGGTGCATTGGCCTACGGTATATCGTTCATGAGCGGAACTCGTGGTCTGCTGGGTTGGTCCTGGATCTTTATCCTGGTGCGTTGGAGACATGTTATATTCGTTTGTTTGACCTCGCAACATAGGAAGGTATTGCTACCGTGGTTGTTGGCTTTGTAGCATTCTTCGGTTTGTGGTTACAGATCTCCGGACCTGGTACATCGCTGACTCGGGACACCAGTTATAGTGGACTTCCCGGCCAAAGCAGATTTTCTGACGCCTGAGCAGCGGGCATTCGTTGTCTGGAGGAAGAGTATACATTTGCGTATATTATTGGTTCATCTAGGTTCACCATTTCTGCAGAATATGACAACTCCTCTGTGGGAGAAGAAGAACATTTCGAATATCGACATCTCGTTGAGGCTCTGACGGACTGGCAGGTATTCTTATTTCAATCAGTCGCCTCTGGCCGTGTTGGGCTGACAAGCGGCTAGGTTTGGATGCACATGTCCATCTACATGTCCATAATCACCAACCGTATGAACTTTGACATACCGCTTGACACCGTTGACGCCTCTGTTCATCAGTCTACGGGATCACCTTGTTTTTGCCGTGAGTTGCCACAATGACGGATCTGGGGCGAGCTAAGCAGATATGCAAACGTCAGAACGATCATCAGCACGTAAGTTGCCGCTACTTACGCTTCCGTCTGCTGATGCACGGCCTTCAGCTTCGGACACAGTGCTGCTGTTTCTCAGTTGCTGACTGTGCCGCCTTATGTGAGTTTCTGTTGTATTTCTGTACTTGAGTCGATCGAATGCGAAACAAACCATCAGGTGGTTGCAAGTGCGCTCTTTCACGCTCTTGTATATTGCCATCGAACTCACGCACGATAGCCATCATTTTGTTCAACTTCGCCTACTGGTCTGACCGGACGAAAATGCGATTCCCCTTCATTCTTGCCGGCAGGTTGTCTTTACTTTGGAGTATCAGTGGATTCATCTGCACTGCGTCCAGGCTTCCTGTCCAACTTGATAGGATTCTCAATTAACATTTCAAATGCACCGTCAGGTAAGATTATCTTTTTCTCTCGTTTTGGGCACCCTTACGATGGTAAAGGCGTAAAATACTTCGGTACATTTTTCTGCGTGGCTGGAGCATATGCCGCTGTTCCTGGTATCATCTCCTGGCGAGTACAGCATACTATGGTTTACACGCTCAGTTTATTTTTCCACACCAGGCTCGGGAATAATCTGTCTGGGCAGTACAAGCGTGGTGCCGGGATGGCCTTCCAGATCGGTATCGGTCACTTTGGGTCAGTCGGTGCAAAACAACATCTGCTTTGCCTTCTGAAAGTCGTAATTAACAGAGGTGCATTCGCAAGCAATATGTATCGTACACAAGATAAACCGCGGTTCCGCGTCGGGCGTACGTGTCTTCGAATTCATTTGAGTATCTTCCTAATATACGGACGCACAGACGGTTGTGAAATCATGTTCGTCTTAATCGGCCTAATTTCAACTATCGCGACCGCGTTGATCTCCCGCCGCGTAAATCGTCGCCGGGATGAGGCAGCTCGCCTTGCTCTGGAGAGTGGGGAAGTAAAGCGTATACTGATAAAGCGTTGAGGGCGATGGGCGACAGAGCACCAGATTTCCGGTATACTTTGTAGGCTGTGTCGGACCCGAGTCGAGGTTCAACTTTGTTACTCCGCAGTCTCCAGTGTCTAGTGATCAGCCTGAAATATTCATCCCATGTTGTACAGACTCCAGAGTAAGCATCCCAAAAAACTAGGTTCAAATTGGTCAACTGTCGAATGCTTGTCTTTTGGCCAAAAGAATTCAACCTGGGAGGCATTACCATTTTCGGTGATTGTCGGCAATCAAAGCTGTGCAGCGCTGATCATCAAAGGTCATCACCGCCTTACTCGTCTTCCTCTCGTCCTTATAAAGGCTCAGATACAGCCTTTCTCGTCGGCATGAAGCTTTAAACCCAAGCATGAGTGACTCAGAGTGAGTCTCCCGCCCCCGCGGAGCGTGGTATCGAGCGAGTCGCTGATTATTTGACTCAGTCCTTGGACGTGTACAGGTTTGTGTCTTCCATCCCCTACTCCCTCTTCTCTAACTTGGATAGTGGTTCGTGCGCATGGGCTCCATCTCATGCGCCCCGAAAAGTCTTGGAGACCTATCGTGACGGTTGAGCTTGATAAGACTCATCTACACGAGACGACCCTCGGGTCAGACGGCCAGAACATCAATTTAAAAGACTCATTTCATTTGTGAGCTTTCATAGTGTCTTACATTTGACGCAGGCTGATATATTTCCAGAAGACACGCTTCACTTGCTTCTCAAATCGAAATCAAGGTGTTCTATCGGTCTCAAAGCAAGAAAAAGGGCAAAAAACGCAATCTCGTGGGTTGCGCCAGCTGCTCATTGGGGGAAATGTGGAAGAAGCACGGAAAGGAGCCGAGTGAGTGCGGCTTCCGTTATGTTGAGACGGATTACCGACCCCACTAATCCAAAGAGCTAGAATTACGACTCCAGTGCCAAAATCCGACCAATCGATCTGTCCGAAGTCGAGGACCGGCCCCAAAACGGCGCCTTAATTCATTTGAAACTCCGTCCACCTCTATCACATCGCCTCGGATACAAATCCTGGACTACCAGAGGACGAGGATGGGTATTGCTCATCCTCGAGTTTGTCCTGTAAGTCTCCATCTTTCTGAACTAATTCATGGTAATCATGTATGCCCCAGCTAATGAGTCCGACACACTCCCGCCCCCTTCCATTGTGGAAATACGTCCTCCACAGCTGATACGGAGACGCCGTCGTGTCCGTGGCTATTGTATCAACTCAGACGAGGAGCCGGACTCATTCTCAGAAACTGACGACGAGGACGACGATAGCAAGCCTTTACTCGACGGCCCTTCGTTTATCAACGACGAAGACGAAGAGCCTCCAGCGCCAATTAAAATTTCGTTCAATCCCATGGAGTGGATTGCTGGCTCCGTCCTTCCTCAATATACGGAACGCATCGAGGTCCCGCCAGAACCGGGACCCAATTTCTTCGAACGGGTGATCTCTTCCGTCACTGTGTACAGTGAGATGAAGCACGCACGGTGTCACGACGATTTCGACAGGATCTTTACGAGATTGCAGCTCGAGTGGACATACACTGCTGGAATCGTAAGTCTTGCGCTTTATATAGCGCACCCTTACTCATCCAACCAGCTCGTGGCCCTAGCCGCGGTTGATACGGCTGTGTTTTCGATCTCCCCGGATTCTATTTTCGCGGTTAACCCCTTGGCTCGTGGTGCTGTTGCGGCTAGCAGCATCGCGTCCGGGCTCGGTATTACATGTGCTACATGGTGCCTGGTCCGGTATGCGTGGGTCAATCTCGAGATATTCTTGGTGAGTAGCCTCACTGCCGGTGTCACCGTTTTTCAACACTGACAAAATATCCCACACCTAGGCTCGGGCCGAGGATATCCTATCCACCGACACTCCTTCCTACTTCTTCTTCGCTCTGACTGCTCGGATCCCGTCGCTGTTAATGCTTGCCAGCGCAGTGTCCCTGATGTTTTTCATGGCTATTGTTGCGTGGTCCGCGTGGCCCACGGCGGTTGTCGTGGGATGCTTTTTGGTGGGGCTGTTGATGGGGCTTCAGTTTTTGGTCTTCAGCATCCTATGGGTGGTGAAGAGCGTGAGGAAACTCTTCCGATTCCTCGTTTGCATCTTCATACGGGAAAGGGATTGCGAGAAAGCGGAAATGAACGAAAAGCAGTAATATTTTCATCAACCATTTATAATATGAACAGGACCACAGATATACGGAACTCCTAGGCCTTGGACTAATTGAAGAGCACCAGAATATTATCCTGCGTGTGGAGCAAGTCTCTGCGGTGATTCTGCTCCAAAGATCGCATCAGCCAATACTGAACGTCTGCTGTCACGACGTCACCTGCTGTTGCGACCCTCTCGATCACTCGAACTTCAACAAGTTCACAGAAACTGCTCTCGACGAGACCAGAACGTACCCAAAATATGTGAGAAATTCCGTGCGTTCTCTCATCTCTTGTCAACGCCGACTTGAAAACGGACTATCGTGTGGTGCCAACAACAAGCACGGGATCATGTCATCCATATATTCGGCTCCCGATGTGTCCGGCGCCTTATAGACGCGGGACGTACCAGCTGACCTCGGTTCTTGAGTTCTCTTTACCTCACACCACCATGTCTAGTGGAGAGACCGAAAAGCCCTCACTCGAGAAGAGGTCGGACTCGCAGCTTGAAGACACCCAAGTCAAACAAGCAAGCTCGGAAGATCATCTCGATTTCGGTGGAGACTCCACGCTTCCGCCTCCACCCTCGCTTTCGGATGAGGAAGAGCGAAAGCTATGGCGCAAGGTGGACTTGAGACTGATGCCGATCCTTTCCTTGATGTATCTGTTGTCCTTAACCTTTCGATGCTTCCGTTGTGCTTAATTTCCACTTCCAGGTATCTCCTCAGTTTCCTGGACCGCGGTAAGTAATAGCTTCCATCCTCCTTTGACGCTCATAATTTGATTTTGCGCAGGAAACATCGGTATAGTCATCAATCGACACACCAAGACAAACTTTCAAGACTAATGTTGTTGTTTTCCAGGAAATGCAAGGCTAGACGGACTCCAGGACCAGCTGAAACTTACAGGAAATAAATATAACGTTGCCTTGGTAGGCAGCATGACCTGTCCCACGCCTATCTCGCTTATAACATTCGTTGTTCAACAGACGATGTTCTTCATTGCAAGTCAAATGCCTTTCAACCTTATGTCGCCTGTCGTTCTAATGCCGTACAGCCGTATTGTCTCTTTGAATGTCCTGCGAATTTGGTACTAAAACGTTTCCGGCCTTCCAAGTAAGCCGTTCTTTCTGAATCTACGTGTTGGGTTTCAAGTTGATTTCACAGGTGGCTTCCGGGAATCGCTGTATGCCTTCCTCAACTCTAACAAACCTGTGCTGATCGTTGACCAAGGTGGTTTGGGGAACTGTCATGTGCGTGCTGCCTCAAACTTCAATTCTCTGACTAAAACTATCATAGGACTCTTATGGGCCTGGTCAAAACGTATGCATATTCGTACGCATCCCGTGGAAACCTTTGTTTATCGTGTTCAGCTACCCTCAACTTGTCGGTGTCCGTGTATGTCTCGGCGTCGCAGAAGCCGGCCTATTCCCGTCAGAAATTCCTCTCTTCTGATTCGAAATTATTCACTCAATGTTTCTAAATTACAGCGGCGTGGTTTACTAGTAAGCCGAAGCTTTTTAATCTTCCCCTCCTCTGAAAAGCCGCTAGTCTTTCCCTTTGGTATCCTCGCCACATGTTGCAATGGCGTATCGGCTTGTTCTTTGGCGCTGCGTCTTTGGCTGGCGCATTCAGCGGCCTGTTGGCATACGGAATTAATTTTATGAGCGGCACCCACAAGTTATTAGGCTGGTCTTGGATTTTCATTCTGGTTCGTCCGTCCATAAAGATATTTTCCTTCATATCCACTCCTTCATGCAGGAAGGGATTGCTACTGTTGCTGTTGGACTCTTGGCGTTTTTTAGTACGCGCCCTGCAGCATTTGTCAACGTCTTCTAACCGATCCCTAGTACTGGTTGATTTTCCGGCCACGGCAAAGTTCCTGACCCTAGAAGAGCGCTCCTTCATCGTCTGGCGAAAGAGTACGTATTTTCATATGTGTTGATTTTTCGCCGTTGAAACCTTGACAGAATATGACAATTCATCTGTGGGCGAGGAGGAGCATTTCGAAATGCGCCATCTTGTTTCGGCTTTAATTGACTGGCAGGTTCGGCTGAATTCTTCACTTTCAACGACACCAGACTCATCCACTCGTAGGTTTGGCTCCATATCCTTATTTACATGTCTATTATCGGGCCATGTAAGAGTTCCTGTCTCTTGCGTGAACTCTATTAATGCTGCACAGTGTACGGGATCACTCTCTTTCTTCCGTGAGTAGACTGTTGCGTTTCGTACTCCACAGGCTGAGATGTGAGATCTTCCAGGACCATCATCAGCACGTAAGAACGCAAGCATACATTCTGATATCATCCTACGAGCCTGATTCGGCTCAATTTGAAGATTCGGACACAGCGTACCCGTTTCTCAGCTACTCACGGTCCCCCCATATGTAAGCTCAATCAGAATATTACATGAACTCGATGGATTGATTTCATTTACACCAGGTCTTCGCCAGTATGTCTAAAGCTTTTCCAAAAGCGCCAGCTGACCGCGTCTTACCCGGCAGCGATTGTCCTTTGGATCTTCGCATATTGGTCGGATAAGATCCAGAAACGTTCACCGTTCATCTATGCCGGCCTACTTATGTGTTTAACCGGGTTCTCCATCAACATTTCGACCGCCCCTTCCGGTTTGGAGTATCATCCTTACTTCTCTCGCAAAATTCATTGACCGTTCCAGGGGTCAAATATTTTGGCACGTTCTTCTGTGTCGCCGGAAGTTATGCAGCTTTCCCTGGCGTCGTCGCCTGGTTTGTTTCAGATTTTCGCCGTGCATCCCGGTTCTGACGCCTCGTTGAAGGCTCGGGAATAATCTGTCTGGGCAGTACAAACGTGGGGTAGGGATGGCACTGCACATTGGTATTGGGAACTTCAGCGGAGCTATCGCAAGCAACATTTATCGTACGCAGGACAAGCCCCGCTTCATTGTTGGACGTATGTGACCTTCATGTTTCGCACCTACTGATCTAACGCAACTGGGATAGATGGCTGTGAACTCATGTTTGTGGGCATTGGTTTGATTTGCGTGCCCATCGCGGTGTTGGCGTATAATCGTATCAACAAACGTCGTGACGAAATCGCCCGCGGTATGCTGGAAAGAGGCGAGAAGAACCTTTACAGTAACAGAGAATTGAGAGAGATGGGAGATAGAGCACCAGACTTTAGATATACGATCTAAACCGTTGTCGTAATGAGTCCGCCCTTCTAAATTGTGAAAGAATTCCATACTATATTCAATCGAGCTGCACATAATGCCCGAATTCAAATTCTCAACAAGAATCTGAGTAATTTTTTATCGCACCCCACCTCCGAACATCAAGCAGGTTGCAAGAGTCCAACCTATTGTACTCTTTCCTTCTTACTTTATTTGGATCTCAATCGTAAACGTAGCATAAAGGCCATTCTGTCGTGCTGATCATGTTGGCCACAATGAACGGCGCGGATAGGCCGACCGTCGGAAGCTCCGATTCCACCTAAAGAAACGGACAAGAATTATTATGGAACATATACGGCGAAGAAACACACCGCACCGTCAGATAAGGAGGACCTCCAGTCGGATACAGCCCGAAAGCGCTGGCATTCTCGAGGTGTTGCACTGAACCACCTTCGAACGCATTTTTGTTGAGGTTGTGTTTCTTTTGCCATTTGAACCAAATGCGGTCGAGCATCTAAAGACCCAACCATGCGTCATGAGACTAGCCAGCGAAAGTAATATCAGGACGCACCGCATGGTGTAAAAAGAAGAGGGGATCTGAGCAGGTAATCAGTAACGGTTGCTGCGGGTGGCGCGAAAACCTTTGTGACCGTTGGAAGAAAACGTGGGCCCTGAGATACAACCAGCGGGCGCGTCGACCGGGCATGCCCCAGCAACATCACTGGAAACAAAAGGTTAGATGGAAATATAATAACGGCGCGACTCCCCTACCCGCCGATGGTAAAGTGTACATTCAAATGGGGACCCTAAAAGATTTATCGAAAACCGCGCTTGGTTGAAGAAAGCCCGGCGCTCACCTCCACTCCTTCCATGCGCGCCTGAAAGCCTTTATAATCTCCTACAAAGCCGTCGATCAAACTTTCAACCACTGGCTTCGTGAAGCTAGCGTTCCCCGAGCGGGTGTGATTCCACACTAAACCGGGAACAGGAAACACCACGTCCAGCGGGGGGATGAGGGTGTAGTTTCGGCGCAGTGTGTGCGGGAAGGGATAGGACAGCTGGAATGAGGATGATGCAGAGAAGGCTCCATCAAGAACGCGGAACCCCTTGGAGGCGTCGCCCCAGCCGCCTAGTCCACTCTCGGGGTCAGAGTCTTTGAAGAATGGGGACTCGTAAAAATCGGCTGCATCTACTCTAGGGTAAGCGAGTGAAGAATTGTAGACAGAATTTAAACCTTTCGTCCAGTCCCAGTACGGAAGGGGTCCCCGGTACCCGCAACGACTGCGCAGTAGGCTGTCAAATAAGAAGAGATACCAACGATGCCAGGGAAGGAATAGGCCGTTCCAATGTATCTAACGTATTGTGAGGCAAGGAGAGACATCGACGAGAAACGTATTCACCCTATGGTTCAGGTCTGGTTTGGCGATCAATTTATGAGCAACTTGAAGCCGCAACACAATATCTTACTCATGTGAGCGTAGACAATATCTGTGCCCGAATCTCTGAGAAATTGAATCAACAGTGGAGGGTTAACGCACCATCGAATAGAGAGCCCGAGGCATTGTAAGGGGCGATATCCGGCGGATTCAAGCTCGAAACAAATACGTCGTTATTTGGTGAGTTGGCGAGACACTAGGTACCATCAGGCCTGTACTACGAGAAAGAGATACAAAAGCCCACTTTGACTGCAGTAATCCAGTGTCCTCGGTCCTCTCGCGACAGAGACCGCCACTCTTTCCTGACCGATTGTTGTGTGCATTTTGTCGCTCCTCCGAGAATGAACAGCGAACCCAGAACCAAGTAAAGGGCGAATAAACCCCGATGCATTTGAAAGAGTTGCATGCTAGTGGGGCCTGGGGGACACTCACTGTATCGAGCCTTTTATATGTCAACGGCCGTCATTAAAGGCAGAAGTTCGAAGCTAGGCCCAGGTAATAGTAGCGAAGGTGGTGGAGAAGTGTGGCCTTCTCGCGGTAATTTTGTGGGTGGCCGCGCAGAAAGCGTCAGCAAGAAGTCCCAGACAGCTGACGCTGTGGGTTGGCAGTCTGCGATAATGTCACGGTGAATCGTTGCCAGATCTCATCAGTCACCAGAAGCAATCGAATTTTAATAGCTTGACTCAAGCCATGAAAACCGAGTTCTGGGTTGGACCTTAGAGCAGTTGAGCTCTCTATCGCCCTATGCCGCAATGGAACAGGGTAGATGATTGGGTGGAGAGCTGTGGAGAGGAGAATATTGAAGAGGAGTCACTGCTGACTTATTGCCGGATTGATAGGAAACGCCAACGAGGTAAAAACCGGTCTTGGACTGCCTTCAAATTGAGGCAGGAATAATTAGGTTGAACCGTGCCGGTGAGCAGGGTGGCAATATGGTGAGATGCTCAGATGTCAGGTTCGTTTTTTACGTACCCACGCCTGCCACCATCAGCCGGGCCAACAACGTGTTTTCAGGCTTCAAAACTCGAAAAACCTCAAGACTCGACGAACTCGACGGTCGATGAGTCTGACGACTGTTTCTTCGGCTTCGAGATACCATGCCCCCCGGCCGCGTCGCCCGCTGCCGACAATGGGATTCACCGACCTATTTTCTCCCATGGTGGCTGGCCTTGCTCTGCGCGTTGTCCTCGACGCTGCCACCTTCCACGACGTCAAGCTGAGCGCCACCTTCGTCGGGCTATGGGAGGGGGTGGTCCTCAACTACTACGTCAAACATCGCAAACCGTCGGAACCAGCCTACCTTGCGTACGCCATCCGGGTTCTGGTCGATTTTTCCGTCACCGAGAGCATCTTCAAGCTCGTGGTGGTGCTACTCTGGACCACAATGGGCATGGTTCTGGCCGACGTGGCGCCAGCTGCATGGACCGAGACCGGAGCCAAACGACAATGGAGTCGATTCCGCCACGATCTCTCTCGTTCCCTTCGGATTTTGTTGACCCGGGGACCGACAGCGATGGCGTCGGAAGACGCGACACCCGCCACACCGGTCGTCCCGAAACGTCCGGTAAAACGACCAGTGCCGGGAACTTTTCCTGGTGCAGAGTGGTCGGAAACCGAGACGCGGCCAGGGACTGTGGTGGAGGAAGATGAGGAGGAATATGACGATGAAGCATATGAAGATGAATACGAAGATGAAGATGTCGATGAAGACGATGAAGGATTGACATCTGAAGAGGCAGGTGCGCCGCCCCACAGCCGTCGCATGTCACTATCGTCCCAACAATCGTACCGCCCGCTTCGGACGATTCCAACACATACTCCCTCAACACGTTCTATCTCACCACCCCTCTCCAATCTCCGTAGCGGCTCGATGGCCCCAATAATCGTCCCGCCTGCTTCCGACGATTCCCACACCTTCTCCCTCACCACCCCTCCCCAATCTCCGTAGCAGCTCGATGGCTCAGATGCCAATCGATCTGCATCCGACGCCAAAAGTGGACCGATTCTGTCCCCGCGTGCTCAGATGCGATATCTATGTATGCGATGCCAGGTCGCATGTGTCCCCAGAAGACCAGATGGGTTGCGAGACCTCCGTCAGCGGCCTTGAAGGTGTTTATACGGCCAAGAATTACTTGGTCCGACGACTTTCACGACTCTATACTCACGTACTGTACATATACATACTCTATCGGATCTCAGGATGTATTCGCCCCCACGCTTTCGCATTGCTCAATGGAATTTTTTATTTTTACATATACGTCTTGCGTTTGCGTCCAAAGTTATTCATTCCAGCAGTACCCCTCTTACCTCGCGCTCGCGAAGCCGCCGGTCGACAAGCTCTCGGGCAGCGCCCCAAGACAATCGTCCGCCGCCGCCTTGTCCGCCGTCAGCTCGATCGTGACGTTCCCGCCGACTCTGAAGACGTCGTAGAAGTCGATGTGGCACCGCGACGCCGCAGGGACGCCGTTGATGGTCACGTTCGCGACGTAGGCCGCGGTCCCTGCCGGGATGACCCTCCGCACCGACTTCGGGTCAAAGCCAATTGTGGTGACGGTCGTGGAAGTGCCCAGGTAGGAATTGTGGATGGTGTACTTGGGCGTGAAGGGCGACAGGACGAGGTATTGCGTCGTGGAAGGCACTGCAGCAGACGTCAGCCTGAGCTACTGGGGGGAAGAAAAGAAAGAGGGGGAGGACCTGGATAGAAACCCAGGAGGTGGAACGAAAGGAGGGAGGCCATCGCAGCTTGGTCATCGTTTCCGGGCAGTCCACCGGCAGCTGTGGAGCACCGTCAGCGCACGAGCAGGGCAGGCGGAAGGTTACTTACTGATGTCGAAGTTCTCGAAGACGACGCGGCGAACGCGGTCCACACTCTGGGCGGGATGATTGGCGTAGTGGTATCCGATGGGGTCTGGGAAGGACATCAGACGGCGGGAAGAAGATGGGCGGGGGCGAGACAAACCTGGAACGAAGGCTCGTTGCCTGCGCCGTAGTAACCAGCCGCGAAGAAATGGTCTAGGCGCTTGACAAACGTGGCCTGAGGAGGGAAAAACGAGTTAGACGGTCGCAAGTAGACTGCGCGAGGTGACCCACATTCCCTCCCATGAGGTCAATAAGGTGAGCCGTGTCGTGAGGAGCGAACCTGTATCGCTACATTGAGCCAGCGCGAAACAAAGGAGATCAAGACGAACCAGCTGTATTCCCAAGAAGACGACTCATAGAACTGCAGGGGAGGAGTTTCAGTATTCAATCTTGGATGGAAGTAGCATGATCCTCACTCCGTTGGTGTTGTCGGATTGCAGGGAACATTCCGTGGTTGTTTCATCAACGGGCGAGCAGTGTGTGGGGTCAGTGAAATTGAATTTGCCATTGGCGTAGCGCTTCTGGGAAAATCCTATACACAGATGAGAGGGCTGGGGTGTGCGAAGAACGAGGACATACCTTTGAAGCCATCACTGACAACAGTCGGATCCCTGGCAAGCAATCTCAGCTCCAATAGCGAAAATTCAGGTGTCGTTAGATTTACCAGACATTGCGATAACTCTGCAGAAATATATCAGTCAGTTAACGGTAAACATGGCAACACCAAGATCATGTACCAAAGAGCGATTGGAGAACAACGCTTCGTCATCAGTCTTCCCAAGCACCTGTGCGATTTGACGAATGGCAAAGTCTTCGAAGGCGTACTGTGGGACATGAGCACATCTATCAGCACTGAAAACAAAAGAAGTCACGTACCTCGAGGGTCCTGCTTCCCTCCCTGGTTTGTCTTCCCGTACTAGACACGTCGAGGACAGCGAAGGGCACATAGCCGAATTGCCTAAAAAGGAAATTTAGAAATTTCAGCCAGAGTTTGAAGAATTTTGAATAGCGCCCACTTGTAGACGTTGGATTGGCGGCCCTGTGGTAGGTAAGGTACATGTATTCCAACGGAGTCCGGTTGAGAAATGGTCGAAACTGACCTGAATATTCCACTCGGGGGGATTTACCTCCGAATCCGTCCACGCAGCGGCGTACAGTTCTTCCAGGTTGATCCCCAGAGCAGCCGCTTCGTTGTGGTAGTGCGTCGCGAAGTGACCAACGATAACGTCTGCACTTGACCCTCCTTGAGTCCAACCCTGTCAATTACACAGAGTTTAATACTAGCGCCCGCGGGCTGAGTTTTCGCGACCCACAGGAAGCTGTTTTCACAAGTGAGTATTTGGATGAAAGGGCAACAATCTTCTCGACCCACATTATTTGCGCGGCACTCAGGCATCCATCCGTTCTTGCGCCAACCGTCGATGTAACTGTCCACAATCTGCGCAAACTCGACGGGCGAATGCAGTGACATCAGCGGGTAGAATGTGCGGAACTAAATAAAACGGGCCGGTAGTTAGTGAACGAACTCTCTGAGTAGGCTCAATAACGTACTGTGTCCCAGCTGCAGTACAGAGAATCGAAATAGAAAGAGGTAGTGCCAGCAAACAGCCCTTGGGTCTCGCCGGTGGCATTATTCTGTAAATATCTCCCGTCAGTATCAAGGAGGCAGAACATCGGCAAGGACGACGAACGGGGGTGAGCGACGAGCGATACAGGGAGCTGTACAGCAGCTCAGTAACGTTCGCCGGGGTATTGGGGACGTCGATCTCAATCTTCGAGAGCTTCTCGTTCCAGAGCGCCTTAGCTGCCGCCTGGATATCCTCGAACGACGAGCTCCCGACTTCCGACTCGGCGTTCGCACAGGCCTGGTCTGTGGATACGAAGGAAACACCGACGCGGATGTTGACCTGCTCCGGGGTGCCATCGTATGAGAACAACGCGCCACTCTGGTATACGCCGCCGATCAGATTGAGAGTGAGATTCAAGTGCGTCTGGCCGAGACCCTTGGCATCGAGCCCAAAGCTAAAGAGTAATGAGCAAGAGAAGGCTCACACGACGCACATAAAGCTCACTTGTCGGCCGTCCAGACACCGTACTCGCTCAGCGTCTGCTTCCCCCCGTCGAGCAGATCGTAGCACGCAAATGCCTCGTAGTTGAATCTCCCCGGTCCAAAGCTGCGCAAGTTACTGAGTCACGGCCTGCGTGTCAGGAGGAAACGCACCTGGACCCCCAGCGGCCGCCAATCGTGACCTGCCCTTTCGTTGGGTCAATATTCAAGCTTCCCCCAGCAAAGGAGTTGGGCAGATCGTTCGCGAGGTCGAGAACGAAATAGGGCTTCGAGCCTGCCGGGAACGTAAACCGTTCCAGTCCAGCGCGTCGCGTCGGAGTGGCCTCCATCTTGATATTGTTATCCAGCGTCTGTGCGAAGTATCCCGGGGATGCGACTGTATCGGAGAGAGTGAGAAACAGCTCAGAAGAGGCGTGCGAGGGACACACGATCGGTATTAAGCTTGCGCAGGCGTTGGCGCTTTGCAAGGCTGGTGGTGCAGGTGTCGAATCCGTGTGGGCAAAGCAGGGGCATGATCTCAAAGTTTCCGTACGTCCCCAGAGAGGAGCCCGTGCCGCTGTCGTGCAGCGGGCTCAACCCGCGGATGAACTGGGTTGGGTCGGTGACATATCCTGCCGGCGCATACCCAGTCAAATCGGTCGAGAATTTGACCTGGCCGGGTGGTTAGCGTAAGTCCCATGCATTGCAGGAGGGCCCACCATTCCGAAAGGGATTGAGGCTCCGGGACTATTCGACTGCTGAGTACTAGCCATGCAAGAGTAGTGTATAACACGTACCAGACATCACCGAAGTTGTCTGGAGGGGAAAGGGATGGTCAAACGACCGCCCTCTGGATTTACTCAAAAAGAACGCGTACCAGTTCCAATGAACGGGCTGGTTGGTGATTAGTAGATGTCCCAAGCATTGCGTAAGGGCTTACTTTACAAACGCCGTGTAGTCGAGGGTTGTAGCGTTTGCAGCATTCTTAATGGCGGCGGTTATGCCAGCTTGCACAGATGGGGCTGGCTGAGCGTTCACGGACAGCAAGAGTCCTGCGGTAGACAGGAGAAGGAGATGAGCCATGGTCCGTCGGGGGGTGGGCGTTCAGAAGGATGCAGGATGCACCTTAAATACCAATCAGAGAATAGGCTTCGCAAGTTGTTGGATTCGTTCGAAGCACATGGCATGCAGTAAGAAGCGAATAACCCTTCGAGAGCGCGTCAAAAAATCGATGATCGCGCGAGTCTTGTGATAGTCTGATACTGCCACTCAGCGCGAACGGCGAGCTGCATGTGGCATGATGTGGAGAACGCGGTTCTGATGTCGGCAGCTGTCATCCCCAGGGATTTAATAGAAAAGTGGTTTTCCTCCACCTTTCCTCCGCCTTGAAGTTTCTGGAACCTGGAAGCGCCAAGTCAGGCGGGACCCGGGACGTGTGGCAGAGCGCGAGTAGTCGGGAGGGTGAGATAAAGGTGCCTAATGTCTAGATGTTTCGATGGCTTCGAACGATAAGCCGACGATTCCAAAGATCCCATTGCAGCAGGCAGAGGCAGATGGTCATGTAAACCTGGGAGAAAGATGGTGGATGACGGAGCAGGAAGGTGAAGATAAGGTCATCGTAGAGTTGCCGCGTCGGCCCTGCACCTCAACTTAGATTCTGAGGAGCGAGGGTGCGGTCCGGGCAATAAATCGATAGGTCATGGTTTCGGTCAACGTTGGAATCCTATTCTTACACCAGGGCAATCGCACGCCTGTCATATTCACGGATGCCCGACTCATCTTGTTCCAAGAGCGCGTGTCACCAGCGCCGCGTCATCCTGAATTAGAAGATCCTAGTAAGAACTAGATTGCGAGTGGGATGTCGAAGAGAACTAAGAGACGTCCTGGTCGTTGAAGGGGAGGACTAACTTGGCCTAAAGGAGTGGCCTTGGCCATTTTGAGGGAGTCGCACTCCAACGGCGCAGGTTGGTTCAAGCTATGTACAGCATCCACAGCGAAAGACTGATTCCAGCGGAGTCCCCCGAAGTAAAGAAGGCTCCGACAGATTCGGATCACGCCGTGAGCGGCCAGGTGACAGGAGTTACTTACATAAGTACAGTGGTTTTCTGCGCTTCTCTGGCCTCAAAATCTGAGTTTGGGCAGTCTTGCGTTCTGTTATCTACCATTTCCCCCCTTACGGCTTGCGCCGAGCGGACGACGCGGGGCGCCCGCAATTGATTGCATCATCTCAATCATCCTTTCCTCTAAATGACCACGTACGTCGGTTTTGAAATCCGAGTTACTGCTAACATCCTCTTTGCAGTCCTTGGTCGGATCCTCAATCTACCACTGTATGCCGGTGCAGTATCAGGAATCATTCTGGTTTTACATCTGCTGGGGACCAAGTTCCGTGTCGCGTTCTTTGAAACTGGTCCCAAGGACTCCGTAGAGGCGGCCTCTGTTAACATGGCTTCGGAAAACGGCGCGGAACAGGCGGTGCCATTATTTTTGCATTCAAATTTACGTCGGATGTCTCGCGTTGTTCGGCTTTGAGATTTCCTCGCTACGCTCCGACAACCAAAGGAGCCCTAACAGCGACACGTTTACTTCTGAGAGGCCTCATCTTATTATGCGCATTCTCTGTGCGTAAATTCCTTGAAGAAATCTCAAAACCGCCATTCATTCGACATCTCTAGGGCTATGTCTCAATCCTAGGCGCCGTATATGTGTCTACCAACCCAAAATGGAGCCAAATCGCCGGTCGACACCTCAATTTGATGTTCATTTGCATTTTCGTCCTGTATGTCTACCGCGATGTCTTCCCGCTGGCCACATTCACTCTCGTTCCCATGGACCTCGCCCAAGGGCCGATTCTATGGGCAAAGATCATAATTCTCTTTCTAGTCTCTTCATTCATCCCAATGGTGATACCTCGTCAGTATGTGCCCTTGGACCCCAAGCTAACAACACCTATTCATCTACGAAAAAAAAACTAATACGCCTCTAAAGCCCTATGCCTGTGCCAAATCCAGGGCAGACCGCATCATTCCTCTCGACCGTGCTATACTCATTCTTGGATCCGACCAGGTATTGTACAAGATGGCGCTGCAGCACACTTGATCGAATATTGGAAGCGGCCAATATGTCATCCCAGTGGTTAAAAGCCTCTTCAATCCTAACTTTGAAGCCTACAAATCGCTGTTTGTTTTGGAGCAGTGGATGTAACCGGAAAGACTTGGAATTAATTCACAACGACTGTAGTAAAGGTGGATTTGAGACCCAATTATGCGGCAACGAGCACGCCTCTGTATCGCATTTTCCCCTCGCGCAGCCGCGCCATGCCCTCCTCGACCCCACTCTTCGTCAACGGGAATTTCTCGATGACCGGCGTTATGTGATTCCGCGCCGCGAAATCGAGCATCCTCTTGTGCACGGAACGCGCTGCTACGGCCGTGCCCTGAATTTTTATGCCCACGAGCACAATCGACATCATGGGGATAACAAGGTCGGTGAAGCTGATGGTGAGCGGGTATATGGTGCTCTTGGGCTTCATGGCGGTGAGGAATCTACGAAAATTGTCAGGGGCAGGCAGGGAAGAAGGGACGGCGCGACGTACGGTTTCCAGTCGGGAATGAAGCTTGTTGTGACTAAGAGGTGGTCGAGCTTGGCAATCTCGAAACTCTCTACGCCTTTGGTGGCGTAGAACTCCGTCGCGCCAAGGTGGATCGCCTCCTCGCGCTTCGAGTCCGTGCTGGAGAACACAACGACACTCGCGCCCATTTTGGCCAGGAACTGGATTGCGATGTGCCCGAGCCCGCCGACACCGACGACACCAACACGGTCCGTCGGACGAATATTGTACGACTCAATCACTTCAAAGACTGTCGCGCCCCCACACATGAGGGGAGCAGCGTGTTCGGGTGCAAGACCCTCGGGAACTTTAAACAAGAACGACGCGTCCCAGATGGCGTGCGAGCCAAAGGATCCCTGGTGGTGGTTGTGAGACCCGTACTGTTCTCTATTCGGGCAATATTGATCTTGACCTGTAGAAAAGATCAGCGACGCTACGAAAATCGCCGGCACAAGAACCTACCGAGCAAACATTGCTCGCACTCTCCACAAGTCTTATGCGTGTACCCCCAGCCCACGACGTCGCCGACTTTGAACTGGGAGACGCGGTCCCCGATCTGCTCGACGGTTCCAACGCCCTCGTGCCCGAGGACCATGTCGGCGTGTTTGAAGTGCTCGTCGGTGCCACATACTCCCGAGTGTGTTATTTTGACGAGGACTTCGTTTCCTGTCGGCGCGGCGCGGCGCGTCGTGCTCTCGACGATGCCCTTGTTTGCAGAACCTTTGAATACAGTGAATTCGACGCTCATGTTTGTTGTTGGGGAGGTATGAGAAGAAAGCTCAGGCCGGAAGAAATTGGATGATTGTCCATGGCGGTTTCTAGACCTCTCTTATAGCTACGCTCGAAGCCGAGCTACTAAGCACGGAACACAGGATAAAAGAACGCGCGGAGGATTGCGAGCAGAGAGGGATGGCATTCAGTCAGCCCGGGCAGAGATTTGGCAGAGATTGAAGATGCTGAATAAGGAGAGAGCCGGCTAACCGGTTTCGTGAATAATGATTAGGAAGAGTCGGATCCAGTCGGGTGCAACCCCCGGCAATATTCGGAAAGTTCGATTGATCCTTCCGCGGGTGCAGTATTACAACCTATGTGCTTTCGTTTTGAACGAATACACTTGTACTTAAACGGTTCCCGATTAAGCCTCTTGGTTCAACCAAGGAATGAGGTCTTTGCGGTGACTCCAGTTCCTCGTCCGCGTATTGAAGCTGTGCCGCTCAGACCTCACAGCCACAGTGATGCTTGCCCCTCTCAATTACGTACGTCCATCCCGCCTCGGTGAGCACCTCGGCGATTGGCAACGTACTTACTAAAGTAACTTGGACCTCATCCCTTCAAATTCCCACTCAAGTCTTCCAAAGTTCAAACTATCTGTCGACTCCGCCGAATGGATAAAGATGGACCAGAAAGCCATCGAGGATTAGTACGGTCCGTCAGCCGTCTGTCCGCGTCGCCTGGCCGCGCCCAAGGCCGCGTCGGGTGAGAATGCCGTACTCCACGGGCTACACGGACAGAAAGAACCTCTGCCGAGTGCCAAATAACGACATTGTGTTACAAGCTTGTCCGAAATGGGCCTCCGGAGTGGACTTGACGCGAATTTTATAATTTTCATTGTTCTCCATTGTTCTCTTCGACATAAATGCTAATCCCGGGACGAGAATGCCGGCATCTTCGACATAATCGAAGTATGTATTACGGGAAACTGCGATGTACGGAATACCGACGAAATCGGATGGAACCCCGGCTAGCATAAGGGACAACACTTAGCGAGTCCATCCTGGCTTCATACCCTCTCCACCATGGACTACCTCATATTCTTGGTTATCCTCGCGTTAGAGAGCACGCTTTGCTGGGGTGCACTATATGAGAGCGTCGCCGACTTGAAGAAACTAAACTTCCAATTCGATTTCATTGTAGTGGGCGGTAAGCCTTGTTTTCAATGTCTGTATGCGGTGCTAATCAGGTATATATCGTCCTGGAAAGGCGGGACAGCGGGAAATGTAATCGCCAATCGCCTCACTGAGAATCCTCGCCATTCGGTACTGGTCCTTGAAGCAGGCGCCTCGTGAGCGCGAAACTTCTCTCGCTGTCGAGCTATGTTGACAATTCTGTAGCAATGGGGATGTTCTGGATATAACTGTTCCATTCTACGCCTCGCGCGCGACGCCAAACACGCCCCAAGATTGGAATTTTTCAACAACAGCTCAAACGGGATTGAATGGCCGGTCGATCTCGTATCCTCGAGGACATGTTCTGGGCGGAAGCAGTTCTGTCAGTAAGTTGGCACTGCCTGTCGTTGTTAGTCGCACAGGCAATTAAATCGTAATGTCAGACCAGATGGCCTATACGCGGGGATCAAGGGATGATTACGACCGTTATGCGCGGGTTTCGGGGGACGACGGATGGTCCTGGGATAACTTGGTGCCCTACATGCGAAAGGTTGACCTCCGAATACACTCTGGTACATACGAGAGCTCATGACCTCTAGACCGAACAATTCCATCCACCGACAAGCCAAAATGCCATAGAACAGTTCAATCCCGCTGTTCATAATCTCCACGGAATAAACTCCGTCAGTCTCCCGGGGTTTCTTCGAGACACTGACGCGCGCGTTTTTGCAACAACCTCTGACCTCAGTCATGAGTTCCCTTTTAATATCGACATGAATTCTGGCACGCCATTGGGCATCGGTATTTCGCTTGCATGCTCTTTGTACCCGTGCTTATACTATTTCCAGGGTGGGTCCAATCTTCTATCAAAAACGGCTCTAGGAGCAGTTCCGCGACATCCTACCTCGCACCGCAATACCTGTCTCGTCCTAATTTGCACGTCGTGTTGAATACCCTGGTCACACGCGTTCTGCAGAGTGGTCACGATTCTAGAACGGGAAAGCCTACATTCCGGACGGTTGAATACGCATCGAGCGCTCGAGGTTGGTTTTCGTCTTTCGAGCGAACTTTACCTTCATATACACCCCAGGGTCCACTCGATTCCACCTGACGGCAACAAAAGAAGTGATTCTCTCGGCGGGGAGCATCGGCACGCCTCACATTCTGCTCCACTCGGGAATTGGTGACTCCGAGAGTTTGGCTTCACTCGGAATCTCGCCAGTACACGACCTCCCCTCTGTCGGCAAAAACTTGAGTGATCACCCGTTTTTGCACACATCGTGGCAGGTGAATTCTACAAAGACATTAGACAATGCGGAACGGAATGAAACCCTGGCGTCGGATGAGTTTGAAGAATGGCTGACCACTAGAACTGGCCCGCTTGTTGACTCCACCACTAGCCAGATCGGATGGTTACGACTGCCCGATAATTCATCGATACTGCAAAGTTTCCCGGATACATCTTCGGGGCCACTCAGTCCGCATTTCGAGCTGCTATTTACGGTTGGCTCTCACGCCGCACGTCGAACTGCTCTCATGATTTCTCTTGTACAGAATGGCATCGCAGGAACCCCACCTCCGACTGGCAATTATTTTACAATTTCAACCGGTGTTGTCTCCCCATCAGCTCGTACGTGTCTTTTTTTTTTCCTTTTAAAAGGCTCGAAGTCGATCAACTCGCTCCCAGGCGGCTCCATCACCCTCAACAGCACCGACCCGTTCGACCCGCCTGTGATCAATCCCAACCTGCTTGGTTCAGAGCTCGACCTATTAATCATGCGGGAAGCTGTGCGGAGCGCGCAGCGTTTCGTCGCAGCGCCAACATTGGCGGACTACATTCTCTCACCCTTCAGCCTCAATGACACCGCGTCAGACACTGAAGTGGACGCATACATACACGACCACGCGACCACTCTCGACCACCCCGTTGGCACCGCTGCAATGTCCGCCTCCGACGCGGACTACGGTGTCGTAGACCCCGATTTGACTGTCAAGGGGGTCGGTGGACTCCGAATCGTGGACGCATCGGTTTTGGTTTGTGATTGTACTTTTTTCTTGTTGTGTATGACTGACGCCGGGGATGTAGCCGTATGTTCCCGCGGCGCACACGCAGGTTTCGGTGTACATATTTGCAGAGAGGGCTGCGGATTTAATCAAAGCGGCCTTCAAGTAATGTGATATTATGGCTGGATTGTGCCCATTGGCAGCTCGCAACGATGTCTTTTCACTAAGTAGTTCTGATATGTTGTTTCCAGTTTTCAACCTTTCCGCCCAGTAGGGAATGTCCGCATTTCATGCAAGTTGAAAACCTGGAACTTTGCATGAACCCGATAAAGTGTCGGCGATAACCTGCGCAAGCCATTCGGCAATGCCTAGGTCACTTTGGCCCCAGTCTACGCTAAAACAGTCTCTCATATATAAGCCGTGCTACAACATGGATCCTCGCACTTCGGATGCCGCAAACAGCACTCCTCTATACCGCATCTTCCCCTCGCAATTTCTCCATGCCTTGCTCTACCCCGCTTTTCGTCAAAGGAAAGCGCTCGATAATTGGCTTGATATTATGGCGTGCTGCGAAGTCGAGCAGCTTGCGGTGTACAGAGCGCCCAGCCACGAGGGATCCCTGAATGTTAAGACCCTGCGTAACAATCGGCAGGAAGGGGATCCTGAGGTCTCCGGAGTCGGCGGTAAGAGGGAAGATCGTGCCAGTGGGCTTGATCACTTTAATGAATCTAGTGCGGTGAGCATTGTCATAACCCACACAATTAAACTAAGAGATGATACGCACAGTTTCCAGTCGGGCAAGGAGCTCGTCGCGACGATCAAGTGGTCGAGCTTTTCCATCTTGAAGCTCTCGACGCCTTTCGTGGCGTGGAATTCCGCTGCGCCGAGGTACATGGCCTCCTCGCGCTTCGAATCCGTACTGGAAAAGACTATCGCACTCGCCCCCATTTTAGCAGGGAATTGGATCGCAAGGTGTCCCAGGCCGCCAATCCCGAGAACGCCGACGCGGTTTGTTGGGCGGATGTTGTAGGTCTCGATGATGTTGAAAACTGTCGCACCGCCTGACAATTGAACCAGTTCGGCAAAAATCCACAGGAGTATCGCCACGAATATGTTACTAACCGCACATGAGTGGAGCTGCGTGTTCGGGTGCGAGGTCTTCTGGAACCTGGAAAATAAACGACGCGTCCCAGATGGCGTACGAGCCAAATGAGCCCTGGTGGAAGTTTGCCTAGCCGTAGCTTGAACTTCAATTAGAATTGAAAGTAGAAAGACAATCGAAGTGAACGGACCATTCGCGGTCCGGGAGATATTAGTTTTGGGCTTCAAGTTTCGCATTGTTCGCAGCGCCCGCAAGTCTTGTGTGTGAATCCCCAACCAACAACGTCCCCAATCTTGAACTGTGAAACACTCACTCCAATTTGCTCGACTGTACAGACACCTTCGTGCCCAAGGACCATGTCGGCGCCCTTACAGTGCTCGTCGGTGCCGCATATGGACCATTATCTGCGACAGAGAAGGCACGAAAGAAGGACCAGTTACGCGTTCTGTCAGTTTAACAGGTTGAATCCGAAGCTCTATAAGACCCAATTCTTGATGCGATACGTCGCCTAAAAAAGCATCGTCATCTGGAGGGCATTCTCAGTATGTATATACGAGGAACGAAACAGAAATGAATATGCACCGGTAAGTTCTAAAGGCGAAAACATGAACGGCTTGATCAAGGGGTCATCCGTGACGCCTTTGATCGTTCCAGTCGCGGGCAGGCGAAACCCATAGAGTAGAGTGCTCTCGCAGAATTTTCCATGTGGACTCCTCCACGGGTGACGCAGTTGTAGTATGTGTTCGCCCAATGGACGGAGAATTTCTGAACATTTACTATAGGTGTCGAATCCGAGCGTGCAAGACAATTACGATGTACCTTCCCTAACTCTGAGGCAATCCAACAGGTGACAGATGTCTGGTCCTCTGATATTTCGATGCCGTATTCGGGAGCTTCGGTACCATCGATAGACACCCAGGCAGAAATTCACTGAGATTGAAGCATGGTGGAGGTCTAGACTGGTGAAGAACAAGACGCGAATGATTGACATCTAAGTAGATCAGATGTCGCTGATCAGTGACCACGAAAACGCTTTGGGTTCTTCAACAATGAACCAATGGTTCTTCTCTCCCACAACGAGCTCGCCTCGGTGCAACACCGAGCTCGGGTGTGGTCATGTAATACTATACGGAACAAAAAGGTGAATGTCCAGGGCCAGAATCGAAATCGTGCCACAAGCGAGCATACTAACCACTACACTACCTAGACGGAGCAAGCCAAGAATTACGAACTCGCCTATGACTGCACCACTCCCGCCCTTGTGGGGATGCGCTACGCGTTCCTATCCGACGTCTTCCGCATCCTACCCGAGATGCCCCGACTCTGGCCCTCCTCAGAAGCATTTATGCGACACCTAATAGAATGCGGGGACGTTGATGTGGTACAGCGCCTAGCTCACCTCGCCACCTCACTGGCCCTCGTTTTATTCAAATCGGGTTTTCGTGGTATCCGTTACGCCGGCGGCTGCAGCCGAGTTCCACTCCACGGGGGATTTACAGCGGAGCGCTTGGGTACATTCTGCCCGACGCGGCCGAGACCGAACTTTGCTCCGTTCCTCGGAGCGCAAACTCGAAAGTGGTTTGTTTACATTGCAATGAATAAAGAGCTAATTTTACAGTGACACTCTCCTGGAATGTCGTTCGATGCGCTATGTTTCTGCCTCGGACAAATTTTAAATCTCATTCTGACTGCACTACACGAAGAAGACTATTATCCCCAGGTCAGAGCCATTTTTCGTCTTGGTTGGATATCTGACTTGAAGCTTAAAGCTTGAAGAGCGATCCGTCTTGGGGCCAACTTACCATTTGTGTATTGTTTGTGTGACTGGAATGTCTCCCGCGTCCAAATCTCCCTAACTCGAAGGAAAAACGTGGGCGCTTTACAGCCTACTCTCCAAGGAGTGGAAGTAACTTCGCGGATGACAAGTTCGCACCTCTTGTTCACAACATCTACAATTCGCGCTAGGAACCGGCCACAATCACGGTCTACAGTATACCCATATGGTTTTGGACAATCCCTACGCGCCTTTCTCGTGCTTCGTGGAAGGCTCGCAGATCACCTATTCAACCGCGGCTCCTGGGCTCAAAATCTCGAAACACTCGAATGAAACATCCAACTTGGGATCTCTCTTGGCAACAAACCACGGCCGCAGATATATGCCCAGACATTGTGAAGAGCCGGAGGATTGAGCGGGAAGCGGTTCAGCTTCACTATCTGCGACGTATGTTGGGACTTACCGAACGGAGTGTGACTGCAGTATTATTCTCAGAAACTGGGTTGGAGCCTATCTCGTATCGCCGAGCCATCTTACTGCTGAAGAATCTCAGACACTTGGCCGACCTAGGCGAGGACCGTCTGGTTAAAAACGGGCTACTGGACTCCCTGGAAGTGGCACGACAGTCCAAAATGTCGTGGGTGAACAACATTGTCATAGTGTTGTCACAGCTCCCAATTCCAGTTTATTGGGATGTGAATGTGCACTCTGCAATTCTTCCAAAGACGATAGATGGTCTGTTGGAAGGTGTGAAGCACTCAATGGAATCAATGATATACGCAGAGCTGACTGCATATTCACGGACCCGTGACCCGCTGCCTGATCGGTTGGTGATGGTTGATGGCAAATGGACACACAAAGTAATGGCATTCAGGTTGTATCTGCATGTTTGGAACCGCAAACACAGGATTGCATTGACACATGCCGTACTGTCTGGTAATGCACTGGCAATGGAGCGTATGCGGTGGGTGGAACGGTATAAGGACCCAGTACCAAAAAAGTGGCGCCTCTGCCGATTCTGCAAAGATCATCTTGAGGATGCAATTCATGTGATGTTTGTCTGCAAGCATGTCCTGGTCGTGGCAATCAGAACTGTGTTTTTCCAGAAATTGTTTGCTGAACAGCCAGAGTTACGGGGGCTCTATGGTGACCCCGGCCTGCTCTTCAAGGATCTGTTGGTCAAGGAAAATATTGTTGGACTCCTGGGAAAATTGGCATACAAGAGTTTCGAAATTTTCTACAGTGAGCCAATGCTGGTCATCCAGCAATACACACCCCCCTATAAGCGTGGAAAAGAGCTTTGGGCCAGCCATTTCACTGCTCTTTTTTCTTCTTACTTTATTTATTCTTTTTATAACTACTCTTGCATGCATGCCCAAAGGGACTGTTGAATCGACAGTTGCTGAGATGATCCTGGTTGCCAGGGAGTTCAAACTTGATTCTGAGGGATTGGAACTGGTTCCCCACGAGGTTATTAACTGGCAGCCTGCCTGCTTTTGTCCGAGCCAGGCCGGGGATATTATTGGTAGCTTAGGTTTTCTGCCCCCCTTTGGTAGTACGTGTGTTCTGTGCATTGATGCGTAACTCTTAGCCTACAAAAAGTTACGATGTTATATGTAGTAGACTGACTGTTCCAGTTGTGGGACCGCATCAGTATAATACACCTCCTCCTCCTCCACGTGTACCTGATCAGCGTCTCGAAAAATTCTTCGAGACTTGGGCATCAGGAGCATAGAGGTTCTAAAGCTTATCTAGTTACCTTCTATACCTATCATGTCTGTCTGCCGTGTCTGCAATGAGCAGCAGATCATCAACCTCTGCGAGCAAAAGCTCAAAAATTCTGGCAACGCCGGAGCCCACTAAGGCAACCCAGACCAGAACAACATGTTTGGTACCCAACACATCACAACTGCTGCACCTAAACAAAATGAAGAACAAACTCCTGGGACTCACCACTAGTGACAGCAACTGGGCCGACTGGAAAGCCGTCAATGTCAAAAACAGTCTATTTGCTAAGGGCTACATCACAGAAGCGGAGGCTGCAGGTATGCATCCTCTCCCTCCCATCTCGCTCCTTGCACTCGCAGCACTGCGGGTTGTGGTGAGCCTACCGCCGAACGCGGCCATCGCCGCAGGCGCGTTGCACGCTGTGGCGGTTGGCCTGGGATTCAAGCGCGCGGACACGCTGCTGACCTCAGCGAGGTGCTCAGCCACTCTCGCGCGTCCCTAGGTTCGAGTTACGACCGGGCTGAGGGAGACCATGTGGCGTCTAACATCCTTGACACGGCGGAAGTCCTCACACGTACGGTTCACGAACGAGCAGCGGACATTGCTACTGTCACCACACGACTGGAAGATGATCTGAGGACAGCGGGGCTGCAAATGGCAGCAGCGGTGGAGGCGTCATCGACAGACACAACAAGTGACACCCCAGGTCAGCCAGGCGTGAGCCCGTGCTCCTACACGGCCGCTGCAGCGGCTGTGTCCCACCCTCCTGCGTGTGTACCCGGCAGGTCCTGATCAAGAGGGTGCCTGGAACAGAGAATTGGATGGAGGGGATGACTGAGAAGGTGCTCCTGGAGAAGGCAAAGAGCGCACTGGGTTTGATGTCCAGTGGGGGCACGGCCCCGAAGGGAGCGAGGTTTGTGGGGGTACAGATGCTGTGGGGAGGAGGCACTTTGCTCCACATGAACAACAATGCGGCGACGGGCTGGCTCAAGGCCAACATGGAGGAATTCCTCGCCCGCATGGGGGGCACGTCAGTGTACAAGGAGCGGCTGTGCAACATTGAAATGCTTGCTTGGTGTCTACAACAGCAGTACTAGTTTAATCAAGACCCAACGAGCAGAATGCAAGTTGCTTGATTAAGGCAAAAACGCAACTACTAACCAAATCCTAACTACTTTCCCCTTGAATGGTTTAGACTGTGCCGCCGAGTACGGGTCTTTTGAACACTTTAAGAAGGTTCAAGGAGCACAGATAATCCAACAGAGGTTGTGAGGAACAAGCCTGTTTTAAGAGGTCTAGTCCGAAGTGCAAGGTTTGATTTAGAGTATTAGACCTCTTTGAGCAATGCCAAACGAGTGCCTAAGCCAACAAATCGAGTTTTGTAAGCTTTTAGAAGCTTGAGCCAACAATCCCAATCCTAACAAGGTGCCGTGTTCTCCAAATCCCAAATAATAAGCCTTCCAAGGCTACTGTAGTGCGGTGCCGTGTTCTCAATCCTAATAAGCTCTCTCTAGCTTCTTAACCGTTTCCAATCCCAAAATCCCGATCCAACAATTGATATTGAGTTACTCGTGCAGATGAAACAAAACTTCTTAACGAAGTCAGTCCTGGGTGACAAGTCCCGAATCTCCGTCGTTTATCAAGCAATACCCGGTAAAGGCTAATGCTCTTAGTGACAGAAAGTTCAGTGCCTATCCATGCCAAAACCTCCTCCTTATATACTGTACAATTACGCTTACAATATGATGATTAGTCTACTGGCTGGTATATGAGTAAGGCGTCCGTAGTTAATCACGTGTGGGTAAATATATAGGATCCTTGTGTGTCGACCCCTTAATGCTTGAGTGTGTCCGGTGTGACTGCTCCTTGTCCGATCGTGTAGACAGTCCCATCTTCTATCCTTTTGTCCCCCGTTCAGGACCTTCAGTTTTAGGTAGACGCAGGTACTGGCTTTGAACCAGTACCTTAATCAGCCCAAACTGCCAAGTGGTTGTGGAGATATGCGAGTTACTGTCCTAGCCTGGTTCAAGTAACCAAATCAGGATGGCAACAATGATCAGATAGTTGATAAGCGAAGTTCAACCACAGCCGGGGTAACCGGTTACTGTTAAACCCGAATCACCTGACCCGTCGCCCAAGGCTCCCTCTGTAAATCAAGCACAACAAAGCACTTGAACACCTAATCAAGACCCCCACAGTGGTGCCCCAGATCATCAGAGAAGATGATTAATATTGCCCGTGTTGTTTGTGGGCCCCGCGATGCCTTGATTAAGCAGTGATGCTTAATCTTTAGCAATTAAACCCTTAATCATGGATGTCAACCAGTATGAACTTTCCAGTTGATGCATCCCAGGCAGACTTGATTAAGGTCCTCATACAGGATAAAGCCCTGATTAGCCATATAGGGCTTATGCTAATCCTTTGGAGCAGCGCGCTACGTGATTGAGGCAGAAATCAGCAAATTCCTTGCTATTCCACCCATGGTCCGTTTCACGGCTTATCATCTCCCCCATTCTTTGCTATTGACCGTCCCCGGTCAACCTTTCTCTGATTTTCCCTTGGCCCTTTTGTATTATCCTTGATTAAACCGGTTCAAGAACTGAGTTCCTTTTGACCCGTGAAACCATTTATCCCATTTAAGGCCCAACCGCCGGCTCGTTTGCACGAACCATTGTTAGGCCCTATTTCATGCTTCTAATGAGCACCGCCACAAGTTTGACATGATCGGCATCAAGACTTCTTGGCGGAACCAAAATGTTGTCTCTGACCCCTAATCACACTACCCTTGCTCCTCCCATCACCAGTTACAGCCCAAATTCCTTAATCAGAACACCCTGGCGACTTAGAAAGCCGTGAGGATACTCTAATCCGGTCCCTGTGCCTTCCTGACTCAAGGTTTGTTTCAATTTTCCATATTTGGACGTAACGTCACTGGGTTTTGCAGGGACTGCTAATTTTGGCGCCGCGACAAAACTCAATCTTGGTTTCGAGAAGTCCTCTTAATTAGAAGACTTCTTGACCCCGCGTTTCAGCTTGCCGGCCGCGGCTCCGCAGCCTCCCATATAATTCCCAAGTCGCCGTCTTGACTCCAAATTTTCACCACTCTTTCTCCCACTATCTCTGGTGCCTACACCATGGATAGCGCCCCTCACCGCGTCTGGGCTCCTTGGAACCACCCTGCTACGACTGCCTTCAGCGAGTACCTCATTGGCTCCAAGATGCTGGAGGACGACACCGCCGTTCGAGGAGCTATGCTAGACGCATTGCCCGCTCTAGTGAGTCCCGCCTCCCTGCTCCAAGACTTGGTTGCGAAACTGACCGTCTTGCAGCAGTACCACCACATGGATTTTACAATACCACAGGAGCCGTTGCCACTCGACTTTCAGTCCTTCTACGCCGCCATCAACGATATTCTCTACTTCTCGGACGTCATTCCGCAGAGCTGGACCCGCTTTCTGTTTGAAACATCTGACGAGGACGCGGAGAAGGTATGTATTAACCCGCCGTTCCTCGTAAGGCTCTTGCTGACGCGCCCCCAGCTTTTAATCCTGCCACCCGATTTCAAAATTCCCGAGCTCGACTACCCGCAATTCACCAGGGCGGCGCGCGACTGGACTATGGACCCTCACTACAGTATACAGGACGATGCGCCAGCCGCCGCTGAACGCAAGCCCAACTACAGTTTATTCACCACGCCTGCGCCCTCGCCGCAAAAGCGAACTCTTACACGGCTTAAGCGCCCCTCGGGTGTGGCCAGCGGAGTGGGCCCTGCTACAGGGTCTACTTCGTTGTCCGTACCCGCTGCGGAGGCTGCTTCGCCGCGCGAGACTTTGTTGGAGGCCATGGTGAAGGCCGAGCCGATGCACCCGAGGGCGTCTACCTCCAACGTCGAGGTAGTCGTCCCGCACATCCACGACTTGTCGTCGGATATGCCAGCGACCCCGCATACCCGCCCTTGTCGCAACATCGCGCCACCTCCTTCCAAAGATCTCCCAGCGTAAGCCACCCTTTTCTCTTTTTCCTTTGATTAAGCTAAATTGCCCTTAATCAGGGACCCTCGACGCCCCGCCAAGCGTAAGGCTTCGAACGAGTCGATTGCCACCGCAAATGCGCCGCTCCCCATTGTAAGTTCCTTTCCTTTGCCTTGCTAAACAACCTGACCCACCCCCTTTCTAGACGTCTGCCAAGAAAAAGCGTAAGGGTACGGCTGGCAAGCGCGCCAAAAGCGAGGCCACTGTTCACGACGTCTCCGATGACGAGGTAAGGCTCGCCGTTACTGTATTTCCACGCCTTAATCATCTCAATGAGTAGCCTGAGGAACACGCTGACACGAAGCCCAAGGTTGGGGCGAGATCCAACGTCGTGGTCGTCCCACACCGCAAGAACACCGCCCAGTCTCAAAAGCTCGAGCTCAACGACATGGTCGACACCGACCGTCTCTCTGACCAGATCCTTGAGTACCTCAACGAGAGGGTCAAGAAGGGAGCGCCCCGCGACTCAAAAGGTCCGTGCTCCACCCTTTCTCCTCTCTCATGCCTGACAGATTTTCTAGTCGACCTTGACTTCCACGATCTGGACGGCAACCTTCCGTGGACCGACCAGAGCGCGTACCTTTGGGGACTGCGCATCCGCGGGACCCCCGTGCATTTTTACTTGCACCTCATGCCATATTCCGGAGCTCGCAAAACCGCCGAGGGGTACAAGTCCCGCTTCGAAGCCATCCCTAAAATCCCTTCTACCATCGTGGAAGAGGTGGATTTTTCGGAGGCCGGAATCATAAGTACTTTATTCCCCGCGCCGTCTTAATCACGCTGACTTTAATCACAGCCCGAGTCTGCTTGTATCCAATGCATCCTGCTCGGCAGCGAGTGCACCCCCATCGCCTTCGGCATGAGTTGCTCGCAGTGCCAGCAGCGAGATATCAAGGGAGCCAAGAACTGCGAGCACGCGCTGTGAGGTCTCCGAGCGTGCTACGCATTGCTCGTCGCCTCATGGCCCCTGCGAACCATCTGCACGAGTAACGGGACGAGCTCGGATGTACGCGATGGATCTTCCTAAACGGGATTCCACGTTACCGGAAGCAGCTTCCGAGCGAGACCAACGTTCTCCCCACCATCCGCATCGTCTTCCCCGCCATTCGACCTCGCTCCTGTACCATCGTCACCTGGATATGACCATTCCCCACGACCCGGGACTCTCGACGCTTTCCCAAACCACACAGACTGCGTTCGTCGTTACTTGGCGTCCACCAACACAATACGACCGCTCCCCTGCCATCCACGTTTCCGTTCGCGGACGCTCTCTCGCACCGGACGGACCTACCGCATGCCTGATACCGACCCATCGGACGAGGCAGAGGATATCCCGACACAGCCCGTCCCCCACTTCACACGACGCATCGACTAGCCGAGGGGAGACAACCCGTCTCTCCCCCTTCCTGAGCACTCGAGGACCTGCCGACGCTACCACCAGGCCGTGCCTGGAGCTCTAGACGTATTCCAAGGCCGTTTGGCCTCACTGTGCCTTGCACGCACCCAGAGACGACCGGTCTCCTCTGCAGAAGCACCCGTTCTCCTGCCGTATATGCACCCCGAAACACCTCATGACGTCCCCTGCCCCCTGGAAACACCTGCGTCCCACATGGCACCTCTGGAACGTGGGAAGTTGTCGAGGAGGTATAAAAGGGAGCGCATTTAGTAGGAGTAGTCAGTAGATCCCGGCCGGCAGAAGTAGCTTTTGGGGCGTTTTCCCCCACTTTCTGTACCACTCTCACTCAATCTAAAGGGGTACTCCCAGCCTTCCCCGACTTCGTACCTCTCGTGCACCCTCCTCCTCGTCCACTGCTGGAGGCAGGCCACACATCTTGCATTCACTCGTTCATCGGTGTCTCACCTCTCACACCTCCATCAGCAGGGTCCCTCCTCACCGGACCCGGTGTCACCATCCCAGGCTTCCTCGATTAGGATCACCGTTCTCGCGAGCCTCGCTCTGTAGAAAACAGGCCCGGAGAGAAGCCGTCACATATAAATCGCCGTCCATAGCCAACGAGACCAACCGTCTCGCCGTCGACCGAACGACATCGGTGTCATCGTCTGTGCGACACACATCGCATCTCCAGCGCTGGTTCTAAGGGGAAGAGCGCACGAAGGAAAGCAGGCAGGGCAACGCATTTAGTGTTCCAGTACTCTCGTACGGGGAGCCAGGTTCAGGCATTCACACCTTCTTTACCATTTCCACTAACAACAGGTCCGCCGCACACGTCCACACCTAGGAGACGAACGGTCTCCACGATCTTCCATTCACACACACACACACACCCATCGCTCATACAAGGCCGATTCGTGCACCGACCTTCCGCTCTATTATTCGACTATACCTTCCCCTCTAGAGGACGAACGTAGTCGAATTCGAATCACATATCTTTCGATACCGACACCGCGGTCCTTATCACAGCGCGCACCATGGAGGAGCTAATCCAGTTTTACTGCGAGATTTCGGAGAAGTACGCCATGACTTCGGATGGTACGTGATTAAGCACCCTTTCCCTTAATCATGACTAACCTCTCCGTTTATCTCTCTCTTGTAGTGACTGAGATGTTGCTGAAGAACCTCCGGGACGCCCACCATCGCACGGCTGGCCTTGCCAAGCTGTACACAGAGTCGTCCGAGGAGCTCATCGACGTTTTCCCAGCACGTCTCTGCCCACATGGAGCAAGTCATCGACTACGTCGGTGCCGACAAGTTCTTTTCGCGTTTTACGGACGACAAGACGCCGGAGTCCCTCCGCGGCCACCTCGACGAGCTCCGCGAAAACTACAACCGTCGCATCTCCAACAACGCCGCGGTGCGTGAGCTCGACATCATCCCAGCCGAGAAGATCCCTGAGGACTCCCGCCTCATCACTACGGACTTCGCCGCGCTGGGCGTCGCCTTCCCCAACGAGGACCGCTCGTCACCGCCGCCTAAACGTACCCGGTTCAAACCAGCCAAGTCGTCCCCTTCAAAGGGAGGCGACTCTGCTGCTGGGCCCCGTTCGCTCACCGACATCCAGCACTCGTCTGGTGAACAGGAGGACGTGGATATGCTCACGGACGACGCGGCGGGGACTTCGCAGCCGGCGTAGGGTTTTGTTTTTCGACACGCTGTACACACGGACCCTTATCGTAGGGCCGATTTGTTTTCCTTTTGTTCCACATGCTGTACTCCGCCCACTATACTTAGCTACCAGGTAGTTTAGCTTAGATAGTAGGGTTGAAATGTTTTCCATAGCCGCCAATCGATTCCGATGCCTCCCCAAAGTTGGGAGAAGAAGTGTCTTTTTAGTTTGAGTAAGGGAAAAGTCCGAAATAAGTTTAATCAGGCCCATAGTAGCGCTCTTTCGAAACTTAGCCAAACTCTTCTCTGATGCCCAAATTATCAAGTCACTTCCTGATTAAGCTTAATCACCCTGAGTAAGAGTAGATCTTGCTTAATCACGTCGATCCTTTCTAGTGGCTATGTGATCCCATCACTGGTTTTTAAAACCTTCACGAACGGAGGAGAGAGGGGTATCTACTCCTTTCTCCTTCCTTCATCATGGATCCCAGCTTGTCGCTCGAGGACGTATACGCCTCATATGCCATGGAGGACATGAAGGTGCGAAAGCCTTTTTAAGTGCTATGATTAAGCTTTTGGCTCATTCTTAACCTTAAGCAGCCGTCGTATCTATGCGAGGAATGCTGTGCTGCAGCCGAGCCCTGCGAGTTCATCGCATGGGGCCGTAGTTGCCAGCGCTGCCAGTTCCACGTATATGGGACGTGCACCTTCCGCGACCAGACATATTTCGACACATTCCGGTTTTCCACCAACTGTCAGGGTGATGGTACGTCCTATCCAGTCTTATTCAGGCTTTTCCAGCCTTAATCAGACTTCAGCCCTGCCTCTTGGCTGCGATCTTTTCACCTACGACCAACTTGCTGGCCATTTCGATGCTGCGTTCAAGCGTAATCAGGCCCTTCACGACCTTCGGCTGTCCCAGATCAAGGCTAGCCTTGCCCGTATTACAGACCTCAATGTCTTGAAGGAACACTTGCTCATCTGCGAGCGCGGGAACTGGGCCGACGAGGTTACCACGATGATCGTTGAGCGTCAGATAGAGATTATGCATCCCGCTCCCCAACGTAGACAGGTTTGGTTCGGTCGCTAGCTACTTAGAATATGTCCTGATTAAGGGTTTCTCGATCTTGTTTCCAAGTAGTCAAGTCCTTGTCCTTAATCAATCCAATTCCAGCTGCCGCGTTAAAACACTACTGTCTTAAACGAGGGGACCAGGGCTTTAATCCCATCATCCCCAAATGCGCTTCCATTCTCTGAGAGAAGAACACGCCTTCTTCGTGCTTCAAGACCATCCTGTACGCCTCGTCTTTTCCCCAGGGGTTCTACTCCTTAACACCCCTTTGTTCAGCCGACTTTCTCCTGCAACAACTGCCTTAAAAAGGGGCGTCCCTGCACATTCAGTGTGTGGGGCCGGGCTTGTGGTCACTGCGAGGACAGGCTCTTATCCAACTGTACTTTCCGCTGGTACCACCACTGGGCTGTGTTCTACCACTCCCCAGAGTTTAACCGCTTCCGTAAGTCTGAATAATCACCCCCTCGCCGGCCCAAGGCTTATTCAGCCAAGCGCGCCGCACCGGTCGCTCGCTTTTCCTCTTTCCGCAATTGTTGCCCCTGATCCCTTCATTAATGGAGCGGATCTGGGAGCATTATCACAAGGAAAACTGCAGTATGGTTAAGCGCCTGATTAACTCTGGCACTACTCTTGGAGAGCTCTCAGCCCTACAGTCCTTGTTTATCAGCGAGGATTATTCCCCTTCTGCAAGATTCTGGCTTTCGCAGCGCAAAAGGGCGGTCAGACTCGAGGCGTTGTCAGGGATTTCTTTACTCCCTTGAAGCCCCTTAACCATTGCAGTCTAGATTTTAGCCACTTCGTTTCAATTCGTCCCTGCCTTGGCAGGTTGTTTAATGGAAACTTGGCTGCCTTCCCAACTGTTTCGTGATTAAGCAGCTCCTTGGTTTCAGGAGACGTCCTTATTATCGCCTCTCTCTGATTAAGCCCAAGTCCACCGTCCGTAATGCCTCTGCTTGATTTCGCACCGAACTTTGCTGCTTCTATTCCACCCGACTTAGTCCACAAGGCCTCTCCCGAGATCATGGCCGAGTTCAGTATTATGTGTAAGGAGCGCAAGGCGAGTTTTACGCCTTGGTCCCCTTAAACATCCGAACCAACCATTGCTCCAGCCGACTAAGCCTTGCAACCACTGCACTGAGAGTGGCACTGAGTGCACTCCTACCCGTATGGGAGGCAGCTGCGTTGAGTATACTCTCCAACTTAGCCCGACCTGTGAGCACGCGAGCCTCTCTTGGTTCTTTTCCACCCATCGCAAGGAGCTTTCCGCCTTCTCCGCCCTTGCTGGTACGTCTTTTCATCATCCCCGGCCCGATAGCCTTAATCATGAATTATCGCAGCCAACAAACCCGACTTTGCCAAGGCGGTGAAGTGGGACAAGTGGAACCAGCTTATGCCCTATGCGCAGGAGATCGTCTCCAAGCAGGTCTACGAAGAGTTCGCATCCTTCGTTCAAGCGTACCACCACGTCCTCTCAAAGCTTTCTGCCAACACTTTGCAGGACATCCGCATCATTGTCGTGGCCAATACAACTTTGCTGTCTCTGCTTCGTACCGCAATCGACGGCGCGATTATCGCTGCCAAGGCCTGTGAGTCCAAGGCTCGAGAGGCCAGGATCATATCCAGCCGCCTTCCGCAGGGTGTTACTATCCCTACTCAGGACGTCGTGGATAGGTTCCGTGCCAACCTCGGTGCCGCCGGTCACCGCGTCCTCGAGAACGCCTCTGTTCATTCGACCGTTGGCGCGATTATCGACCCAGGCCCCAGAGTTATCGTTGGGATTGACAACATTGCCAAGTTGCTCAAAAACAGTGAGGCCTCCCACAGTCTCTGGATTGGTTCAGCCGCTACTCTGGCCGCCATTGGAGTTCCCGTTGACGCTCCTGGACCGTCTGACCAGTCCATCGCCGCTACTCGCGATTTCCTCATGAAGCCGTCCGAGGCGGTTGGGAAGGCTCTTTCCACGAGCTCCTCCACCGATAGCCTCCCTGACCTTATCCCAGTGTCGTCTCCTGGTTCTCCTACTTCCACTACGTACAAGATGTTGTACCAGGATCTCACTTCTGATAGCAACAATCTCTCCCGTCGTTACTGATTTCTAGACTTTGTAACTAGTTACTAGTCCAAATACCCATGTAACCCTCTCGTATGACTTCGGAATGCAATTGCCTCTGAAGCGAACTTGAGTGAGTCTCAACTACTTCTCCAGACGTAATCTGTCAATCATCCGTCAAGCCTTGATTTAGGATCAAATCCTTAATCAGGCAGGATCCGACTGTTATATTCTTGGCCGATCAATTATATTAACTGGTTGCGAACAGCCTGAAATCCTTATTAATGTCCTGGCCACCGACATCTCCTTGATTAGGGCCCCTAGCGCTATTTTAGCCATATAAATATATGTCTTATTATAGGCTCGGCTCCAGGTTGTCCCTTTGTCAGGTTTCATCCTGAAGGTTCCTTAATCAGATCTGTTCTCGCATTGGCCAGGCTCTTTGATTTCTCTTCGAGCGTAGATATCCTTAGCGCTCCGTTGCAGCGGCTCGCTCCTAGGTGTGGTGATTAAGGCAAGAGGATAGATCAGACTGTGATTAAGCTAGGGAAATTTGTAAAATTTTCCGGCTCGCCCAGTTCTCCCCCATTCTTGAAACACCAACTGCCCTCAGTTGCTCGTCCTGTTTCCAAGCTACCAGGAATGTATAAAGTGTACGCTTATTATACACCCTACGTCTCTTTAACAGGTTTATATCCCTTGACTTTCTCTATGCCGCCAGTCGTTCTCGAGCCTAAACACATGTCTTATCAGGCGCTTCATCCCGATCCCGAGGAATACATCCCTCCTCCTGAGGTCCAGCAGGAATGGAACAAGGTCAACGATCAGGTATCCCTCCTGATGGCGTGCAATTTTCCGACGCACGCAAAGCAGCTTGCCCTGTTCAACGAGACGGGGACCATCATGGTACGCCATTCTGTCTTAATCAGAGTTTTTACTCCTGTTAATGACATTCTCTTTACACAGGCCAGCCTCTTTCCGTATGCGGCGTTGATCGCCACTGAGACGCTCATCTACGACGCCTTCTGCCGTTTCGCCAACAAGTTCCGCGCATTCTGGGTTCCCCAAGGTCGTCAGGAACCTCCCCCGCCGGTTAAGGATGTGCTCCTCTTCATCGAGGACCTTCTGAAGCTCCGCAACCGTGCCAAGGTCAACAAGACCACCGCCGATAGAATCACCAGGGAAAAACACCGTGCGGAAAAGGAGGCCGCGCTCATGGAGGTTCAGGCGACCAAGAAGGCGCGCCTGTTTTTACCCTTTCATCTTCTTGCTTCCCCTTACTTCTACCATTTAAGGTTAAGAAGAGTAAAAAGGGCAAGGCGCCCAAGGAGGACGCCGACGATGGTGAAATCCGTTATCGCAGATGTAGATACCCACATGGACGACGTCTCCACTTCCCAGGTATTAATCCGTCTTTTTCGATATAAATCTTTCATAATCCTGTGTTAACCAATTCCTTGATTAAGCAGGACTCTAACGACGCGGACATCCAGTCCATCGATGGCGAGGCGTTTATGGCCGAGATCCAAGACCAGGAAGAGCGCTGTACCACTGCCAAGACTAAGGTGTCTGGCAAGGCGGTTAGTTGCTCCCCCCATTCTTTTGATCTTTTCCTAAACACTCGTTTTCTTCTCTGTTTTTAGTCCAAGGCGTCGAAGGGAAAAAGCTGGGAGGGCCGAAACTGTACGCATCCCTTATGCTCGGGTTAGCCGCCTTGATTTCCAGTCCAATGCTTACGCAAAGGCCATGAAGATCGTCGAGAAGACCAACCCAACCAAGGCTGCACAAGTTGCTGCCGAACCCAACTCCGTTTGTCGCAAGCGCCGTCGTGTGAACTCGTTCATCGAAGCTGACCCTGATTCACAGGGTACGTTATTCGGCAAGCAAGCTCGTTCTTTTGATTAACCATGCCCTTCGGGCAGGTATGGCCACTGACCCGCCTATTCGTTCGGCCGCAATCAGGCTGTTATCGACCAAGCCTCCAGGCTTATCCAGGATGGCCAGGGTCATCTCTCCAACGAAGCCCTTATCCGCCAGGAGTACGAGAATCGTTCCGAGTACAACGTCACCGTTCACCGCCTCGAGCACCACTTGACCATCGCCAAGCTTCTGTACGCCGAGCAGGAACGTCTCGTTGCCCTTATGCAGGAGCGCAAGGTCTCTCTGGTGGCTGAGTTGCCGTCGGTGTAGTAGGTGAAGTTTCTCAGCCACCCGTGGTTGTAACATTTAGCCTCCATGGATGGCTGCAGCCATTAAACTCACAGTTTAAAACCACGACACCAGCCATCCACAGCTGGTGCCATGCATGTAAGACTATAATGTGGCTATGCTCTGGCCTTCCCGGCCGTCACGCCGGCCATATTCGGTGCGGTTCTTCCAGACCGCTGGCATCAGTGATCCAGCTGAGTATTTGTTGTCCCCATTTAGATAATTCACCAAGAATTTGTCACAATAACCACCACAAATGTGGACACAAGTCCGTTTACCATACACAGCCCTTCCATCAACGGTGACACCATACCGGCGCAAACACAATGTCCTCCGATGCACACAAGGCCCGATTAAGTCCGATAAGACTGCAAGTACTTTCAATAGAATCAAATGTACGTCTATGTACATGTCCAATGCGTAACACTTCCGTCGTACCGTTTACAACGACACCACTTCCGTTAGCCCCTCCTCAGTAAAAAACTGGGCCAGGTTCGCCGCCTCCATCACCGCATTTACGTCTACCCGTGATTTGGCCTCCCACTCCGACTTGAAATGAGCCGCGAGGCGCCAATGTAAGGCAGCCTGCCTCAACGCATATGCACGCATCCCATCCTGGACCTGCGGGCTTGCTCTCGGCCTCCCCACCTGTCGCCCCTCCCACCATACCGCCTGCCACTCGAGATAGCACAGTGTCCTTCGCATTTCCTCCTCCAGAATCATCGCCTCTTCCACCCACCTTGTCTTGCGCACCTTGGCACGAGCCCATTCAACGCGAACCGCTAAAACGACGCATCAAAATGATTAAATCGCACGAGGTAGACCACTGACACTCGTGCAGATCCTTCTCATGATCTGGCTCTTCGTCCCCTGGCGTCCCCTTCACGGTCCAGAGCCACGACATGGTGCGCTTCGATTGTCCAGGCGCGTTCCGCGGGACACGAGCACCGCGGCCGGCACTAATCATCGCGAGCTTCTTCTTTGCAGCTGCGTCGGATTCCGCATTATCCCCCTCCAACCGAATGTCGCTGTCCCTCAACTCCCTGTAATGCGGGGCGTACTCCGAACCCTTGAGCGCGGTCAGGGCCTTACAGCCCTTACGGTACTTCTCGGCGCTCAGGTTCACCCGATCCCCCACTTCCCCGATGAGCGTCCGAGCCTTCGTGCTCTTGATCTGCCCGGTGACGTTCTCGTTACGGAACGTTATGAGGTGGCGTTTCGCGTGAAGCCGGCCCCGCACCACCGTCAGCGCTGCTCCGCACTGCGCTTCACGCATCTTCGCCTCCATCGTTGGAAGATTCTTCATACAAGCCGCATCCTGAGCCGCCGCTGGAAGATCGCTCGGCATGTAGAGCTTGATGTGCTCCGCCCGGGGAGCAGGTGTGTCCGCATCTCGGGCCGCCTCATCGACCTCGATCGCAGCAGCGGCTCCAGGCATGTAAATCGCCTGGAGCTTGCGGAACGTGGCGAGCTTCTTCAAGGTTGTCAGGCGCGATTCCTGGATTTTCTGCTCGCGGTCGGCGGCGATGACAGCAGTCCCGGCCAGCTCTGCAATAATTTTACGCCTATGTTGTCGTTAGTAAACCGTTGTTGTGGATCCAAGTTGATCACGCACTGTGCCTGCTCAATCTGAAGGCCGGCTGTGAGAAAAGCCATTGTGCTGGTGCCGTGCAGTGGTGCCCTCCCCCCCGCTAGGTCCTTCTCCTCGTCACGCTTCAGTTGCAGGCGCACCTGCGCCTCTGTCGGACCATCTGAAAGCTGTATATGAGCAGACGGGCAGCAATTAAAGTCACCAGACTCACCTTTCCGTTCCACGATGTATGGATTCGGTTTTGACGAATCCTTAAGCCACGCGTCTATCTGGCTCTGCCAATCCTTCATCACGTCCGATTCCACCGTCTCGCACACCTGCTTGAAAGCCTTTACTTGCTGGTCCCGTTCCGCGCGCGCGACCACCAATTTCCGGCGCAGTGCGTCCCCTGGCCTCGAATCATTCAATCGCGATCACTTCAATAATTAAAATCTCGTACCTAGGCCCAGATTCTTGAAGAAGTTGTGCGCATCGATCTTGTCCTCCAACGTATCCATCCTGTTCCCCTTCCCCATGTCTTTGGTATGGTACGAGGCGGGGTTGAGATGCGCCCACGTACGTTCGACACCCTCGCCGTCGCTTTTCCCGACACCTGGTTTGAAGCTCAAGCTGTTGGCGCTCGCGCAGCTCTCCTCGTGCGAGCTTGCGTGCCAGACGGGCAGCGCGCACTGTAACTTGATGTCATTGAGTGGTAGCTTCAAGCCCTCCGGCATCTTGGCGTTGCGTTCAGCGAGGCGGATTTTCCATTGACATGATATGTCGTAGGAGATCGTGAGGCAGAGCAGGGCAAATCCGGCCAAGGTGCCAAGAAGGACGTAATCCATATTTGCAAATCTACATCACTTCAGTTTCCCATCGCAACCCTCGACAAAACAAAAACCTACCTCTCCCCCTTCTGCAGGTCACCAATCCCGTGAGGCAGGACACATTCGTGTCGTGCACACACACACCCCCCGACGCCCGACGTTCGCAGTCCAGCGGTGCCCCGGGTATCTTTCTGGAGGAGGGCAGCGAACGCAATACAGGTGCTGATCTGTAACCACATCAGCCAAGAACACATCAACGACACGGTTACGCACATCTTTCTCGGCAACATAATTCTTGAGATGTCGCCGATACTTGTCGGGATGCGCGAAGTAGCCCAAACCTGGTCCAAGTGGTGGATCAGGCTTCTCGTTCAGGCGCATGCGATTCTTCAGCTTGAAGTTTGCATCCAGCGCAACAAGTAGCATGTAGAGGAATCTAGTACTCCCATCAACGTCAATTGTGCCAAGGGTATTCAGCACTCACTGGAATTTCTTGTCTACCTCCCGCCAATCAGACGGCAGGTTCCGCTTGTCATGCGAACACGCCCAACACCTGACCGCCAAACTCCCGCTCCGCTGTACCCGCCAGACCATTCGCCTCGTTCGCACGGCCCGCTCTCTTCGCACGTTTCAGGTACGCCCACTGTCACGACATCCGCATGAACTCTTTATATCGATGCTGGAGTTCCCCTCAGCGCTTTCATTCATATATACCAAAAATATAACGCACGGGAATCCAATCCATGCCTGTTGAGGCCGTAGCGTCTGTTTGACGCTCAATCGCCGTGATGAAGTCATGAACATTCATATTCCCGACCACGTTCTGCACCCGAAAGGTTTCCAGGCACGTAAATGTAGCGCAGGTCGACGGATCGGTGACTGTCGTGGGATACCAACAATTTCGAAGTAACTGCTGTAGATTCATTGCGTAATCCGATTTCCGACACTTGCAGTACCGGAACTTGACTCGGTATATGTAAGGTAGCTCAATCACCGTCATAGTGAGCAACTGCGGATCTGGGAAACGGCATGGAAGACCCCCATGGCCCAGCTGGTAAACATAGCCCAGGTTGCGAAGTGAAATGTCCACCCAAAACTCGCCGTTCCACTCCTGCCTTTCGAATCAGCAGCCGTTCGAAGAAAACCCGATTAATGCAAACACAACATACCTCAATAAAATGCAAAGGGGTCTTAGTGTGACCGGCGATGCAGCAGTCCTTGCACTGCAGAAACTCCCCGCATTGCCGGCACTTGAAGATGCGCACGGCATCGGGCCCAGCGTCCCCGTGTGTGTAACATTGAGGGCACAGTGTACACCCGACCTTGGGCCCGCCGTGATCGCCCAAGCCGTCGTGACGAACAAGTTCATCCAGAAAAAAATCGGCCATGGGTCGCCACACACCCATAGCGTCGGTCTACACAACACATTGTCAGTACCCTAGTCACGCCGTGTATAGACAGGCTTACTGAGCTTTCGTAGGTTTTCCGCTTACCGAGAACGGAAGAGGTGTCTTCCCCAGCAAAGTCCGGTGCATCATCGACAGGCTCCACCAAATCCGCCTCGACAGGGATCCATTCAGCAAGCGAGTCTTCCAATTCGGTAGGTTGCAGCCGCCGTTTCTTGTGGGTAACATTCAATAGTTCTTCGCGTCGTTGCCTCAGAGTCCCAGAATAATAGACGCCGATGTCAGCGCTTAAAGTCGTATCTTCCAAGAAGTCCACAGCAGAGCTCACGTCCGAGCGGGCGGATGCAGCGGTGTGCCCGCGCCCACCTCGGCCTTGGTGCCCACCTTGGCCTCGGTGCCCAGTGCGCCTCATCGTGTCCTGCTGGCGAAAACGGGGCAAAAAATAAATGCAATTAATATTCACCCCACCGTGTCATACAAAAGTGGGTCCTACCACAAATGGACTTGGTATGGCCCAATTGTGTCGGGTTTCATTGGTATTCGCCCGTATCTTCGACCGGTCAGGTAAATCCGATTATTCTTGGGGCTATTCTTACTATCCACGGCAGAATCTTGCGTCAAATTAGCTGATTTGCTATATTTTGCTCGTATACGAGCATTCTGCCTTGGAGTTAGCCATCAAGTGACAGGTCGGGTAACATGGTGAGATGCAAATACATACGAGCATTCTGCCTTGGACTCAGCCATCAAGTGATAGGTCGGGTAAGATGGTGAGATACAAAGAAACGGCTCTCGGGCCGGACAGCGCCACACATACATACACACATACGAGGGACCTCTTCCGCCACTCTCCCTTCCGCCCTTTGCTTTTTCCTCTCGCAGTCCTCTCGCCATTTCGGACAGTCATATCAACATTGTCACTTAATTAGTCTAGACAACCGTGTCTTCAATGGACCCACTCGATTTACCGGCATCAAGTGATCCAAACGCAAATCTCTTCCATATGCACATCAATCTTGTCCCCATTTCTCGATTTCCGGCGTCCGCTTCCCAAGCTATCCCCGTCGAATCTATTAACCAAAAACAGCTGGCTTCCTTCTTTCGCCTCCATTATTCTCGCACAAAAAACCTTTAGAAATTCAGCCACTATGCAATCGTGAAACTACAATTACTGCGCCTGAAGGACAATCAGTACGCGATGGTACGTCTCGGGAATCTATGGAGCTGCTCATGGACCGCGTGCTCAAATCCTTGCTGCGACCCATCGCATATGGCCAAGGCGCGCCTAATCACGCACCTGTGATCAATCGTTGATCAGCCCTCCCGGACCTAAAGATCCGTGGAAGCAATGGATCGCCGCACCACATGGCTCCAACCTGCGAAAGCGTCCATGGAAACACAGAATAAATTCTTAGACCTAGGCAACCGTCTGTGTCTGTCCTTGCCCCAGAGGAAAATATGGCCGCGCCTGTCCACGCCTCCAGCCGCAGAGGCCGCTCAGTGACCTCCTACTTGTTCAAAACACAAGTTTCTGGCACCCCACTCCACGGTCCGAGGCCCACAGATTTCAGCTTAGCCTTGCTCGATGAGTATTACCGTGTACTTGGGTGCGAAGAAATGGACCTGGTCTACCGCGGCGATGAAACGCTGACTATGGGGCTGGCGGTGAAATAACCACAACACAAACCTTGTAAATGAATACGCGGTTCGATAATGCGACTACAACAACTCAAACACTATAGTCTTCGTGCAAGTTCGGGGTTCCAATCCAGTATAGATTGTGGCAATTTGAACTTTAGTTCTCTTTGAGAAGTAAGACTTTACAGGTCTACAAGTCGTATAGATAAACTTGCTTGAATCCGTTCTAGGCGCAATCGCGATAGACAGACGAGATTTTATGTTCAACGGTTTTGTATGATGTGGGTCTAGGTTTGGAGATGATACTCCGATGCGTAAAGCAAGTGATTCTTATGAATTCCGTTTCCAAATAGTATCCGCGATTGCTAATCCTTGCGAGATTACAACCAATTGTCAAGTCTGATCCGTTTCCTTATATTCCACGCGTCCGTTCCGTTTATCCAATATGTTCACGCGTCGTTTATAAAGATCCAAACCCAACACAGATAATATTCAAACAGGGAAAACAAACGAAACTTGGTATAGCTTCTGGGTGTCTCCGAATGAATGACTACTCTACCGGTTAAGCGTGAAGTCTAGTAACTTCGCGTCCAACAGGTGGGGTGAGATTCACTGGTGTTCCTCCCATAACCATCCACTTAAATACGTTACAGGATTCTAAATATAAACGAGACTGATACAAACGAGCAATAGGGTTCAGGGTATATGACTAGTGGTATGGCCGCTTAGCCGATGAACTCCTGTCAAATATCAAGCGATTAGTAAAATTGAGAGAGATTTATAAGAAACATCAACGAGCCGAGCTTAGCGATGAGTCAAGATCTACATCGCTTAGAACGATCGTGATGGAATATTGTTGATATGCCAACTTTTAGCCGACCTCCTCGTCAGCACTCCGCTACCCTCCTTGGTAACCGCAAGCTCAAATGGTTCCGCCTTGAACCGCTTAAGTGATTTGTCTGAAAATCGTGATAGCCGCCGCTTCCCAGTACCCGAGTACAGTTTCTTAGTCAATTGGTAAATCGACCAAGTCCAGTCCTCTCTTGGCAGTTCTGGAGACGTCAGATGATGCCCAACAATGATCCCCCTGGTTCAGAAGGATGTTCCCTCGTAATATGCCCTTAGTCAGGGATGTGCAGTAGCCCCAATCCGTTTCCAGGATGGTAAGGCACTTTCCGCGATTGCTCCATTAGCGACTTCCCACTCCAACCCTTTACCAGGATTGTTGTCCAGCGCCTTTCTAATGGTTCGAGACACATTATATCCCTTTTTGCTAACTGCTCAGGCCAGCATTAGCTCTTGTGAGATGACGTCGTAATGTAGTGAAGTACATTATAGTATGTTGCAACTCGAGCAGATTTGAATAAATGCCCGGGTGCCCCAATACCAGGTCTGTCAGCGAGATGAGGCCCGAGTCTTTCATCTCTGTCGTGAATGCACGCTGACCGCGCGTAAGATTGCTCCCCAGGATTCTTGCGTCCACATGGCTGCGAGTGCAACCACGGCTCTAGAGTCCGATGCCTTGCCCGAAAGTGATCGCGCATTTACCTCGTCGCCCGAACCCGGCAACTTTTCACCGGATTCCCGTGCATCCCCCGAGCCCTCCTCTCGTGGCAGTGTGCCACCGATCTCGGAATCCGACTTCGAAGCCTTATTTTCGACTCCGTCCCCCGAACACGCCGTCTCCCGAGGTCCCTCCCCCACTGTCACCGAGCTGGGGCTCCAGGCCGCACCACAGCGGCCCAAGCTTATCACGTACACCGCCCGCGACAGGAAGCGTTACTCCAAGAAAACCGCGTCCACCAACGATGCCGCGGCTGCCGACGTCATCAGCGTTACCTCGCACCGCCCCCGCAAAGTGTATCTGCCAAAGTCGAGACGCTCTGGTCGTCTTCGTTCGGGTCGCATGGGTGACTCCTCGCCTTCCAGCATGAATCTCCAGCAGGCCATCCAGTGGGGCATTCTTTTGCTCGCGCCCTCCAACAAGTAAGAGTCTCCGCGCATCGTGTCGCTACCTCATTTAATTTAGCTTACCCCGATCCCTTTAGTCAGATCCTCCCCATAGTGGACCGCCTGCAACGAATTATCAGCGTCCACGCAGCTGCTCCGCAAGGCCAGGAATCCTACTGGGCCCAATGCGTTGTGCGCGCCACTAAGGGAATGGGTCGCCTGCATCGCAACGGTGAGCTTGGCGACCTCGCTCATTATCACGCAGGCGAGTCCTTGTTGCGTGTGGGCATGGAGTTCGGATACCACGGCCCAGTGAGTGACAAGTGTTGTAGTATTGTACGTCGACGCTAAATCTGACTGGGATCAGTATCCTCACCCTTTCGATCACACTCCGATCAATGCTCACGAACTCGGCGCACTAGTGGACAGCGAAGAGTTCAAGTTTATCGCGGCCTACCAAAACCGTACGTGCTTGGTTCGTGCTTACATTGTGGTATATCTGATGTTTCTTTGTCAGATTTACTACACCAGTTCGCTCCGCGTCGTCATGCTCACCAGATCATCCAAGTCGAGCAACTCCAGATCATGCCAGTCCCACAACTCAACGACAACGACCACCTTGCCCCAGCCTTTGCAGGATCTCCCTTCACCATGACCCAGTTCAATCTCGGCAACGGCATGAACATCATGAAATGCGACGCGTATGACGACTTCGGCTCACTTTGCGCGGTAACCGTGCTCGGCAATTACGACCCAGCAGTGTCCTCGTGGTTCCTGTATTGGCCCGAGGAAGAAGGCGACCGCTTCGCTCTTTGCTGCCCGCCTGGTACCACCTTGCTGATCCCAGCATCCACTGTGCGCTACGCATTCTCTGAGATCCGACAGGGCGAGACCCGCTACCTTTCCAACAGTACTTCAACGCAGCGCTCGGGCGCTGGGTTGAGCACGGGGGTATGTCGGATGCGGACTTCGAGGCTGGGCTTTTCTGCGGACCGGGCCCCGCGTAATCTGGATCGCTTCCAATCCAGACTAGTGTTGCTGTCTCGGGTCGGGGAGTTATTTGTGTAAATAATCCTGTTCCGTATCGACCTGCTAAAATAAAATGATTGTTCCGCGTCTGTCGGCCATTGATTCCTTTTTTTGGCGGTTGAGGCCTTAATTCAGACGTTCAACTACGTTAGTAACACATCCAAACTCTTACCATGGAAACAGCACTCAACAAGAGTCAACAAGAGAGACACAGTAATCAATTTTCAAGCGGCGGCTATGTACATACAAACGAGTGACGCTGAGCATCTCATAACAATCAGTCCCTCGATCACTCGCTTTCCGCATGAGGACTCGGCTAAAATCTACGGTTGAATAACAGAAATCCGGCTGTTCACTGCGACACAGTGCAAGCCACGCACCGATATTTTGGCCGTGGAGGGGAGCAGGTGTATGGAGACTGCTCATGAATTTTTAGAACTAGAGGGGAAATGAGCGTTCAGAAATAAGTGGATTGGTGGCGGCGCACTAATTATGTCGATTTCGAACTCGCAACCGGTGCTGAAACTAAGCCAATACATACAAAACCTTGTATCCAGCTCATGAAGTTGTAGGAAGCCTAAACAAAAATTAATGAGATTGAATCTGAGTTACTAAAGTAAAAGTTGTCCTAAGCTTACCTGCTCTACCCCTCAAAGAGCATGAACTCAATCCAACTGCAAACAACATAAAAACATATCTACCTTTGTCAGGTCCACCCTCACGAAGTCTCCGCTCTGGTGGGTATGGTGGAGGCCGGCAATCCCTGGGATTGGTGTTTCTGCCAAGAACGGGCCTAGGGAACGTTCTCAAAGACGCTGGTGTTGCTCCTTCGCACCCCAAGGCGCCTTACAGGTCCCCCACCCATTATAACTGCCTGTCGATGCAAGTATGTTAGCTGTTTAGTCACTCTGGGAGAATACCAACAATAAAGGCCGTGCACCGCGTCTCCCACTGACGCTCTAAGGTCCTGCATCCGTCAGCTGATGCTGGTGGCACAATGTATATTTCCTACGCTCAAAATCCTTGCCCACTAGCGGTGAGTGGAACCTAGCACTTTCTTTTTTTGACCGTGGCCGCTTCCGGGCCGCACCGGGCCGGCTGTCCCGGCTGTCCCGGAGAGCGACAAAAAAAATTCTGTCGGTCGACCACTGCCGACCACTGCCGACCGACTGCCCGAAATATTTTCGATAGAGTGGGGACATACCATACACATGCTCCTGAGTAAAAACTGGGCATAGAAAGATTTCAGGGGCTCGACATAGGCGAAACAGGTGATGGCCCGAAGATTCCGCTGAGTATATAGCTTTTTGCGGGGTCGGAGGCTCGTCCCCAGCGGTTTGGGATAACAGGAAAGCTTAGTGTGACCTATAGGCGCAGTTAAAAAAAAAAATTGGGTGGATGCAACAAAATGGGTGTACTATACGTCGCCACCCATGTTAGAAACATTTGAGCTTTCTCGAAATCTTGAGAACTGAACAAATTTGCCCAAATCGCACGCAACTAGCAAATTTTAAACCGAAAGTCGTTCAAAAATTTTGAGGATAGGTAATACGGCCTAAAAGTTAAAGGCTCTCCTGCATTTGCCTGGCCGAGGGGGGTTCTGAATAAACTTGGTGATTTTATTTCGGATGAACGGTTGAGAAACACGCAACCAAAGCTGTGGTTGTCGTGTATAACTATCAGGCGGCTCCAAAACAACGCACAAGATACTGTACGGAGACGAACCCAGGGAGAACGGTGGCGGGAGATCCTGCGGGATTGTTTGAGTAAAATCCGAGTGCGGGGAGTTCATAGCGGCGCATAAACACATATTAGAGCGCAGGAGTAGTATTAGACCTTGATCCGGAGGGTCCGAGGGCAAGAAAGTCGTCTACATTGGAGAATATGAGAGCGCGGCCAGAGGGTGATTAGGCTGGAATAGGAAGGTGTCACACAAAGTAACGCAGCAACTATCATGCCGTTACCCACTCCGTGCCCTAAACCACTCTCTGACTTCGACGCTGGCTGGCCCCTTCCTCGATGAGCGTCGACGCCCTGGTCCACGCCACAGCATCCTTGACCCTGGAGTTCTCCTGCTGCGACGAGTGCTGCAAGCCGACCTTCTTCTTTCTGGTGGACGACCCCACCGAGGAGATTATCTCTCGTAGTAGCAAGCACAAATTCTATGTCGTCAAGAAGGGTTCGGTGGGGTCGGAAGGAATTTACACACATTGGTGTGTCTCTATCCTCGACATATCTATCCTCAACTACACATGAGACTAACAAGCTACATTTGAGGGATGTTGCCAAAACAAAGGTACTCGGAATTTCTGGGGCGTTGCACGAATCTTCCCCCACAGCGGACGGTGCTCGTGCCATCTGGGCGCGGCACTGCCATTGCTTCCACATGCACCGATCTCCCCAACCCGCTTCTGCACCTGCCCCACCGCCGTACCAGTCCAGAGCGAATGCACCTTCGCCGCGAGCACCGACCACACCGACACGATTGAGGCCCCGCTCACCATCAACGCCCACGCGCGCAGCAACTTCGCCCTTGTGATCACCCGCATTTCCACGAACGCCTTCCGTGCTGACAATTCCCGGAAGGTTTTATCGCGTGTCAGGGAGCCCGCGTGTCTTGATCAATCAGTAAGTTCTTTTCCCCATCATAAACCTTCGGCGCTTTCTTACATGCGATCATAGGAACCAGGCGGAGGTGGAGCTACTATCTGCTCAGGGCTCGACATTGCTCGTCGGAAATTCTCTGCGGGAGGTTGAGGACGACAACGACGACGAGGTGATTCAGGCGGGAGGCGCGAGGTTCTACAGTGTCTTCGGGAGCCCGCGCGTCGGAACTAGCCGGTAAGATCTTCTGTTTCAGGCGGACGGGCCAACACCACGCTGACTCTCTTGTTAGCGATGCCGCTGTGGCCGAACTTGTCGCCAAGAACGCACCGGGTTTATTGGTCGGACACTCGTTGGCGGTGGTCGACGATCCGTGATGTTTTCTTCTTCTTCCGTTAATTATCTCATGCGCGTCGGTTTGCAATACATGGTTTTTTTCCTGGCAAAAACTTGAGTCCACTTAGGACGTTCCAGGAGTGGTTGAAAGGTGAGTAACGCTCAGTTAACCATTCTGGTGTCCAAGAGAACTCGGAATTGCAACGGAACGGTGGGAACCCGATGCAAACATGTGGCCGCCGCAAAAAATCGCGTGATATCGCATCCTTGATTACTCCGGCTGCCAGGTCTAAGATCACCTGGGACTTTGTTGCACATGAACAAACTTGACCTTGAGCATAACTCTCACCATGTCGATGTCAAACAGTGAACGCTGCAGGTGAAAGTTTCCCCTTCACCATCCCTTTTTTTTTTACTCAATAGGCTCCCAGGTATACCTTCCTCCCGACTTTCTACCCTGCCGCCGCCTACCGGAGTCTTATCCTGACCTACGAGCCCGCTTGTCCCAATTACGTTGCTGGTTTCAATTATATAGAGTGCGGAGAATCTGTGGAGTGCGCATGGTCTTTTGCCATGGGTTCTGCCAAGCGCCGCAACGCCCGCGATATGCCGGCGCTCGTCCCGGCTATTTTGAAGGTATGTTGCCTCTGTATGTGTCATTTTCACTGTGCTAACCAGCCCAGGTGAAGCTGTAACTGTCTCGGGTTGTAATCAATCTTCCAATTCTGGGCACCTGTTTATTTAGTCGTCCTCGCACGTAGTGATAGTTGAAGTAAATTTTATTCATTGAAAAATATAACTAGACCCGAAGGCTCCCGATCTGAAATCAAGAACGCACTCATCATGCGGCTCATGTGCATGTGCGTCCCAGTTTGGCGATTGAAGTTCATTCAGCCGGCCGAATCACTCGGCTACTCTTATGACCTGGCAGCCGGAGTAATCAAGACGCGCTCACGCGCTAATGTGCATTGTGCGTCCGTTTGGCGATTCAAGTACAGCCGACCGAATCACTCGGCTATTCTTGCATCTCAGGCGATCTTAGGTCACTTCGCAGCCGGAGTTATCGAGACAATGCTACTATTGATGCTGATACTGATACTGATACTGATAAGTACACGGTTACGACACATGCGGCTGGTGAAGTTAACGATATCAGAAAATTGTGAGAGGGTGAACGAAGAGCGGGACGCACCTCAGTACGGTCGCACCTCCACGATAGTACCAGCGAGGGTGTTGTTGAAGGCTGCAAGTGCCAACGTCTGGGTCTTGTAACTGCGCATCGAATTATTTGACACGCCGAGGACAGCGTCGACAGCGAGCGGGTGATTTTGCGTGACCCCGACGAATTTTCCCTTGAGGATGCAGTACCACAGCTCCTCGTCGCCAGCTGGGACCGGGATGGATGCGAGAGGCTGAGGGGGGAAGACAGAGAAGACGGAGCCTGCCTCCCACGGGCCGACAGAGCGAGGGACCAGGGGATTGACATAACTGGGGGGCGAAGAGGCAGAAGGACCTATGGGAATATTACTCATGGAGTCAGTTAGAGAAATGAGTGACCCACCTCCAGTGAGCCCGACCAGGGAGGCAGCAGAGGATAAGAAACGAAAAGGGACTGTGCAAATGGTCAGAAATGCGCCCGGAGATGCAAATCAGAGAAACAACGTACGAGAACCCGCCGACGCGGTGGACGCGTCGGTGGACACAGACACGTCGGGGGGCATCTCTGGTGCGGCTACCAGCACAGGGGCATCGGTCTCTGTGGTGGCAGCGGCGGAATCACTGGCGTAAGACATGCACGCGTGAGGAAAAGAAGGGAAAAAAGAGAGAGGTTGGAGACGCACCCTAGCGTCTTTATTAAGCAGAATGGGCTTGGGAGACCATGTGCCCTCATCAACTTAGATTGATAGAAAACACGCGAGTCGATCGTCGATCCCAGAGGCGCCAGCAATTACTAAGTATTGCTCACCGAGTACATCCAGCCACATAGGTGAGTGCATGAATGAAAAGGGAGAAAAAAAATACTGAAGACCATGCAGAAGTTTAGAAAATATGGCCAAAACGCGCAAACCACGGACGCGTATTCCCAAAGACCAACGGCGGAACCTTCGGTTTTGGGCGGAGGGGGCCAGGGAGGACATCCTTCAGCCGCACCTGGACGGATATTCGCGCGCGCGCGACGTGGGGTGGGTTGCTGAGCGCGAATACCTGCAAAGGGTCTGCAATGAGTTTCATGCGTGGGTGAGTTGGAGGCTGCCGGACCACGAGGAGCCTGTCCTGGGACCATTCGATCCAGAAGCCGTGATTGAAGAGGAGGAGCTCGACGCAGAGGAGGAGCGGCGCCAGCGAGAGCGCATCGAGCTCCTGAATGCGGTGAGTGACTGTCACAAAGTCACAGACATTGAGCGCTCATCCAATTTGTTAGCGCATTCGCCGATGATTCATCTATCAGATTTCTCGTCGCCATCGTCAGACGGCTGGTCTTGACCCTCGCAAGGACCCCTTCGCCCTGCTCTTGAGCCAACTGTCTGGACTTAGTGTCCCCCCTAAAGCGCGTCAAGCATACTAGCAGTTTATGCGCGAATCACATGCCGAGAAAATCGCGCCCGTTGTGGTTGAACGATGGGCCGCTGCGCGGGCAGACAATGACCCAGAGACGGTGGGCCGGAAGGAACCGAAGGCGGGGTTTCGTGCGCGAGGTGTTCGCCGCCTTGCCCCAATTGGAGAAGGAGGCCATTGCCAAGCGAGCAAAAGACGAGGCTGCAGAGGCAAAATTGCAATACGAGAAGGCCTTGAAGGCGCCGCCGCCAAACACACCCGAGGCTAGACAGGCGTACGTGTTTTTTTTTTGTTAATCGGAATGCATGCTAAATTTATATTATCTGCAGGTGTCTGGACCGGCTGAGCGATTTCATGGCTCCCATTTTGCGCGGGATCTACGACGCGACCGGTTGTCAGTCAACCCTGCTTGTGGGCGGTCCGATGCCCAAATATGGCAGTGATTTGAGGACGCTGCAGTGAGTATAATGTGGCGAATGATGCTCCTGTGTTTCCTGACGATTTCTTCTGATAGTGTCGCCTACGGAAGGAACAAGACGGCAGGAGCTGTGCACTTCCCACAGTGGAACAGGGAGCGCTTCAATACCAATGTCCTCAAATTCATGACTGAGTATCTCCAAACTGTTTACAGTACGTATCTGAAGTTCGTAAGTGTTTATCAAACTGATAAATCATGCTAGCTCCCGCGGATTGTGCCAACGCCGCACTTCCAACGGATCTCTTGTAAGCCAAGTACACCATGCCTAACGATGACCTCAACTCGAACTCTTCTGACGAAGAGGACGACAACGACAATACCGATGTGTCTGATGACAGCTTGGGGGCGCCTCCCGTGAAGAAACAGAGGCGGACCAAACCTAGGACAGCAGCCACGGGCCCGCCCCTGCCCAAGTCCATGACCGCAGGCACGGCCAAACGCAAGCGGCCCTGCTGCGGTGCAACTCCCGTCCAGTCCCGAGCCGTCCCGCCAGCTGTCCCCCGAGCCGTCCCGCCAGCTGTCCCCCGAGCCGTCCCGCCAGCTGTCCCCCGAGCCGTCCTGCCAGCTGCCCTCCGAGCCGTCCCGCCAGCCGTCCCGCCAGCCGTCCCGCCAGCCGTCCCCCGAGCCGCCCCACCCTACGCATACAACAATGGAGACGCCAGTCGGCGTCATCACATTTCTAGACCCGACTGCGGGCATCCCGTACGACGAGTTGACCGATCAGCAACAGCGTGACTGCAACGTGCTGCGGAACAAGGTCTTTGGGAAGATGTTCCGCAAAGACTTGCACGACAAGTTCGGCGGGGGTCCGGACGACGTATCACCTCCCGCCCCTCCCAAGGCAACCAAGCCCAAGACGAACGAGGTGGCCAAACCGCGGCGGTCGCAACGCATCTTGACCACGTTGACGGCAGAGCCCCAAGAAGACGACATGGATGTCGACGGCGGCCCGCAGTCACCACCAGCCTCAGCGTCGGAACCACACACCCCAGTGCCCGACGACGACATGGAGGTCGACACCATTGTCGATGGATCCCCCGGTGACACCCAGATTGGCCCCAACTACGATTTTAACGAGGAGCTCGACGAGGAGGATGATGACAGCATTGGGCTGGACGGCGAGGAGGGTGCAGATGCTGTCAATCACCAGGGTGACAGCCGCGATGGCCCCACCTCAATCTCCACCACTCCCATCGACACGCCTGAGGTGCATCCGTCGGGATCTGAGCCTCCCGAGTGTCCCACCAAAGCGCCACAGTGGTTCGTCCATGCGCGCGAGCAGCTGATCATGGTCAACCTCGGTCCCCACTTCCACACAGCGCTGACGGCTTGGACTCGCCTCGAGCTGGTGTGCAAATTTCAGACCCCCGGCCACTCGCTGCTGACGACCTCCCGCCCCGATATCGTCACCAAATGGATCGTCGGAGCGCGCAGCCAAAAGCAGCCTGCCAAGCCGGTGACCAATCCCCAGGCATTTGTGAAATCCTGGTGGCGGTGGTGGGCGGCGATGCAGCCGGATTGGCGGGTGAAGGATGATAACGGACGGTGGACGATTACGGAGGAGTACGGGGGGGAGTGGGATGACAAGCTGCTGCACTGGGGCCCGAACAGGTTGCTCAGTGTGGTTGCCGGTCTGTATTTCTGGGGCTGTGGGATCGTCAACCAGCCAGGCTTGCATGATGATTGGGAGTCGGCGGTGCTCGATGTTTGCTGGATTCTGGAGGACTCGCGTCGTTTCATGAGCAGTTTAAGCGTCGGTAATTGTATAATAGTGATGTGAATTCAATCTTGCTTCCAGTCTTCCAGCGAATGCAGAGAATAAAAAGATCGCAAAATTCTGGAGTCGACTTCCTATATTTTCTCGAAGTCCAAAGCGTCACGTGATGCATAGATGCGCGTGCTGTGAGCCAAATAGGCGTCAATAGTCCCCGAATGAAACACTCCTGGCAACCGATAGATCGGATAATGGCGCCCAATGCAACTCATAAATCTATGTAATAGGTAATAACACTGCAGTAGCCCTTGGAACACTCAATTATTAGTATTAGTGTTATTTCACTGCAGAAAAGAGGGAAATCCGTGATTTGAGAGTCCCAAACGACCTGGGAGAGGGTCTGTGGACATATACTATGACGAGATCAAGTGTTCGTTTGTAGAACTATTAATTTATTCAATTAAAGGGCAAAGAACCGCTGCAAACCCGGAATAAATGGCCCCAATATTGATGCCTGCCCGGGAATCCAGCGGTGAGGGACATCCCGGGGTGGGCTGAATCAATCTTACGATATGACAACATTATCAGCATGATATGGAACCCAAGGGTGGCCCAGGAAGCAGCTGGGGGAAGGAATATTCAGGGGGCCAAAGCGAGAATTACGAGTCACGTGAGGCTAAGCGCCAACCAATTGGACAGGCGGTCGAAATAGGAAGCCATATTCGGGTACGCAATTGATTGCTGGTACCACAACCCCATTTAGTTGACTATTTTGACCAGAATACCCATTTGATGGTTTCTGTTATTTTCCTTGATTAATTTTGATGGGATTCCGGCCTCAGAGGCCTGAATAAACAACTACAAACCATTCCGGGGCCGGCAGCAGCCAGAAAAAGCGGTATATAGGCCTGGCATAGCCTATAGGTACCTAGCCAACCAGCTGGCTATGTCCATGCTTTTAAACTCCATGTTTTGTGGCTACATCCATCTCTTTGTGTCTATATATTATAGCTATGGCTCTCTCAGCCGTTGAATACCCAATTTCTGATTATTAAGGCAGCGACGAAGAATTACTCTCCCGCCCTGGCTCCTTTCAGAAGAAGATATCAATGCTCTCCCCTCTCCTACTACATCCGAGTACGCAGAAGCGTTTTACACACTCCAACGTTATGGTCTAGTCCCCCGGGGAATCCCTTCCCCCGCTGCAGCAGCAGTAGACTGTGCCGTGTCCCCTTAAACTACAATCTCTTTTGTCCAACTCTAAACACGATCTTTCCGAATATACCGTTTGCCGTTTGATTAACCCAAGTGTCGACTGATTATCCCACCAGTTGGTAGAAATCACGCCTTTGTTCGCTTAGAGCGCCTCGGGTTATCATCATTGTAGACGGACGTGTAATCCAGGTCCTCTTCTTCAGGTTCTGGATCACTCTCATATTCGTCAGATAGGTCGGCCGGATCCATTGACTCCCAGTCAGGATTAAGCGTAATCTTGTCAAACTGCATATCCTTGCCTAAGTACTCGTCTGGTTTGTCCTTTTTATGGGCCAATTCTTCCAGGCTTTCTTTAGACATATCAATCAGACTTTCTATCTTGTGCGGCAGTTTAATCCTTTTCCGTGCTGCATAAGGTACTACCCTGAACTGTGCAATTTTTCCACGAAACATTGCCCCGTTCATTTCGCAACACAGGTAAGAACCCCCTGAGGTTCGCCGAACCACGACCATTGGGCCCAAATATCTTGGCTCCAATTTTGAATTAAGCGATTTTTCAACCGTGGTATTCCTGACTAAGACCAGGTCACCAGGCTTAAAATTGTAATCCTTGATCTGATGCTTGTGAACCCGCTTGTACCTGCGTATGGCTGCTGGTTTCTCAGTGTCGACCCTGTCTCGCATTTCCTCCACGTGTTGGATATGCTTAGCCAGTGCCTGAGCCCTTAACCCCACAAGCTCCTCGGTGCTGATTATCTCTCCAGGATATTCAACAAGCCAAGTAGCCTCCTCTATGTCTAGTGGTATAGTCGGATGGGCGCCTGTTACCGCAAAGTAGGGTGAACAACCTAAACCCCGTCGAACTGTTATTCTGTCCGCCCAAACAACCTGGGGAAGGAACCAGAACCACTTGCGAACATCACCGCCAGTTGCTTTATAAATGGATTGCCTAATATCCCAGTGAACTCGTTCAACTGGTCCATTGGCTTGGGAATTATAGGCTGAGATCCTTATTCCCGTTATCCCATATTTAGCGTTCAGCCAGTTCAAGGCTGCAACAAACTGTCCGGCGTTGTCCGTGACTATCCAAGTAGGACAGCCCCAGCGACATATGATTTCTTCAAGTATAAACCTGCCCAAGGATTCTCCATTGTCCACCCTTAGCGCCCTAGCTTCAAGCCACCTGGTTAAGGCGTCCCTGGCTGCGACCACTAATTTGTGACCATTAGAGGCCCTACCCATGATCATTACATTGACGTGTATCTTTTGGAAGATGCTCGGCGTGTAAGTTGCTACAGGCGGGATCCTTAGCAATTCCCTCTGTCTAGCTTGACACATCTTGCATGTTTTAATATACCAAGATATATCTCGCTCCATTTCAGGCCACCAGAACCTTAACTCGATCATCGATTTGGTCGCGAAAAGGCCCTTGTGCCCTAAACTGTCATGAAAAGCCTTCATCATAAACATGCGGTACCCTTTATCCACCACTAGCTTATGTCCCGAGTCATCTCCCCGGCGGTAGAGCTGCCCCTTTTCATCAATAAAGAGCTGCCTCGCATAGCTAACGAAGCGACGGTACTGCTTATGAGTATAACCAGCGGGCCGTTTTAAAGGATCCCTCAACCATCTCTTCAAGTCAGTTAATCGTTGATCCTGAAGTTTCCCACTTTCAGTTCGATGTTCCTCTGAATAAGGCTCTCGCTTTTCTGGGTCGTACTTGAATTCTAGTTCAGGAAGCAACTTTTCTTCCTCTTGAGTCTGGCTCATGAGGTATTGCGGTACGATTAAGCCTTCAGCCACATAGGCTTCCTTAATCGTCCGGTTAAGCAAAAGTTGCTCTGTATTCTCGAACTCGCACTGCGACTCAAACTCCACGAGTGCCTTTGAAAAGCTCTCATCTCGCTCCAGGTTTGGTTCAGGTATCTCCTGCAAGTAACCACCCCGAGTGTCGATTTCCGTTTTAAAGTCCTCGAACTCTAGCGGCTGCGGAATTTCCTCGTCCCATTCTGAATGGTTTTCCGGAGGGGGGTTATCCTCGTACCCGATACCAGGGTTCTGATATACTGGGTCACCAGGCTGCCACTTCCTTCGAGAAAGCCCATCAGGCGAGAAGGTTAAACCGCGCACATGCTTCAACTGGAAATGGAACATTAATATTTGTTCGATCCAACGATTAATCGTCGCATTGGGCCCCATTCCTGGATTGCTCAGCATGCCCTCGATATACACGGCATCCGTCTCAATGACCAGTCTCCGACAACCCAATAACCAATATTGCATATGTAGCAGTGCCCTTAATAAACCATACAATTCCCTTTTCAGTTGGGAGAAACCTAGCCTCCCGCTCATTTAAGGGAATCAAGTCGAATTTTGCGTAGTACTTCCGTTTAGGATCGTCAGGATCGACCTGGTAGATTTCCAAGCCAACTGCCATCCATGAGGTGTCCACGGCCATCACTATGTCGGAATCCCAATCATAGTTCAGCGGTTTCAAGGCATAGCAGTTTTTCACTGCATGTTTAACCTTGTCCATGGACTCCTGCTGTTTATCTCCCCACTCAAAGTCTGTTGAGGCTCTTAACAGGGTAGTTAAGGGTCTCGCCATGACTGTGTAGTCTTTGATAAACATCCGCATGGTGCCTACAACTCCTAGGAATTGCCTGACTTCCGAAACATTTTCCAAAGGTGGCCACCTATCAATAACCCCAATCCTGTCTTCAGAAGGTCTTCTCCCCTCGAATGAGCACATGTGCCCAACGACTGGAAAGATCTCCATACACAACAAGGCCTTCAGTCCTGATAAAGTCGCCCCGCAATATTTCAACCGTTGAACAACCCGATTAAGGTTGCTAAAGTGCTCCCAAACAAACACCTTATGCCTGGATTCTCGGGAATGACTTCTTGTGAGCCATCTGGCAACACATATCTACTCCCCGGTCCTCTTACAGGCACATCATCGATGTATGGGATTGTAACGTGAGGTATCTCATCCCTGAGAATAAATGTTACATCGTCATGGAATATTGGAACTGAATTAGTCCAACCCTGCGGAAGCTTTACCAGCCGCAGGGCACCGAATGGAGTCTGGAATGTAGTGAAGTCCCTCGAATTTTCATCGAGGTCCCTGTGATCATATCCAGAATATAAGTCTAGTACCGCCCCACAGGCTCTGCCTGCGAAGTGATTTGCTAGCTCCTCCGTTGCTGGTGGTATCCCTGAATGAGCGATAGTCACGGCGTTTAAGGGCTCTAAGGCGTGAACAAGGCGGACAGATTTCCCATCCTTCTTAATCACCCCAAAGAACTTTGAACGGTAGGATGAATTAGAAGGTTCATAGACTCCAGCGTCTATTTTATTCTTAATCACCCTACAGAAGTCCTCTAACTGTCCGCGCGGAATGGGTATGCTCCTTTCTACCCAGACCTTATGGTCTATCACCGGTATTTCTACCGGCGGGAAGAAGTCATGTCTAAGGCTCCCTTGTTCCAAGTCGTCCCAGGCGAAAGCTATTTCTTGAAGCATCATGAAATGATGCATCAACTTTCGCTCTTCTAGCTATAGAAAGTCTCCAGCATGGATCTTATCAATGATCTCCTTCCTTTCAGCCGTGTACCTGCCTGTCGGGGCGAACTCGGCAGGATTCGGAGATAAACCAGGCATGCCTTCTAAAGGGTCTCCTGTTATTTCTCGCTTAATCCGGAACCGTTCTGGTAACTCCCCGTATATAGGTCTAGTCTTTAAAGCGACTGGCTTATATTTCTTAGTGGCAAGCACTCTGACTGTTTTGACCCCTTTATTCCAGATCCAAGGAGAGGGTTGAACCTCTTCCTCAGGCTCCCTAATAAAGTCGGCCTTTTCGCAACACAGGCACCGGACATCGGGGTTGAACTCGTGTCTCGGTTTCTTTACTTTGGTCGATCTAGCCGTTGGAATACCTAGGTACTCCGGTAGGTCCTTTTCAAAGGTAAACATCTGATGTCACATTTTTGCGTCCTGCCCGCCTGTTTGCGGTGCCGCGAACTCGTTAAGGAGTTGGTAAGCTTTCACATCCTGATTAAGCTCCTCGCTTTCTCTGGATGCTAACAGGTACGCCGTGTTAATCTCATCTGCCGTAAACGAATTGCCATTACGGGGCTCTAGGTATCCCTTGATCTCTAGATCCCCTGCCGAATTAAAACCCACCCGAACAGCCAACTCTTCTCCCTGATTAATCAGTTCCTCGAAGGGGCTCGAAAAACCGTCCTGCTAGAGGCCGAATTTTCCTCGTCCGTGCTTTCTTTAATGGGAGAAGCGTCCTCATCAGGGACCTCTTCAACCGTAGGCGGCATATACGTCCCTCTGGCCCATGTGACCATCGAGCTTTTACGACCAGAGTTGGGATCTGTGATTGTGATTGTGCACTCTCCATCAGGCTGATTAGAGGATGCCAACTTAGTTAACACCTCAAATGGTCTACCCAGAAGTATATCATACGCCGGGCTTTCCATAATATGTACCTGGAGATACGCCGATACGTCCCCAAACTGAAACAACACATTTTTGGCTAAACCTTCCGACTTTTTAAGAGACCAGTTGGCCGCCTGCATAGTGATCTGTATGGACGGGTCCCAAGTTAATCCCAGACACCTAGCTACTGCTTTGGCCATTGAGACTATCATGGATCCTCCGTCTATAACAGCTTCTACGCGCTCCTTTCCATTAACCGTGGGGAAGATAACCCTAATTGGCTCCGAGTCGCTGGCCACATATGCCGCTTTGGCCACATGGTAGACTTGCTTAGGTGCCTCTCCAGGTTTAAGCGAATTGAAGTACTCCATTAAAGGATCCGCTATGATTAAAGATCCTTCGGGGATCTCTTCTTCATTCGAGGGAGCCAGAAGATTAGTCTCAAAGACTTCAACCGTTGCAACGTCAACAGCATCGTAATCAAGACTTACTCCTAGATCATCCATTAAACCAGGAAATAATTCAACCGCTTGCGCTAACATCCCGTTAACCACCTTTGGTTTAACATAGGGCACCCTTACTCGGGTAGCATTAATCCGGCACTCCTTTGAGACTGCAGGGCTAACCGCGTGTAACTCCCTTTGTGTGATGGTGACCGGTAAGTCTGCACATCTTTCAGCAAGCTGCTTGACGATGTTCGGGTCGACATTCTGGTTGACTAGCTTATAGGACTTCTCTGGGGGTATAGGGATTGGTTCATCCTTTTGAATGGCACCTGTCTCCACGCCTGTTAGAGTAGTATCCATTTTTAGCCACCTGACTGGTTTCCCTTCGTCGTCAATTCGCACTACCGATTCCCGCGTATTAACCGAGAGCCCCTTTGCCCTTCGAATTATGATTAAGGCTAGCATGTTTTTGACTTCGTCAAACGCATCCTGTTCCTCATCATCCCATTTCCATTCAACACCCTTCTTGAGTAAGGTCATCAAGGGCTGCGAGTATTCCTGATACTCCTTAAACCCTATGGTGTATGGCCCTATTATCCCCAAGAACCGTGCCAATTCCTGCCTGTCCACCGGTGGTGGCCAGTCCTTTAATCGAGCTGCAAACATTCTCCCTTCCTCCTCATCAACGAACTTATTCCTCCAATTATCATTATCATCTGCGGTATTGGCCTTATTTCGGTTCTCCGGAGGTTTGGCTGTAGGTTGAAAACGAACTGTTTTTCCCCCACCCTCCTTCATCGAACTCCTCAGAAATTTGGGTTGGAGCTGGCATCAGGCCGGTTTCCAGAATGTGTCGCCACGAACTGATCTGCTTGCTGCCCTCCCCTATATGTGTCCACAAGGTTGCATAGTTGCCCAAAATCCATTGAGCCAGTAGGTGCCGTAGGCATTTGAATGAACTGAGGAGTAGCAAACTGAGGATCGGTATCATGCCTTGGATAGGCTGGGGAATATTAACCGCCGTCTGATTAAGTACCGGCTGGCCGGAGTTCGAGGTCCTAGCCAGCGCCTGCACTTGAACCTTTAACGAAAGTAGTTCATCATCCCTGCTATCGTAGATATGGTCGACTCTATCATCAGAGGTGTTAACCAGATTCTGGCTCTGAAGCGGGAGCGTAGCCCCACGCTTCTTGCCTTGAGCGAACCAATAATCATCAACACGTTCCTTTTTGCTCTTATTATCAGGATATTTGGGAATAAACTGCCCGTTAGAGAGACGGAGTGAGCCGTTCTCAAACCCAATGTATCCCATCTCAATATGCTCCCGCTTGTATTGGCAGGTGGCCATTAAATGGTCAACAAGGTCGCAATACCAGCAACGGCCTGGGCCGCTGTTATTGGAATTGCCGTGGTATCCGCGGTTCCCTTGATTAAACCCTTTATCGCTCTTATTATAGGATCCTTGACTGTTATTAGAGTTTTCCTGTGGCGGAGGATTAGTTACAGCTTGGCTGAAACTAGTCTTCATCCACTGGTCTAGCTTTTTGTCCTGAATAGTGAAGCTGTCCTTAATCACCGCTGTCAGGGCGTTGATGCCGTCTAACAAGCGCGATTTTCTCTAGCATCTTCTTCAAGTTTTATGGCCACCTCTTTCCCTGCCAATTCTCCCTTTGTCGAGCCCTTCTTGGAACGTTTGGACAAATGTCCATCCCAGTATTCAGCCATCTCTTTGGCCGTTTTAATCACGAACGCAAGCGGAACCTTGTCCCCCCTGCGCTTGACTGTTACTGGTTGAGCTACAGCTGCCCCTGCTCCCGCATTGACTGCAGCAGCTGGAGTAGCTGTAGTTCCGTTCGCGAAGAACTTGGACTGCATAATAATCACATTGATATTATTAGCGAAGGATTCTTCCAGACAATCGAGGTACATGTCCACCAATTGTCCGTTATCCAACGCTGCGGGTGGCATCAAGAGCTTATCCGCTTCGTTGACAAAAGCTATGCTGAACCGCTGAACAGCCCCAAGGTCGTTAACTGGAACGTCCTGGTGTTCTGAACAGATCCTGCGCATCTTTTTCAACGATCCCACTTTTGCGTCCTCTAATTCAGGGAAGAACCCTTCTATTTCCGCAACCCATTCATCAAAGGTCCCGGAGGTATAGGTAGGAAGATGTTCCCATTGCTCAATAACATCATCTTCTTGGAGATACTCCAAGGTTTTTGCCTTTTTCGCGGCATCTGTAGCAATTCCTCCTTGGGTAATGATAGTCCTCAAGTTCCGGATAAACTTCCTCAACGACGAGGCGGTTTCTCCATCGAACGAAGGGCTACTTTTGTCCCAAGGATTAGGAATCCTAAAGTTCGCGACTCCAACGTTTGCCATATTGTGATTAATCTGATTTTGATTAACCGGGTTCTGATTAACTGTGGGCGGCGTAGTGCTACCCGTACGTGGTGTTGTCCCTGTCAAGTTTTCTTCTTCAATAGGTTCGGGATTTAATCCTTGCCTAGAAGACGATGGAACTGGACCAGTTGAAACCGACGTAGATGAAATTGGTCTGTCGCGCGAAGCTTGGACCCGTTGAGCAGTGATTTCCGCTTGGGAATTCCTTGCTCTGGATGCTGGTGTCTGACTAGACGTCCTTTGCCTATATGCAGTTGGTAGCCCAGAGGAAATTCCTGCCTGACTTGAACGTGCGGTAGAACGAGATGAAACTCGATTCCAATAGCCCAAAGGTTGAGTGCCTTCTCCTTCAAAGGTACTCGATTCCGACTCTGGATCACTAGGGATCCGGGGTGGAATTGTGCAAATGTGTTCTGATTACGGTCAGAAACCTAGCGTGGTTACTCTTCTGCCTAAGCAAGTAGAGTGTTTTGAACGAACTTTTGGTTGTTTAGACCGCGAGTTGTTTATAATGCACCGATGACCCAAGTAAAACAGTTCCAGGCAACCAATCAAGATTATATCTGCACCCCCTCGCGGTGGGCTCCAGATGAAATGCTTGCTCGGTGTCTACAACAGCAGTACTAGTTTAATCAAGACCCAACGAGCAGAATGCGAGTTGCTTGATTAAGGCAAAAACGCAACTACTAACCAAATCCTAACTACTTTCCCCTTGAATGGTTTAGACTGTGCCGCCGAGTACGGGTCTTTTGAACACTTTAAGAAGGTTCAAGGAGCACAGATAATCCAACAGAGGTTGCGAGGAACAAGCCTGTTTTAAGAGGTCTAGTCCGAAGTGCAAGGTTTGATTTAGAGTATTAGACCTCTTTGAGCAATGCCAAACGAGTGCCTAAGCCAACAAATCGAGTTTTGTAAGCTTTTAGAAGCTTGAGCCAACAATCCCAATCCTAACAAGGTGCCGTGTTCTCCAAATCCCAAATAATAAGCCTTCCAAGGCTACTGTAGTGCGGTGCCGTGTTCTCAATCCTAATAAGCTCTCTCTAGCTTCTTAACCGTTTCCAATCCCAAAATCCCGATCCAACAATTGATATTGAGTTACTCGTGCAGACGAAACAAAACTTCTTAACGAAGTCAGTCCTGGGTGACAAGTCCCGAATCTCCGTCGTTTATCAAGCAATACCCGGTAAAGGCTAATGCTCTTAGTGACAGAAAGTTCAGTGCCTATCCATGCCAAAACCTCCTCCTTATATGCTGTACAATTACGCTTACAATACGATGATTAGTCTACTGGCTGGTATATGAGTAAGGCGTCCATAGTTAATCACGTGTGGGTAAATATATAGGATCCTCGTGTGTCGACCCCTTAATGCTTGAGTGTGTCCGGTGTGACTGCTCCTTGTCCGATCGTGTAGACAGTCCCATCTTCTATCCTCTTTTCCCCCGTTCAGGACCTTCAGTTTTAGGTAGACGCAGGTATGGCTTTGAACCAGTACCTTAATCAGCCCAAACCGCCAAGTGGTTGTGGAGATATGCGAGTTACCATCCTAGCCTGGTTCAAGTAACCAAATCAGGATGGCAACAATGATCGGATAGTTGATAAGCGAAGTTCAACCACAGCCGGGGTAACCGGTTACTGTTAAACCCGAATCACCTGACCCGTCGCGCAAGGCTCCCTCTGTAAATCAAGCACAACAAAGCACTTGAACACCTAATCAAGACCCCCACAGTGATGCCCCAGATCATCAGAGAGGATGATTAATATTGCCCGTGTTGTTTGTGGGCCCCACGATGCCTTAATTAAGCAGTGATGCTTAATCTTTAGCAATTAAACCCTTAATCATGGATGTCAACCAGTATGAACTTTCCAGTTGATGCATCCCAGGCGGACTTGATTAAGGTCCTCATGCAGGATAAAGCCCTGATTAGCCATATAGGGCTTATGCTAATCCTTTGGAGCAGCGCACTACGTGATTAAGGCAGAAATCGGCAAATTCCTTGCTATTCCACCCATGGTCTGTTTCACGGCTTATCAACGTACTGGTGCGTTTCGTCCCGGTTATGTTCAACCCGATGGCGAGAGGTGCACTCGACGCTGTCAGTGACAATAGCGGCTTCCCAAGAGGGGCGCTAGTGAAGGCGAGGTGGATCAAGCCGCCTGAGCGTCATCGAGCAGGGCAGCGCGTTGCCCATCCTGTATTTGGCTTTAGCAACCCATGTGCGGCCAACGGTGCAATGCACGAGGGGATGTGGGTTGATGGCAGTAAGGTGTATGGACATAAGATGCTAACTGAGCCAATACACTGTTTGAGGTGCCAGGAGGTGGGCCATGTGGTAGCAGCATGCACAAAGGACCGAGAAGTGTGCGTGCGGTGTGGGGAGGAGCACTGCACCTTGACTTGCACTGTCAGCGACGACGAGCGCGCCTGCACCAATTGCAGAACTGCCCAGTGCGACTACAAGGGGCATGGCGCGGCCGACCATGTGTGCCCTTTCTTCTCCAACAAACTGCAGCACCTCTGGGAGCGCGACCCGGAGGCAGTACATCCGTATTTCCTGGTGCTGGAGGACCCCAGCTCTTGGGTGACACACAAGGAAATAGACACTGCGTATACCCCAGACGTTGGGGCGCCATGGCGCCCTTCTGTACCACAGAGGACCCTAGAACTGAGAGCCATGGGGATGGGCCCTTGCGGGCAATGTGGGGGCTCCAGAGGTGGAGAAAGCGGACTCTGGGGGGGCACCCAGACGACGCTGGATGGGCACGTAACACCTCGGGTGCTGAGCCAGGCTGCAGGGGCAGCAGCTGCAGCGTATGCACCTGACCTGAGGATGAGTCTGGCTCACACGGCTTTGCTGACTCCGCCCTCGATGGGCAATGTGGTCCCTGATGACAATGAGCTTGGAGAGGAGCCTGTGTTGCTTAACCGGGAGCGGGTGTGCGCAAGAGTAGAGGCTGCTGCCAATAGAGCACAAGCGGGTGTCGTTGCACCTCTCTGACGAGCTCCTCATTGAGGGAACATCAATGTTCGCCACGCACCTTTCCCCCATGTGGGTGGCCGACCCAAATGTCTGAACACCCCCAGCCTTCGCAGGCGGGGCGTCAGTTCCGCATTTGGGGTCAAAACCTCAACAAGTCGCTCGATGCGCAGATAGACTTACTTCACCACCTCAGCCCTAATTATTTTGACTTAGCCCTTTTACAGGAACCATGTTGCGACTTCCGAGGCCTCTCGAGGGCCACCTGCGGTTTCGTTTCAGTATATCCCCCCTCTCACAGCAGGGATCCACGGGCCTCGCGCTCGATGATCCTTGTCAACACCCGCCTACCTGCCACCTCCTGGAGGGCGGTCTCCATCCCGTCACCTAACATTACGGCGATCAACTTTTTTGGCGAGGCATTCGGCACCATCCGCATAATCAACATATACAACAACTGCAACAACAATGCCTCCCTTGACATCCTGTGCGACTTCATGTGAACCCCAGATGCGAACCGGTGTCCAATGGGAGTCCTCCGTTACATCTGGGCAGGGGACTTCAACCGCCACCATCCCCTCTGGGGGAACCTCAACCTGGTGCAACCCCTCCTAGACCTACTGGCATGCCACAGCATGGCAATGGCCCTCCCACGGGACATCTCCACCCTCCGCGTGTTCCGTACAAAGAACTACATTCACCCAGACAATGTGTTCTGTTCCCTCTCTCTCCTCCCTTCTTACATTACCTGCACCACAGATCCAGCATGCATGCCCCCCAAGACCAACCACTTCCCAGTCATACAGGTGCTGGAGCTTGATCACACAGTCAATGATCACAAGCCGGCACCACTGTACAAGGTGACTGACTGGGAAGAGTTCCGCAATCGGCTCCTTGAAGCCCTCGTGCCCCTCGAGCGCCCGGAGAAGTATGAGACGGTTGAGGGCGTGATGGCGGCCATCCACACGGTCAAGGACGCCATATGGGCAACCACTAAGGCAGTCGTCAAATTTTCAAAGCCCTCCTCATACTTGAAGCGTGAGGCGCAAGATGGCCCACCTCGAGCAGAAAGCGTATGCACAGTGCTTCCCCCTGAATCACCCTGTGCATGCGGAAGCCCGGGAGGCAGCGCGGGCGTACTGCAAGGCGGTAAAAGAGGGGAAGGCCTGCCATTGGGTGGAGTGGCAGGAGAAACTCCTGGATGGTCAAGTATGGGATGTGCACAAATTTCTCAATGCCACCCCATCAGATGGCAGCACCTCACGTATACCGCCCCTCGTGCAGCATGCAGGGTGAGTGCCCATGGCTACGGCTGAAACCAATGAGGAGAAAAGCAACTGGCTGCACGCTGAGTTCTTCCCTCCACCCATGCCGGTGTCATCCGTCCCACCCAACCCCGTCTACCCTGCGCCTGCCTGGGAGTGGTTGCCTGTTTCGGACGATCTCCTGCGGTGCGCAGCAGACAAGATGAAGCCGTACAAGGCTATGTTCCCCGACTCCATCCCCAACTGTGTTATCAAGGAGTGCACTAACCTGCTTATACCCTTCATAGGCCCCATCTTCTGCTCCCTCGACAACTTTGGGCACTTCCTTGAGGAATGGGCCGAACTCCACATCCCAGTGCTCCGCAAGCCGGGAAAGCCCGACTATGATGTCCTCGGGGCATACCGCCCAATTGCCCTCACAAAGGGCCTCGCACGCTGGCTGTACGGTGCCAAGGACCTCCAGCAGGTCACGGAAGCAGAAATTGCTGGCATCCTCCTGCGGAACCAGTTCAGTGCACGGCCGGGGAGGTCAACTACTGATGCCCTCCACAAAGTGGTAAAGGTAATCAAGGATGCGTGGCGGGCCGGCAAAGTAGCCACCGTGCTGTGCATGGACGTGAAGGGGGCCTTCCCCAGCGTTGATCTCGATTGCCTTTACCATGACCTGCAGATGCAGGGCGTACCCGTTGCCATTGAACACACAGAGTGGCTCCGGCGCCGCTTTGCGGGGCGCAAAGGCAGGCTCACATTTGGCGACTTTGTCTCTGATTCCTTTGTCATCACCGGTGGTCTTGACCAAGGCGACCCCCACTCTGGCTTCCTATATGGGATCTACAACACCGCTCTCGCCAAGATCCCCCGTGTGATGCGGGGTGAGGACAGGGTGGTATTTGTTGATGACAATACAGTGGTCGCAGTAGCACCAACTTTTCCCCGAGCGCACAAGAAGATTCAGTGCATGGTGGAGCGCCCAGGTGGGATTGACGAGTGGGGTGCCAGCCACAATGTGGTGTTTGGCCCTGCCAAGTATCAGGTGGCAGATTTTTGCGGCGGCGTGTCCTTCACCCATTTAGGCCCAACAAAACAGTTCCCAAACCCCACTACAACCTTTGACTAGGCACGTACACCATCCAGACCACACCCTCTGTGAAGCTCCTCGGTGTCCATCTGGACCGTGAGCTCCGCTGGCACCAACAAGGGGCAGCCACCCTCGCCAAAGGCAAAGCCTGGCTGATTCAGACAGCTCGCATCGCCCGTGCCTCCCGGGGCATCGAGGCTCACGACATGCAACACCTATATCTCGGTGTTTGCATCTTGAGGATGTTATATGCCGCTGACCTCTTCCTCTCACCCCCAGCTGTCAACAGGTCCTTATTAGGGTGCTTTGCATCCGAGTGCAGGGAGCACGGTATTGTCAAAAAAACTGTGCTCTGTGCAATGGCATGCTGCACTTGCCATCACCGGTGTTCTGCTGTCGACGTCCACCGAAGTCCTCAATGTCTATGCCCATATCATGCCTGTCCCATACCTTGTCGACAAGGTGCGTGCAGGAGCTGTGCTGCGACTAGCGACACGCCCAGCGGACAACCCGATGTACACTGCTGTCTGCAAGGAGGCCGATCGCCCCACGAGCACCCACACTACCCCTCTATATGACCTAATGCACGACTTCCACCTTGAGCCGACCAAGATGAAGACAATCCGAGCCGTCTGCGTCCCCATGACGTGGGCCTCGACAATGGATGTGGAGATTGCAGCGACAAAGAAGGATGCAATAGCAGCGAAAAAAAGTGATGATTCCATGTACCGTGTATATACTGATGGTTCTGGGATAGACGAGCAAATTGGCGCATCTGCAGTGCTGTACGTGCAAGGCATCAAGCGGGGCACAATGCACCTTCACCTCGGGGACAACGAACAACACACTGTTTTCGAGGGCAAGGGAGTTGGCGGCTGTCTGGCACTTGTGCTACTCTCCTGCCTCCCTGACATCCGAGGCGCAGTCACTATAGCAGTGGACAGCCAGCCCGCGATCCTAGCGACGTGCGCGCACAACCCAAAACCCTCGCACTGGATCTGGGACACATGGCACAAGCTCACACGGGACTTCCAGCAACGACTCCCAGAGGCGAGCATCACCATCCACTGGACACCGGGACACGTTGGCATTGCAGGGAATGAATGAACAGATAAGGAAGTGCGACGCACGGCACAGAGCAGGGACTCCTCCGACCTGCAGGGGGTCCCTCCCAACCTCTGTGGCGCCCTCCCCTGGAGCTGCTCTGCAGTGCAGCAGGCGCTGAATGCTGACCGGAAGGCCGACTATGAGAAGGCTTGGAGAGGATCGGCCCGCTACGCCCGCACCACCCAGTATGATGACCGCCTACTGAAAGGCTTGTACCTCACCCTCGCTGACAACCTCCCCCAGAGCTATGCAGTCCTCCTCCTGCAACTCTGAACGGGCCATGTCCCACTCGCGAAGCACCTTCACCGCATACGGAAAAGCGACTCACTGATCTGCCCCTGCTGTCGCCAGGCAGACGAGTTGGTCGCGCACTTCCTCCTGCACTGCCCCAAGCACCTCCGCGCCCGCCAGGCCCTCTACAGTGCCACCGGTCCCAACATCTACGTCCTCCACAAGCTGCTCGGTGAACCCAAGCTGCTTCTGCACCTCTTCCGCTACCTGGGCCGCACCGGCCGCTTCCATTCTGTCCATGGAACCCTCCCCGCATTACCCGACCCCCAATCCGACCTGCCCACGCGCCATGAAATGCATACCCTGCTGAATCGTCTCAGTATGCCCACAACCCATGTGCGCACTGCCGACCCATTCAACGCCTCGGCAGTCAGTCTCCTTCCCGTCTGGGCTGAGCTTCAAGCCGCCCTACATGCTGATCCACCCGCTGACTAGTCCCACCACGACGCCGTCATGCTTGACGCCACCCCACCTGACTCCGTGCCCCGCACGCACCCACCAGCCTACGCATGCATACACTCGCGCACCCACCCGCTCGCTCATTTGTCCCAGACCCCTCTACCTATGACTACCCCTTTGTACCTTACCTACCAGCGCCCACCCTCAGGAGGCCTACACCCCAACCACTCTACACCCCAACCACTCTACGCCCCAGCCCACTTATTCTATTCCCAGGGCTTCGTGTGATTCACTTAATCGCCACTGTCCGTCTCACCTAATGTCGGCGGTCGGACATGTTATTGAGGGACCCCCCACTCAAGTCGTTTATTTCCCTACTCTTAAGTACACAATGTTGTAATAAGTCGAGGTACATGCCCAACATGTTGTCCGCGGCGAGGGGCAAATTGCATGATTCAAAAAAAAAAAACACCCAACTTCCAAGCCTAGGCCCACTCCAGTTCTGGCGAAACCCTATACTGCAATGAAGAAAAATATAATGCCTCCATATCGATGTCATCATCCCGTACCGGTATGTCCTTTTCAATTTGAAGGCTTGAGTTGCAGGATCGTTCAAATTATCACCGATGGAAGGTGCTCCATGAATTATTCAACCAATGCTGCGCAGTGCAGGAAAACAAACAAGTTCTAAACGGGCAAGTTAAGTTAAATCATTATAATTCAGCCTCTCGCACCGTCTCCTCGATTTCAAACCCAACTCAAGGCCACGGTGTCCCCGAAGAAGATTCGAAAAAAAAAAAAATGAAACACAACGTCTAAGCCACTGACTCCCAAACCCTCTATCCATATGCAAAAAATTGGCTTGTGGCCCGAGACACCTCCACAAAGAAGCTCCAAGCATGAACACTAAATCCGTTCAGCCCCGAAAATTTGCTCCAAGGCTAATGCGTCGCGCCAACGTCACGCCCCAAACTCTCATGTGGCCCGGATGCTCACTGACCATACCGAGTTCCGAAGTCTAGCAGCTCAATACAAGTGCCCTGTTAAAAGCCTGTTGTGATCAGGCGGCTCAATAAATTATCAAGTGGTGCAATACTACAGTAGTGATTTCATTCATCTGTTATCAAGCGGCTCAATGCATTTCTGCAAAATGTCCCCTTCGTATCAGGCAGCTGGATAAATGTCCAGCAGCTCAATAAATGAATGCCATTTTCGTTTCTCTGTTATTGAGCTGCTTGATGCCTCTCTGAATAACTGCTCAATGGAATGCGCAAATCTTCTGATGTTGATTGTTCCTCCCCCAATCTGAGATCTCAACTGTCCCCAGTTGAAACACCAGTTTGCTTACGCAGACACTTATTTGTTCCACGGGGGCATTGATCCCACTAAAGTCACATCACCATATTTCTTGGATGGAAACGGAGTGCATGGTCGATATATTTCTATTTCCAGTCGATCCCATTCAGTGTCTCAGTCCTTGCAAATAGTATAAAGAGGATGGGGCGGCTGGATAAAGTTTCATTCCAATACCACTACCCATTCCCACTTCAATGTCTTCTGCAAAACCCAAATTTGATGTTGTCAAGGCTGACTTTCTCAAGGCAGTCGAGACTGCCCATTCTTTGGCCACTTACCAGGCCCCACTCTGCACTCGCGAGAAGCAACTGGAAAGCGTAGGCTCTGCAGCTATATGTCTTTTTCTATATTTCATTCTCTCGTGGTTGGTTACTGATAAGATGTTACTCAGTTGCGCATTGCTCCAGTCATGTCTCTCATGCTCGATGAAGGGTCTCCCATTCTTCTGGTAATTACTCGCACTCTCTAGTGTCAACATATTGACCGTTCTAGTCCCTCGGTATCTCCCTTGGCATTCACTCGGAGTCCTGAGCTTCACTCAGTTCAGCATTTAACAGGGCCTCTCTTCCATGCCTTGCAGTGCAACCTCCTTGGTGAACACACAATGGAATGTTTTTTTTTTACAAGCAAAGTGTGGACATCTCTTTGGATGCTTACAGTTCTACTTGGGGGATTTCCTCCAATTTCTGTGCTATGCCAAGTGTCTGGAGCTTTTTGTCAATCTTACCAACTTCCTTCCTCTGCTCTGAGTGCTCGAACAGCGGTCGTGCGGCCTCCCACATTTCTCTGGCTGTATAAAGGTCTCCACACCGCACATACACATCACCCAGTGTCCGCATGCATTCGGCTCTGCTCTGGTGCACATCCATTTGTGTGAATCCATCTAGCGCTACTGCCAAAATGCTCAACCCCATATCATCCTCACCTTGTCCCACAAACACATCCCCCAGGCGCTGCAATGCCTGGTGTACCATGAGCAGACTCCGTGCCCTTGGGCGTAGTGCAAATGCAAGGAAAACAACGGCCCATTGCCCAGATTCAGTGTTTGCATGCACAGGGTTTGTGGGGTCCGCCAGCCTCGCAAGGCAATAGAATGCAAGTTCCTCATAGTTGTCATGTGTGGCAGCAAAAATCCGGATGTACTCGGCTCTGGCCCTCATCGCATCACCCTCATGAAGCAGCAGGTCCGTACGGCAGTACTCACACCAGGAGATGCCACGTGTGTCATGTGCATTTTGGAAGACTGTGAGCGCTGCATTGAGGTTACAAGATACAACATCTGCGCTGGCGCCAGTTACAATATCAAGGAATGCAATGTTCACAAGGGCATATGCATGCCTCGTTGGTGAAAGCATGGCAGAGGTTTGGTGCAAGATGGCATCTTGGATACGCCGTGCATTGGAATACTCAGTCTTGTGCAGGTACAACTCTCCCTCAATGTTCATTAGTAGACTTTCCATCTGTCCGCCTTGCACGCCCACCCGGGAAACCAGCTCTTTCCCTTCATCCAATAAGTGCCTGCAGTGGTTGAAATCTCCCAGTGCTGAATGACAAAGAGCCTGCAGTCTTATTCCATTGAGCTCGCCCCGGATATTCCCCCATGCATGGCCGAGTCTGTAGATTTCCTTGGCCAGCTGTAGACATCTGGAGTAGTTACCGCGATGCAATTCACTCATGGCAAGGCCAGCCAGTGGTCTGACTTTAGCTGTATCAGAACTGCATTGTGATGCCACAGAGAGTGCCTGCAAATAGAACTCTTCTGCCTTTTTGAGATCATGGGTACAGTCATGGTAATATGCCGCTATCGCCACATAGAGTTGAACTGGTGACATATGACCTCAAAGGTTTGTCAACCTGCAAAGTACATGTACTCACCTTCCCCATCGTAATCTTGGATTCTATGAAAATGTTCTATGCCATTGTTTATGGCAATTTCTGGGTCGGGGAGCACATCGAAGTACCTAGCCTCAAGCACACCGGTGATGAACCGTCCTTGAAGCTCGTGGTCATCCAGTCTGGATAGTATTTCTGGCAGGCGCAGCATGAGTGGGGAGAGCCCCCGATGCATCATCAAATTCAAGCTGTTGAGCATAATTATACCCCGGATAGATTCCCTGAGGTCATTATGATCAGAGTCCAACCCCTGCAGCAGTATGTTGTGCAGATTTCCAAGATTTGAAAGAAGGCGGGGAACCAAGTCCACCATAAACAAGGAAGAATGCCACCACTGGGCCATGTAGAGGTTGAGAAGATCAACAGAATATTTTCGCAGTGGTCGCACCAATTGCAGGGAGGGGGGTCTGATAATGTGGATGTACTCCCGAATTGGTGCCAACACTTTGAATCGTCCGGCATGGTCAATGTATGCAAGAGAAGTGCGGACCAGCGTTGTTTTGCAACTAGGAATATCAAGGATGGGTATATTGCTTTGAACCAAGTCAAGGTCAGAAATGCCATCAGAGAGGAGTGACATCAGACTGAGGAGTTCCACAGCATGAGGCGAGGATTGCAAGCGTGGACTGGAAAGAGATAGCATGATGGAGATCTCCAGGTTAGAGTGTTTATCATAACCAGTAGAGAGAAGAGCAATCCTCTCCAGGTTCCAACGCTTGAGAGTAGCCTGGCAGCCCTCAGAGGCTGCAATTGATGCAATGAGCTGAATGGCTAGAGGGATGTTGTCAGTAATGCCCAAAAGGTTGTCGATCTCGGTATCATCATGCATTTCATCCGCAATGTCGATAAAAGTTTGACGGGCTGCAATTAGATCCAACGGCAGTAAAGGACGCAGAAATGGACGAGTCCAGTGTAATTTTCTTGGCCTCTCTGTACCACGCATGGTGATCTGGGCGCACAGAGTTAGCGGGGGGATCGAATGATGTGAATGGACCATACCATAAGCGTGACATGTGAGATATCAGCTAGCAGTGAAAGAAATTCTTCCACTTTTCCCCGATATTCCACTGGTTCCCATGGTGTCTCAAAATTATCCAATATCACTAGACAGTGAGGTGCTGCAGATAAATGCTGAACAATGGCTCTCGACAATGTGCTTGAGCCCTCAAGGCCAAGATTAGAGGCGATTATTGCAACAAGAGAATCACATGTGTGCGCAGAGTCGCAGGAGATGAAGTAACTAGTTGGATATTTTTCTGCAACTTTGGGGTCGTGAATGGCCGCCATTGCCAAAGTCGTCTTTCCTATCCCACCTGGGCCCAGTATCGCGATCCGCGGCGCTGGCTGTGTGAGAAGGAGATCTACCAGATTTTCGAGCTCCGAGTCCCGACCATGGAAGATTTTCGGCGAGGCAGGAAGATCGGAGAATGAGACAGAACTATCACACAAGATGGATCAGGAAACTATGCTTGTCTGGTTGAAAGGAATTCCTACCTGGTATTCAAGGAACTTCGTCCAATCTGAGATTCCCATCAGAAAAGATGCAAAACCCCTGGAACATGCTCACGGAAGACAGAGTGTCAAATGAGCCACTCTGCGATGAAATCATTTCAAGCAACTTTTGATGGCGCGTCTCTATGTCAATATTAAACTCGACAAGAGCGGTAGCAAGTCTAGCTCCTTGTTTTGCCTTTCGAACACTTGGTTAGATTTTGCTACTACAACAGGGATTGAGAACACACGGTGAAAATGGCCAACAATACCCTTAATTCAGTCTCACAACTGTCCAATTGGGCGGTGATTTCACCTTGCTTGAAAAGACGCTTGAATGTTCCAAGCTCTCGTTGGGATCGCAAACATGAATCAAATCTTTGGAGAGTGCTGTGATGGCAACAAAATGAACAGCTGTTGACAAATCCCGAGATCGCCGAGACTCACCCAGCATATTGCGCAATCTGGTGAAGCATCTGCGGGGCCTGAATGTCATCTGAGTGAATCGACAAGCTTGTGAGTGCACAGAGCGAGTGGTGAATCTCCTCCACAATGTGAAGGCATCGTTCCCGTCGGAACTTGATGTTCTACATTTCCAATTAAACAAAAGGACGCAAAAAATGTACAAGTCGCATACCTGCACCACAGGGATGATCATCAAAGTGAGATTACAAACACCGCTGAGTAAAGGTATCTGAAATGCAGTCGCGACATCGCGCAGTGCATTTGCTGCCACTGCGGTGTACTCGAGAATCCTGTTGGCCCAGAGAGTGGAGCTTGGGGACATCGACAAAGGTGGGAAGGTGTCTGGCCAGCCGTCTTCCTGGTCTCGAAGTTATATCCGCACGCGATATTTTCGATGCGGTGCAGCCCAGTTCGATCCTTCCCGTGGTCACCGTCGCATGAGAGAGCCAAAATCAAGCCAAACTCTCGGTGTGATGTGTGAGCTAATTAAGCCTGCGACTAAGGACTCGTCGAGGGAAAACAATACCCTATGCGCGTCACGAGTATGTCCGATTGCCACCCACAGAGCACATTCCCGGCAGATTGAACGCCAAGCTCGACGATGCAGCAGCAACACTGAGGAGTTGACATAGGCAGTAGAGATAACTTTGGAAAGAGAGCAGCAATGGCGACGATGCTTCCAGCTTCAGTGTCATATGTGGGACACCGTACATGTGCATATGGACAGAATAATCAAAACCGCACACACCGTGCATTCGGGAGCGCTTTGAACATGGCGCCAATTAGGCATCCATCTCAGAAGTGTGGAGTGCTCTTCTCCCGTCGCCACACCTCCACCAATTGGACAGGATTCTGTTGGTCAGATCGTCATCGAGCAACTGCGAGAGCCGGGCAGTAGGAGATTCGAAATGATTCCATCCGTCGTGAAAGGATTCCACTGGTGACCATAAATACAAATCCAAGGAAGATGCACCACAGTTGACAATCATGTCAAATCTTGACCTTGAGGGACAAACCCACGATTCAGACAGAAAAGTTGTTGTCTGTCACAATCTTATCGGAGTGGGTCGACATCAAGGTAAGGAGGAAGGTTGGGAGGCGACGAGTCGTGGTATGGGAACGGCTCCCGGATAACAGACGTAAAGAACCGGCGAAACCAGAATGGCGGGCCGAAATCATGATTGCAGGAAGATGAGTATTTGAGGATGTGTACCCGGTAGATGTACTTGCGTGGCGCATATAAATTTCTTCCATGAAGTTCCAACACAGCATTGAGACATTTTCGTCCTGTGCACGAAACCTTTCGTGAACTGAAAGAATACATGGTCTCCGTTGTAAAAATCCAACACAGACTGAATAATACTCCCCGTTTCGTTCAACCAATTAGTTCCAGTGCTGGGTCGATCGTGTCCTTTGAATCTTGCTTTTGCGATATTTTTGTCCTGATTCTTGATTCCAGATGGTCGTCCATCTATGTGACGACAATGCGGGAGCTGGGAAAGACCTTGCGGATTCCTTTCACAATCTGTGAAATGAAAAGAAGAGCATGAGATTCTGCCGGGCAAAGCAGCGGCCCTTTACCCCAAGCCATATGAGGAAATTTACATCTCAAGCGAGGTGAAAATATGCTGCCGGTAACAACAACGAAGTAAACTACTGAGTCAGTCTCATACAGTAGTCCGGATTCCCCACAGGGTTCGAGTGAGTCATCATGATGTCAATAAACGAGCAATGCATAAAGACTACAACTCACCAATGTAGTCTCTTATAAACAGACACTATAACTTATAACCTCGTACCTCGGTTGTTATAGTCTGTCAGTGACCTCGATCGAACAATCGCTAGTGCCGTTATTATATAATGATCGGAGTTTGAATATGTTCCCACATTCATTACGGGCGACGGCCACGCGTCTTCTCGTGTTTGCACCTTCGCTGACACCTCCAAACCTCCAATCCGACGTGTCTAAACCCCCTAGCTATCCCTCTGAGCACTCTAATGGACGGAAATCTTCCACCACCACCAGTGACGAAGGTTCGCGCATACGAACGACTGCCAAATCTTACGATCCCTACCCTCGGGTCCATCCGAGGAACTGCATGGCTTCCGCTCTAGTCGTAGCATGGGGCACGCCGCACTGGACCAGTTTGATCGAGGCTACCAGCGATTGGAGGACGGAAAGCTGGCGGAGTACCTCGAAAACAGCGCCGAATACGCCAAACTTCTCCACGAAATGGAAATAATGCGCGGCAACATCGTACCATCTACCAGTATTCCCTCTCACGACGCTCCGAGTAAATCTCACTCCCCAACTCCTTCGTCTAACTCCAGTGAAAATGCCGGCGCACATTTGAGCGAAGTTTCCTCCCCGACTCCCGAGTCTGACCATGGAAACAACTCCCCAACTCCTTTGTCGGCTCGGTCCGGTCGCAGCTCCGCCTCTGCAGTGTCTCGTGCCGCCGTAGATTGCGTGAATGAATGGGACACCGTTGATTACAGTGACGAACCGCTTTCCAGTGGTTCAGATTTAACTGTTATCATTGAATGATGACTGTTGAATGATGACTGGTATGAACCAGAAGAGTTCAAAGATCTTGTCGAAAGGTTGTGTGGGCCGGAGGTAGAGCAGGGTAACGACTCAGAGGACAAGGAGCCGGAGAGTGAGATCCAGAGACAGAAAGTGAAGGTGAAGACGCAGATGATTAATATGCACTACAGCTTAGTATAGCGAATACAATTTTTACATGACATGTATAGTAACAAAAGCGAATTATGTGAATCATTCAAAAGCAAAATTTACTCTACTAGTGCTCCTCGCCAGCGCAACATTCTATATGCAGGCAGATACGACTGACTAACCTCCGATGCGTGCTGTCGCGGCTGCCTGGGGGCCTTTTTTGCCGGTGGATGCGCGCGCGTTTGTCGTTCGTCATTCGTTACCTCCTCCAACTGACGAGTGGCGCGTTGTTCGCGTTTCGTTCAAGACGCGCCTTCTCACGTTGGGATGAGATCGTCGCCTGGAGACCGCGAACCACGGCATAGAGCCGAACACGGTAAGCCGTCGCAAAGACCCAGGCTGTCAGAATGTTTTCGAGATTAGAAAGGGAGTCCAGAGTCAGGAGTTTGTCGAGAATGGCGCGTACAAGTGATGCGGGGAAGTAGGATGATTTGGGTCGATGTTGATTAGCTGGGAGTTTCTGCTCTGCACGGTGAACAGTGCTGCCGATCTCCAGCAAGGCTGCCTCGGCCTGTTCGCGTTTCTTCTTCGTCAAGCTGAGCTTCTTATCCAGCAGAGACAGGGGATTAGCAGCGAGCGGAGCAACAAACAGAGGGAGTTCGATCCCGGGAGGAAGTGGTGGAGCAGGAAATTCAAGTTTAACGTTGTCACGAGCAGCGCACAAAGAGCAGGAAAAGAGTTGTTCGGCAGAGATGCAATCGAGGGTGGAGGTTTCAAGGGATGAGTTCTTTTCGGTCAGAATTTCGGCTTTTGCCTGTTCGAGAGGCTGAGCGGCTCGCTTCGTTTTCGGTGTCGGATGCGGTGATTTCGCACCATGCCTTGTCGCGTAGATGTTCTGGGTCGATGCAGATGACACTCCAAGTCTTGCACGAGGTGATTTCTTGCACGAGGTTCCGCCCGGTCATCTGCGCTTCAGTGACTGTTTCGTCACGTCGTGGCAGTATGCAAGTGCCGAAACACCGAGTTTCTTCAATTCCAGGACCTGGATAAGCTTGGTATCAGATCACAAGGTGGAAGAGAATTGTATAATGTTTGCAGCAAGGCCCTTCGTCGGCGTAATAACGATTCCTTGTGGTAGCGCGCCAGTTGGGAGATCCGGACACAGATGGGAATTACGTGCCACTTCGCGTTGTATAAGGATGGGAACCGAGAATAGCGCAGATTTTCCGCCACCAGTTGCCATACAGCAAAGTATGTACTGTCGATCCATAAGGTGCACGAGATCGTGCTGAGCGGGATAAATTTCCACTGCGGTATCAGCTTCTTGACAACAGTGGTGATGGTGCGGGGTCCGTGGGTGCTGCGCCAGGGATACAGAGGTGCCATGGGCAGTGGTTGCGAGTGAGGGAGGCCAGGGAAGGTGGAGAGCAATGGCGACGCGCTTGCGACACGGTCAGAAGGTCGTGGGAACGAATTGAAAGTCCGACGATTATATAATAACGACACTACCTATACACGATCGCGCGGTCAACTACAGACTATCACCAATGCCCAATTCGGCATATTGGATACCTTCCCGCTCCCGCCGCCGACTGCGAAGGGAAACACGAAGACTATTACCAGTCGAAGCAATTAACAAGAGGTGCTTGATCGGCAGATCTTGGCAAATAATCCCACGACCCTACCTACCCCCAAATAAGGAAAGTGTTTGGCAGGGCAAATAGCGGCAGTATCCAAGGCCATCAATACATCATTTTTTCGCCTGCCACTTCCCTCAGAATCAGAAGCGCGACGCGCGTCGCGTCGCGTCGAGACTAAAACAGATACTTCAATGAAACTTCTCATTTCTTGCAGCGAAGAATCCAAACTCGGGGTACCCGAACCTGTGCCGCCGCCCACCCCCCAGCCCGAAAGCTCCATGGGGCCATCCATCGGCCAGAAGAGGCGAGCTAATCCGAACTCACCAGCAGAGACCTCGCGTTTGCATCAAATTCTAAGAAGAGATCCGCCCGGCGGCGGTGACCCTCAACCCCATCTTGTACTACCAGTGGTTTCCGAGGTTGTATCGGGGGAGGTAGAATCAGGCCAACAATCAGCTTCGGATGTCTTCACTTGATATATATTGAATATAGCTATGTTGAAACGGCAAAGAATGTGAACATATTTCGCGAGTAAATGCCAGGTATGCCGAACGAGCCGTTGATGCTGCCAACATTTGATGCGGATGATCCGCGCCACCTCGCGTGGCCAGATCAAATGCCAAGATCTTCCGATCACTCACCTCTTGGCAATTAACCCAGCAGGTTTTTGCGCACACGTGCTGATGCCGGCGGCAGCCTAATTTGGATGTTCGGCCGTACCTGCGAGGGTTGACGCGCCCACAGGGGCGTTTTATAGCTTAAAGCATATTGCTCTTTTATTCACATGCTGGAATGGTATATCGGTGCAAAACGAGTTCATAATAGAGGAAAGGTCATAGAGGAGCCATGTCCCAAAGTTAAATGGTATCCTTTGCCTTAAAGGTATGGGTTGCGTGATGTAGCGGTAACACTTTGCACATATGAAATTGTGGGTGACACCTCTGGTTCGATCCCCATGTCAAGAATTGTCTCTCCGGTGGGTTTTTTTGGTCCAGAGTTCTGCCCCACCCTTCCACAGTATACTTCATTCTCTATGGCACGAGTCCACCCCAATTCTATCGATATTTCTGGGACAGTCTTCGAACAGAATCATTTAATTTTATTGAAAGTACAAACAACTTGATGACTCAAACTAGTAGTCAGAGTTAGGGTTGGACACGGGTCAACCCGCAGGTACCAGAGCACCAACCCGTACCCGGACCCGTAGAATCCATACCCAGTATGGGTCGGGTCCAAAACCCACACGGGTCTACCCGCGAGTGGCGGACTACCCGCGGGTTTGCAAACCCGTGTGCAGGTCACCTATGATTTGGCCATTAAAATTGTTCCCTGCAACTTAAAATCAGTGCAAAAGACGTGTCTGGACCGGAGACACACCCCTGATGAAGCTCTACACCCAGCTTCAGGAAGTAAAACTGAATGTCGCTGCAAACTAGTCAGCTGTTAGAAAGATAGTGAAGTAAAAGGTGCGTACAGTGCACCAATATGTCTCAGCTGATACAAGTTGACTTAGACCTGTGTACTTCCGTCTGATCTACCACCATTTCTCGATCAACTCAGGCCTCCAAATCTTGTCCAAATCACCCTAAGGTGGACCCATAAAAACCCACGGGTTTGCAGGTTGGGTACACGGAAATGGCGCGGGTTGAGAAATGCCGACCCGTACCCGTACCTGCAAATACCCGTGAGCCAAACCCGCAGGTAGACCTGATACCCGTGTCCAAGCCTAGTCAGAGTTGAGCCTAACCTGATAATCTGCATGTGCCACCTGCCCTCCTTGTCACCTGTTCTAGCCCAAGTGGGGTCTCGAGCATGAGAGGTGTGTTCGGTGATACATGTTATGTGGTCCTGTTACTTTACACAATCTACTACTGTATTCGGGGATAATATGCCATCTGCCATCAGCACGTGTGTGCAAAAACCTGCTGGGTCAATAGCAGTTTCTACCATTACCTGTCAGATTTCATTCAGCATGAGTGTTGGGAAGGGTTAGTGTCAGTGCACCTGAGTTCCTCCGTCAAGTGCGGCAGAGAGGAGGAAGTTGTACTTGTGGAACTAGCACAGGCGGTAGGGGCGGAGGCAGTACTGGGAGAAGAGGGCGAGCAGGAAGGTTGTGAAGATGGAGGTGTTGATGCCGACTGAGAGGTAGCCCAGTGTCCCTGTTATTTATTAGAAGAGGTGTTTGACGTGCCAAACATGGTCTATGCAGGTGAGATGTGCTGACACATCATGTCTTTTTTCCCCTTTTGGTTTCTTTGTCCTCTATACATATATATTGGCTCTTTCACATTTCTTTTCTTCGTCCTCATCCTCTACATACACTCACATAGCTCAATGGACTAGATATTTTCTTTCTCCCACCCTTACCACTTCCCTGTTTTGTCTTTTTCTGCTTTCACCAAGGCCAGCTCAAGCACAGTCCCTTACGGTCTGTGCAAGAGAGCTCTGGCGACCAATCAATTTCTTGTTTGTCCCTGAACCTTTCTCCCTCTATCCCTTAAGATGAGCAAGCCATAGACAAGAGTGAGGGCAGATGGTTGTGTCTGAAGGTGCCAGGACAGCAAGGAGAGAGGAGAGACAAGTGGTCTCCCTCGGCTAGTCGATGTGTTGTGTGAAGTGGGGCAAAGGCAGTGGTCAGGATAACCTCTGCCTCGTCCGATGGGCTGCTGTCAGGCACAGGCTAGGTCCAGCAAGTGCAAGAGATTGCCTTCAGTGCTCTGGAAATGATAATAGGGAAGGTCATCCACACGTCGTGTCGTGGGGAGGGTCTAGAAATCCGGGGAACGGTCGTATCCTGCTGCCAACGGTGCAGAACGCGACCAAGCAGTGAAGAGAATGATCCGAGTGGTGAGGAGAGTGTTGGTCTCATTCGCAGGTGTATACGGAACGTTGCTCGCCGCATGCATCACAGGAAAGGTCTGAGAGTCCAGTCGGTCTGAGGAATGGTCGTATCCTGCTGGCAATGGTGCGGAATGGGTTTGAGCAGTGAAGAGAGCGATCCGGATGGTGGGGAGAGTGTTGGTCTCACTCAGAAGCTGCTTCCGGTAACATAGAATCCTGTTTAGGAAGATCCATTGTGTACGTCCAAGCTTGTTCCATCATCATGTAGATGGTCTGCACGGGCCATGAGGCGATAAGCAGTGCATAGCACACTCGGAGACCTCACACCGTACCCATGTCCACCCATCACCTAAACCTGCAGGTAGACCCGGTACCTATGTCAAACCCTAGCCTTGGCCTGTCATGGTTTGTGGCACAGACAGACAGCAAGGAGTGAATGGATCATATAAAGGTGCTTTTCCAGCATGGTGCTGAATCCGTACAGGGTGAAATATATATTGGTCTGCGGGGAACCGGGCATGATGGAGGCACGTTGTCAATGATATTAACACAGGCGAGCATGAGCACAATTTACTTGAATAAGGTTCTGCATGCTGGTGGTGAACCCAGTGATCGCGTACATGGTAGTCATGAAGGGGAGGAAGACCACAGAAATGATGATCCCCATGACCAGACCCCACCTAAAATCATTCAGAGCTCAGATGAAGTGAGAGCTGATTACAAACCCTGGCATGTGCGAGCCACCGGTATAGATTGTGGTCATTGCCATGGCAAAGCTGCCAATGAAGACCAGGATATACCACCTAAATTATAGTGTAGGTCACTCAGGACTGTGGAGAAAAGAATAGATGCACCACATAGGGACTTCGGGGTATTCCTGGTAAGCTATCAAGTGAAGAAGCTTCCAAGAAAGTTGGCGGATGTGTTCACCTTCATTTCGTCAAGGTGAAGATTGTATCACCCATCCGGCTGCCGGGCGACCCAACTTCCAAGCCTAGGCCCACTCCAGTTCTGGTGAAACCCTATACTGCAATGAAGAAAAATCCAATGCCTCTATATTGATGTTATCATCCCGTACCGGTACTATAGCATTACGACCAAAGGTTCAGGTGACGGGTGACAGCCACCCAGACAACCACCCATGACCTAAACAATTTTGGTGCTGGTGACGGTGACTTGGCGATTTTCTGGCCTAAAAAGGCAGAAAAAGTGTCAAGGAATTCAGTCCGGCTCTGCCGGATTCTCCCTATTTATAAAATTAAGCCTGTCCGTCTGTCCGAAGCTTTTTAAACTCCGCTTTTAATCTATCATTCCGGCAGAAGTGGGAGCCGGCGCGAAGCGCCGGCGAGCGCTTGTACTATATATAATAATATTACCGTGATTCTCGAGCAATGAACATCAAGTTCAGTGAACAATTGAGGTGACGGGTGACACCCCGCGAACCTTTGGTCGTAATACTACAGTATGTCCTTTTCAATTTGAAGGCTTGAGTTGCAGGATCGTTCGAATTATCAATGGAAGGCGCACGCTCCATGAATTATCCAACCAACGCCGCGCAGCGCAGGAAAACGAACAAGTACTAGGCGGGCAAGTTAAATCATCATAATTCCTCGATTTGAACCCAACTCAAGGCCGCGGCGTCCCCGAAGATTCGAAAACAAAAAATCGAAACACCACGCCGAAGCCACCGACTCCCAAACCCTCTGTCCACATGCAAAAATCGGCTCGAGGCCCGAGCCCGAGACACCTCCACGGAGAAGCGCCAAGCATGAACTAAATCCGTTCAGCCCCGAAAATTTGCTCCGAGGCCAACGCGTCGCGCCAGCGCCGCGCCCCAAACTCTCACCTGAACCGGATGTTCAATCCTACCTTCCGAAGCGATGACGAGGGATCGTCGGCTGGAGCTCCACAACCGCGCACGATCCCGCGCGTCATGACGTCACGATCCCAGATTTTTCATCGTCGGCGCCGCGTCGCCGTTTTTTTTTTGCTTTTTCCTCGTCGCGTTTCCGTGCAACGTGTCCGCGGCCGATGTTGCACGCTGCACGCTGCGCATACTTTACTTCCGTTTTCTCGCAGTCCTCCTCGGTTGATCCATCTTTAAAATTTCTTCATTTCATTTCATTTCAATTCGCGACGCGACGACGACGCGTGCGTGCGTGGTGGCAATTATACAGCTATACAAAAATCGTAGGTAGGTAAGTGCTATGTATATTCGGTGCGGGTGCGGTATATTCGGTTCGGGCCGGTATTCGGTGAGGATAAAAAGGTAGCGCAGGAGACGTAAGTAAGTAAAACAATAATCAAGAGCATTGGGCAGTTCGAGTAGCATGGCATCGGATTTGGATTCGGATTCGGATTCGGGGCAGCAGAGAAACGGAAAGGAGGAGGAGGCGGTAGATATTGAGCGTCCGAGGCAGGCAGGCGTTCGTTAGAGCTTCAATGCGAGAAAAGAAAAAAAGTCAGTCTCGAGCGCGCCTCCGCCTCCGCCCCCGCCTTCGAGCTAGCGAGCGAGCGCTTTGATCCTCGCGGCGAGCAAGCAAGCTGGAACGCGGGGCGGGGCGGGACGGGTCGGGCACTGTTCGAAACGAATCGAGAATCGATATGAAGACGGGGGATATTGAGGTGATAAAAATACAACGGGGCGGTCATCCGTGCGGGGAGTCTGGGGCTGGGGCTGGTCATTGAGGCGCGCGCGCTCCGTCCGTGTGATGCGCTGAGAGGGCAGGGGAAGGACGGGACGGGAAGGGCGCGCACGTCCTCGCGAGGGTCGTGATTATGCGGATGCGTTGCGTCGCGTGTGCCGCGCCGACACGCCACAGACGCAGACGCAGCCGCAGGTGGTGGATACAGCGCAGGGTATGCATGGCGATGCGGATGCGGATGCAGATTGCTTGGTTGGTGCGGTGCGTACGTGTTGCTGGTGAGTGTGGTGTGGTGTACATATGAGTCTGGTCTGGGTCGGTCGGTGTGTGGGTGCCGTATATCGTCGATAAATATCTCTTCTCCCCCCCCTCCTTTTTCTTCGGCGCAGCACCTCACGCCCGCACCCCCATCCCCATCGCCTTCCGCGGAATAATCACCCTTAATATCTCCCCGTCAAACTCCGCGCGCACCTGCGCCAGGTCCGCGTCGTACCCGAACGAGATCCGGCGCTCAAAGTGCCCCCCGCCGCCCGCGCGCCCCGCGGTCGCGCCCGAGTCGTCCCACGAGTCCGCGACGAGGTGCAGGATGCGGCGTTTTTTCGTCGCGAGGGTTCTGTGCGCAGACGTCAGTGTGTGAAAAAAAAAACCACGAAAAGCGAATTGTGGAAGGAAGGAAGCAAGGAAGGGAGGAAAGCATAAAACAAAACACTCACATCCCGTCCCTCTTAAACCCCGGCAACCTCACAATCAACCGATACTCCCCCTGCGTCGTCTCCACCTCCATCCAGCTGTCCACCGGCGGCGGCGCGTGGTTCAGGAACGGCTCGTACGGCGCCCGGCCCCGCGTCCCGCTCGCCCCACTTCCACTTGCCCCGCTCCCCCCGGTGCTGGACGAGGAGCTGGTCCCCGCGCTGCCAGCCCGGCCCGCCCCGGCCGTGAGCGTCGCGCCGCTGTTCGCGCGCGAGTTCGGCGGGGATCGCGTCCGGGGGCGCGTCGGGCGCGGTGGGGAGTATCACGGGCGGCTCGGGCGGCGGGAAGCGCCCCAGGGACCCGCTGCGGTTGATCGCCGTCGCGCCCGCGAGGGGGCTCGTCGGCGGCTCGGGCGGGATGGGCGTGAACGTCGTGCGCGGGGGGCGGTACGACGCGACGCTCCCGGCCGTGAAGAGGTCTGCGGGGGGCATGGGGCTGCGCCGGAGGAGGAGTATGGTCTGGGTATCGAGGAGGCGGAGGAGGTGGAGGAGGAGAGGGCGGAGGGGGCGGGGGGCGGGGGAGGAGGACGGGCGGGGTGCGCTTGCGCTTGCTGCTGGTGACGTGCCCGTGGTGGAGGGGTGCGGGGACGAGCTCGGCCGCGCACTGGCAGACGCGGACGCGGACGAGGGCACGCGCAGTGAGCTTGCTGGGTCGGGCGCGAGGCCCCGCGCGGGCGGACGCGGCGGCGACCCCAGCGGCCGAGGGCGGCGCACTCGGCAGGCTCCCCGAGCTCCCGTCGCTCCCCGCACTCCCGCCGCTCCCCGCGCTGTCGGACTTGGGCGGCAGCTGCGGTCTGAACTGCAGCTGCTGCTCGGTCCGCTCCTGCACGGGCGACGGCAGGTTCGGTTTTCTCTCCACGCCGCGCTTGGGGAGCGCGGAGAAGGGCACCTGCATCGGGAGGGGGAGGCTCGCGGAGGACGAGCGGTCGACGGGGGTCGGGCCGCGGGTGTCTGCCTGTACTTGCGCGCCCGAGCCGTGGTTTGAGGACGAGGCGGACGGGCGGCCGGAGTACGACTGGGCCCCGGGGAGGGAGTACGGGCGGGAGAAGGGCAGGATCGTCGAGGCGGGGTCTTGCTGCTGTTTTAGTTTTGCGGTGGTGCCTTTGGGGGCTTTGGGGGAGGGCGGGGAGGCGGGGGGTGTAAGGGGCGGTGGGGCGGTGGCACTGGGCAAGGGTGAAGGTAGGGGGATTTGGACGAGGACGGGGGTAAGGGCGACTTGAGCGTCGCGGGTTTGGGTCTGCTCTTCTGCAGCTTGGAGCTCCCGGGGGCGATGAGCTCCCAGTCGCTGTCGTCTGCGAACACCGGGTACTCGCCAGATGCAGCGACTCCCGTGGGTGGCGCGCGCATGGCGTTGGGCGAGGGCGGCGGCAGGGGGACCTCGCGGGGGGAAGTCGAAGGAGGCGTGACGCTTTGAGAAGGAGGAGTTGCGGTGCGGGGCGTCGGGGCGTTTCATGGTACCTGGAAATATGAAAATGCGAGTAAGATCCCCGCTGAATCGCGTGCGTGGGTGCGTCGGTGTATCCTGATTCCGTCTGCGCGTAGGCTGTCATATTGGCAGTTTCTTTGACCACCAAGGACAGTTGCCCGTTCTTTGAGAAAGCATAGGAGGGCGCGCAAGGATACACACCGCACAATGCAAGAAAGAAAGACGACTCACGGAAACGGTCGTCCTTTGAGGGCATATTGGAAGTGTGGTATGGTGGCATGGTGTCGGGGTCAGTTCATTTTGTATGTTGTTTTACAGTGTTGCTTGGTGGAGAGGAGCGGCACCCATGACATCATCAGCTTCCCTTCAAATAAACTACCCACGTTTGTTTCATAATTCTTTCAACTAATATAACTGCTATCCATGCCAGCGACACGTCTCCCCTTAATCGTCCCTCAATATTGCCTGGTGGCTGCTAAATTCAACGCCCGACACAACGCAGGCCAGGGCAATGAAAATAATTAATTTGCACACAATGACGCACCGAGTGCCTTACGCCCGGAACGTTAACTGTTTGCCTTTGCCCCAGTCAATTGCTGTCAAGGTGATGGATGCACAGTCTAAGTATTATTGCTGTTTCAATTTCCGCGCGACACGGATCTCGGTCCACTGCGGGTGCCTACTCAGCCTCAACGTGGAGCCAGCCTCGGAAACTGTGCTGTACACTACTGTAGCCCACCCACGCCGATATGTTTGGAGGCTTGGAGTGAGCGCTCAGTGGAGACTCTGGGGTTCTACGTATGTCTGTCTGTCTGCGACTCCACCGGATGCGCCCCGCGGCTCCATATCGTACCACCACTTTGATATGCGGGAGTCCATCTTCTTCTGTCTCCTCGGAAATCACGACAGGCGGCGTCTGCAACCACATAAAGCTTAGGTTACACTTGGCTGGAGTAGCCTACGTATATGTGATCTGTCCGAGGTCTATGTCTATGTCTGTCTGCGGTCCTACTAGTAGTACGTGCATCCGCCGCCGAGCTGTTCAATGCTGCAACCTGTCTCGGCCTCGGCTGCCACGCGTCCGGTGGCGCCGCGCTTCTGCCGTGCTTCGTCATGTATTCGGGCTCTCGGCCGGTCCCACACCCATGTACTTACCACTTACATCTGCATCCACATCCACATCCACATCCAACTGGACCGCTCTAGATCTATGTCTGTCTCTAAGGCCGTTACTTCCACCCCACCCCCAGTGACTGGGTCTGTCTCCGCGCTCCTACGGTACCGGTACCGTGCGTCCCTGGAGCAACCAAGAACCAATCCCGGGCCCGGGTGCGAGATACAAGACATATATACTTATCCGTCCTTCCTCTGGCGCTGTCTCGGTCTCTGTCTCCGTCTCGGGACCTATTTCCGTCTCCAAGTTCTGCTTAAGACTCGACCGCGCCCCGCGTCCAGGGACGGCCAGGCCCAGGATCAGTGGCGCCGTGTAACTACAGTAATCATATACAGAATCCGACTCCGACTCCGACTCCCCGACGGCCCTCCCTGCGTATTATCGCTCGAGCTCGCTATTCCTGTAGAGTAGCTGTCTAGCCGGGTACGCATCGCTGGACGCTGTACACCGTCCGACTACACTATGTATAACTGAAACCCATCCCACCCGTCTCAGGGATGAACCAGCGCCCGAGCGCAAGTTCCACATTAAATTTCCAAGTCTTCGGCGGTCTGATGGGTGGTGGTTGACTGGATTTGGACCCTCTACTGTAATGTACTGTAAGCTGTAAGTACCGTAGTATAGAATCCCAATGCGACTAAGTAAGTTCCCGTTCAGTGCGACCGCTTCCCCCGGTTTCCCTAGGCCTCACTTCTCGTCCCCCCACTTCCACGTACTGTATACATCTAATCTAAGTACTCCCAACCGAGTCCACCCCCACCCCCACCCCCACCCCCACCCCATCGTCCGTGGCCCACGCACACGCACACCTACCCACCGTAGTCGCAGATCACCGCCACCGACGTCATCGACGTCTGCCACATGGCAGTGGCACCGCTGATCACGCTGGCTTGGCTTGGCTTGGCTTGGCTTGGCTTGGCGCCGTCGAGTTCGATTTTGACATTTTTTGTGTGGCTGAAAACTGAACCTGAATTTACGAGGTTGGATTGAAAGAACGTGGTTGAAAAATCCGGTGGTCGGTTAAGAGGTAAGTATTACCGTGCATTATGCATTATACATTTTTAATTCTGACCTTGGTCCTTGGAGCGCCAGAATCCCCAAGTCGGTATTGATACCCGGTGATGCATTAAATACGAGCCGTATCTTCGCGGCCTTGTATTATTCCAGGCCGAAATCATTTCAGACCCGGCCACACGTACGGCAAACATCATTGATTCAGTGGGTGACTTCCCGTAAGACCCAGAATATCTTTACACTTTTTCCGCCGTGATGCCGATGGAACTGCCAGGGCCCCATCAATAGCATCACCTCGAAACAGTTGCGATTTATACTTCACTTGTTGTTTCTAACCTTGTCCGAGAACCTTGCATCAATTGCTGCTCAAATCCCACTGTCTTTGGCCATGGGCAGTTCTCGCAGCAAAACAATGGATTGATGCAACAGCCCATTTGCAGTTCCGACAGCGCCGTTGCCCTCCTCGCGGATATGCCAACATAGCAAGGACTGGTTACGATGAGCTGGTGTTTGCAGCCCTTGTTCCTAGACTACATTGAGGAATAAATGTATTATTCTGTTGCGGGAAATGAATATCTTTCCCAGTGATCTCATCACTGGCACCCTCAAATATGCTCGGAAATTCCGCTGGAATTGAAAAGTGTTGCGGGAAGAGTCACCCAGTATCTGTTTTCCCACCTTCGCTTTGAAACATGGAATACGACTTTTAAATGCTTTTGACACCGTTCATTTTGTGCTAGGTGCAAGGGAAACCACCACAAACCAAGATACATTTGTGGTTGAAATTCGACTCGAGTCAGTTTCGGAAAGGACCCCCACCGAAGAATAATGATGTTTCCAGCAAAATAGGGACAAGACGCAGAAGTTCCACACACCGTATGTCTTTCTTGAATGAAACAGCCCTTGCTCGATATAACCACCCCCCAGGAGTTTTGAACCCAAAAGTGAATAACCTCTTGAAAACTTGAGCGGCGGTTGAATAGTCTCTTACAGCGACTTCCCTCATTCGTAACCAGAGCCGGGGGCGCCTTTCGTGGAGGGATTCTTCAACAACTTCACGCTAGATGTTCGGATCATTCCAATCAGTGACACAGTCTCTCGCAGACAGATGCTTCAATACATATTTGAACTTGTACCTCGTTGTATTGAAGTCTGTTATTAAACGCAGGGGTCCGATCAGGGTAAAACCTTGTTACATAATCTGCACAGCCACGTTGCCGCTTTTTCGATGTTTTGTGCCCATAGAATAGATATTTAAACCGTTTTTGCTGCAGATGTATATATATTAGTAGACTAGATGACCCTGACTGCTCAGACTTTTTAAATAGTGCTCGGAATCGAGTCGAGGAAGTGTTCAGACATTGCACGTGACTCCCACTCGTGTTGCACCTCCAAGCCTCAGACAGCACTGTAAAAGTTCAAATAAATTGGAGGAGCTTTGAAATGATCAATAGAACATTTCATATGCTGAAATTCCGCGACGATATCGGCGCTGATTTCGCGGTAAACGTTCAAAGAGCAGTGTGGCTGTGTTGATTATATAACAAGTGCTTACCCCAATCGGGACCCTGCGCTTAACAACAGACAGTCACGGCGGTCACCGTTGCGGCTTGCCTTGAACCCCCCACCATGCTTCAGTTCCGGGAATTTTTTGCCTGGGTCTCCATCGATGGCGTCGAAGCCCCCGAGTACGAGGTTGAAATCTCGGAGGACCAGAATCTGTGACTTGTTGGATCGCTTCTGAGCTTGGAAAGGTAGTACTTATAACATATTGTTTTGCCACTCTCGACTTTGACCTAAATCCAAATGCGCAGGAATTCGCTGTATACTGGAGAAACACGTCATACAACTGCGACACTTCTGGACTGGTCTACATGGACGGAAATCTCTGCGGGGGCAAAATAATATATGCGCGCGACCTGCCATTCACTGTATTCAAAGACGGTGTTAGACTTGACGCCATCTCCATCAAGCCGTTCATGTTTTCGTCTTTAGAAATCACTGGTGCATATTCGTCCCTTTTCTTCCTCGCAAATACGACTGAAACTGCTCTTCAGATGACGATGCTATTTTAAGCGGCCCATCGCATCAACAACTGGGTCTTGTGGAACTTAAGATTCAGCCAGTTAAAGTGATAGAATCCGAGACCACTTCATATTCCCCTCCGTCTCTGTCACATATCGTGGTCCATGAACGCTCGAAGAAAGCGGTAACACAGCAGATAACGTTTGTCCCCAAATTTTGCTCAACACCCCATGAGTGACAGCAAGGCAGACTGGGGGAACCCGCGGTGACGATGCCTCGGGCGTTTATAAGTACTGAAACTACCGGCCCTGAACTGGTCAATTCTCCTTCAAATATCGTCCTTTAGGTATGTGGCTTTCGCCTCTCTGTCACCTGGCCAACATGATGCAGACATCCTTCGTGCCAATGGAATCGCACCCCTGCCCCCGCAGCTCAAGAGGAAAGCCTCCGCCGAGCCACCGCGAGCACAAACCCCAGACGACGATGACGCCGACGCGGAAGAAGAAAAGATGCTACGTGTAATGTCGACTCGCTCTCCCCATCCCCGGGCAAAATTAATTGTTTTAATGTTAGGAGAGATTGAACGCGCTCGAAGCTAAGCGCCTGAAGGAGACGAAACCACGCGTTAAGAAAGAAGCGGATACCGTGGATTTGACGCAAGATAGAAAGAAAGTGAAGCTGGAGAGAAAACAAACATTCGTTCAGGGAGAGATCATTGATCTCACATAATACCAGCACCTAGCCCCTGGTGTAGTCGTTAATTTTCAGTATTGTACATAATGAGTCGTATTTTGTTCGAGATTCCAAGAGATATTTGGCCGATAAGTAATCCCAGCCCTTTGAGTCGATGAGTTTCTCGATTGCAGGATATAAATATGGTAGTTGGTCTGTTCAGCGGATTTCATGCACCTATTAGTTTTGTTAATATGAAAGAAAACGAAATACGGGAGAGTTGTTAGCGCCGGGAATGTTCAAGTGGTGTGATGGGACGGGA